>VYXD01004234.1:1643865-1701857 GCA_013397195.1 Hylia prasina | reverse complement strand
TTTTAATTTTTCTTTTTAATTTATTTTTTTTATTGCTGGACTGGTGAAAAGGAAAATATTAATCTCCAGCACAGCAAGGGCGAACATGTGATAGAAACATTAGTATGGTTTTCCCTGACTGATAATGAGGCAAGCTTTTTGATGGGGTTAATTTTGTGCTATTGGATATCGACCACTATGGTTGCAATTGCAAATGTTATGAAGTACTTGTTTAGTATTCACTGCTAATGCTCTGTTTTGCGTGTTCTAACGCATCTACACTGCTTTTTAATGCTCATCAGGCCAAGTGCAATTACTTTTCACTTCTAATACTTTATAGATGAACTTAATTCCCATTTTGATCATATGTTGGCTTTCTTCATAGCAGGGAATGTAAGCTCTGGAAAACCTTTTGTTGCTTCCTCTATAGATAATTTAGTAGGTTAAAGGACACAGGGATTTCTTTTGTGTAACCTGAGCAGTCTAAAGTCAGGCATGTGGTGTGTCCTCAGCACCTACACTCCCTCTCTAGTCAATGGAGAAAGAGGCACCTTCAGTAAATGAATTACAGTAATTCAGTCATTCACTAAGATAGGTGGGATGAATCATTGAGGCACAGGATTTCTGTCTCTTTAGCAATAGTCAAAAGAATTTGGCTGATAGCTTGGGTGAAATGTCTGATTCTCCAATTGCTTAAGTGAATCAGGATGTTAGCAGTCTGTTTTTGTATAATTACAGAATATTTTTCTGTTTCTCAAAAATAATTTCCATTTGTTGGTATCCCGTGCCATCATTTCCTGGTACAAATAATTTGATCCATGTTAAAACTACATGAGTGACCATTCAGCCAGTTTGTCTTTTTATAATTGTTCTTCAGGGGTGATGCATATAACTAAAATATCTGGTAGTTTTTGTAGCCTGAGCTCATCCTATGTTACACAAAATCCAGTCCTACATTTCTGGAGCAGATGTGTGCCTAAAACCCCTCTAATTGCCAATAGCAGTGCCTGTGCTCAGATAAGGACTAGGTTAAGACCACCTGAGTTTCAGTGCTTGAATCTGTCCAGCTTGCAGTTCAAATAAAGCTTTTGATGAGAGATTATTCAAGGCAGAGTGAGATGATGCTTATCCAGAGTACTGTTTTAAACTATGTAGAACAATTTTCTACGTTGCCTGAAAGCAGAATTTCAACTGTCATTACCTTTCTGAAGGAATCTGAAAAGTTCTTTTATTAGATATCATTAGTTTTCTACAGATCAAGTGGACTTTGGAAGTCTATGATTCCTGCATGGTTATTGACATTTTATTTTTCCCAGAGTTGTCCCTCAGTCATTCTGGTTTTGACAGTCTGGCATGACCCTCCTCCAGGAGCTGGAGGTGCAGGGCAGGGCTTTGCTTCTGGGGCTGCTGGGCTCCTGCTGCCCTCACTGCCCTGCCTCTCAGCCCTCAGGCCGTGGTTCTTGACTTTCACCTTCCCTCCCGCAGCCCAGGATAGGCTTTGGCAGGGACAGGCAGATTTCTGCAGCTTTTGAGGGCTGCCTCTGGGCTGCCTTTCTCCTTGGAACCTTCTTGGCTGGCACCAGGAGCATGAAGCAACTGAATTCAAAGCATTTCAGGTGGAGATGCAGCACTTTGTGTTAGAGCATTTAGTGGGGCTGGGGTTCCTCTGCTTGGTCTCTTTCTTGCCCTGCAGAGTGCAACAAAACCTGGGCACTGCCAGAGGACGTCTTGGGAGCAGCTTTTCCTTCAGGAAGCTCAATCCCCCACTGCCACTTCCTTACACTGGTGGCAGCCTGTGCATGGTTTTATCCCTGTCACAGCCCACTCTCAGGGCTTCTCCTTTTCCTCCATCTCCCCAGTGTGCTGTGAAGTTGAGGATTCCTACTTTTGCTGCTCCCTCTCTACTCTGCACCAAGGTCTTGGTTTGGAGGCTCCCACTTTGCCTTCAGGAGCAACAAAACTGATTCTGGCCACCAGGTTCCAGTTGTCCTCATTCTGAGACAAACTAGATGGATTTCAACTTGCTACAGAAATAGCAGTAGATAATAAACAATATATTTATTTAGAAAGTGCCAGTTTCAAACTGACATTAATAATACAATAGAATTAATGCACAGAGGAATTTTTCCCTGTTGGATCTTCAGAAAACCTTTACGTTAATGCAGGAAGAGAATGAATGCTGTAGTTCAGCAAGGTGTGGGAGTTATTGGATGTCATCTGAAGGGCTCTGTGTGTGGAAAGGCTGCCTTGGGTGTTCGTGCTTGGCTCTAGCTTTAATGTTTTGGAAGCTGTGCATTCAAAGGATAAGCAATGAAGGAGGATGGCTATAGAGAGGCTGTCAGGGATCATCCTTTTAAGTAATGTGAGCCATTTTCTAATATCATGAGAAAGGAGAGGAGTTAAATTCAGGAGGGGTGAGGGAGTTCTACCCAGTAGGAACTTTCACAGCAAAGGGTAAGATGGGTTTTGCTCTGAGAAATGATGGAAGGATCCCTCTAGACAAATGGTGTCTCTTAATGAGTCAGGATGCAGAGTGGAATTTGGATTATAGCCCACAAAATATAAGGAGAAAAAAAAAGGCAAGGCTAACCTATACTTTATTCCTTCATTCTCACGAGTGCCCCCCACAGCCAAACATCTCTGATGTCCCAGGATCTGTGCAGACAGGGACATTTGAAAGCTTAGGCCCCACATTCAGTATATGTCAAACACAGAGCAGTGGCAGATGTGCTGTAATTGGTGTTGCTTATTTTATCCAGGGGCATTGAAACATGTACCACTCTTTAAAGTCCATGTTAAGATTTCTGGACTCAAGGCTTACTTCTGCTAGCATGGGGTGTGTATAAATTAGAGCACAATTGGTTCTTTTTGTAGATCTTGCTGTGTTGAAGGTGGATTTCCTTTTAATAAAGCAAATGTCACCATAACCACAGAATGATAGGAAATGCTAGCTGTGGCCAAGGTATTTCACAATCAAGTTTTCATTGTGAAAATGATACTTCCTCTTAAATGAGCTCAATGCTTATTGCTTCCCAATATAGAATTTAAAGTAACGTATAAGAAAAATATATTCTCAAGACATTATTGCTAATTAGGAGATACAGAGAATGCATATATTGGATTATGATTTGGTAATCTTATCTTTATAAAGGAGCTCTGTGCCCTGTTGATGTCTTAGAAACATGCAACCTAGAAAGACACAGAAAATCCAGCACAGACTAACACATCTTCAGTTCTTTTAAAGCAATAAAAGTCCAGGTGTTATGGAATTAAAAAGTTTGCTTGCAATCTTCCCTAGGAACCTGATGCAATTTGTTCCTATTTCAACTTTTAATTTAGCAGGCACTTTTCTTGAGTGTTGGCATGGTTTTCTTTAATTGTAGTAAGAGATAAGTTTAGTCCCTTTTAGAATAAGTTCTATCACTCATAGGATGGTAAAGTCTTCTCTAGCTCTGCTTAATAGCAACATAGTGATGGGGTCAGAGGAACAGATGAATTCATATTTTGTATGACAAAAATCTGAAGAAAAATGTTAGGAAAAATCTCCACTGGGCCAAATCTTTGTCCTGTCTTTGTTCATCATCCAATAACAAACAGGTACTCCTGGAAAAAATTATCTTCACTATGATTTTTGTTTATTTGCTTTAAAAAGTCAGCAGAGCTAGTCCCTGGGAATTAGAGGCCAGTCAGCGGGAGGTCGAAGTGGAAAGCAGAAGAGCAAAGCTGCAACTCATCTAACAAGAGATAAAATTATGTCCATGTGTTTCTCTAATAAGCAATTTGCATTAATCATTTTCTGGTAGCTTCACTAGTGTGTGTCCATGGAGGGATGTTCTTTCCCAAGCATTGATTGCCATTGTACATTTGAGTTACTTTCAACTTTCTGATCATAATCAGTATGCATACAGAAGGGTTTGCAAGAGGAATATTGTAAACCAAATTTTAATAAAAATGACAATGACAGCAAAATGTTTTAACACCAGCTCTTTGTTATCAACACAGTAACAGAAGAGAGGCAAGCACAGTAATTAACAAAGCAATCAATTCCAGCATTATGCAGATTTTCTGCAAAGAAAAAGAGACTGTTCTGTTCACACATCATGGATTCTTTGGTTGAAAAATAAGCTTTCTGCTGCCTTATTTCTTCATGTAGCCTGGTCATTAGGACCCATTTAAGAAAGTCTGCGAATTCATACTGAGTTTACAATATGACTATATGAAATCAATAATATATCAATAATCAACATTTGTTATATGTAAGCAAGCTATGACCAACATATCGATAGGGATAGGCCACGTTCTAGCCTTCTCTACAGGAACCTGTATCTGAAATTCATGATGAGAATGAGCCCCATTTAAAAAAATTAAGAAATGGCATTCTCATGCCTCTCCAGAGAGAGAGGGAAGAGCATTGTGCTGCAGGTTTAGATTTCATATGTAAGTATGAAATATATGTGTTATGGCAAGTGCCCTTGCAGGCTACAGCTCCAGACCTGCTCCTGGCAGTAGTGGAGCTGCATCCTCCATCCCATGCAGGTTACTGTCACTTCAGGACTGGGAATTCAGCTGGCAGTAGCTGTATGGGCAGCTGGAGCCAAGCTCATCAGCACAGCATCAGGGTCCAGGCAAGGCCACTGTGGCCTCTGAAAGCTGTCAAGGAGCTTCAAACTCTGGGTGGGGTTAATGTACACAGTATACCCCATGGTATGGTACCTTTACAGCATCATGTATGCCCTTGAATATAATTGTTTTAATGAAATAGAATTGTTTTGATTGTGTAGCTTTGATTAAAAGTGATTCGTCTTGTTGCTGGAGTTATTCCTTTTTTTAAAGCAGACTCAGTAACTAAACTAAACAAACTGAGAAACAGTTTAGTTATATAAGTATATTACCTCTGAGCCCAAAGTGGTCCTTCTCAGTATGTTAAGTTTAAAAATATTTCTAACCCTAACTCAGTAGAAGGTGCTCACGAGGGACAAATAGCTTAATATTGACATAGCCTTAAATATATTGAAAATACATAAATCAGAATAATGAGATTCATAAATATGTTAATATTAATGGAGAAACCTTTTGGGAAATGTAGTGTAAAATCAAAGAAAAATATGAACTTGAGATGTAAGCAATGATTCTAGTTAAATGAATAAAAGATTGGATATTTTGTTCCTCAAGTCAGAAAAAGACATCTTTTTGAAATTGTGCTTATGTCTTTAATACTGTCATAAACAGACCGCAAAAAGCATTAGGGGAAGAACCTAAAGGTATCTGTAAAAGCCTGATAATAAATTAAAACACTGGAATGATTTGTTTTTCGCATCATGGGAGGAGGAACGCACCATGAAGCCTTTCTTTCAAAAATTCTCTCTAGAATCGATCGACTAATTCTACACTGAATTTCAAGGCTATAAAACTTTATTAGCAAGAAGAATATGTATATTGTTATTCACTTGTTCACACTGCAATGGTTAAGGTCTTGTCAGCATTTCCATTAAAAACCCCTATAATTTAACAGGAAACTCCAACACACATAAAAATATATTCAGGCTGCATTTGACAAAAGGGCCGCTCTAACCAGATTCTCAAAATCAATTCTATTTGGATGTTTTATAGCTTGAGTTCTTTGAGGTACATACAATCTCATACCTTCTGCAAAATATCACCACTGTCAGCAGCTGCCAGACCAGTGCTCTTTATCTCCCCTTTCCTGGCTGACCCCCACTGCCCATCCACTGTTGCACAAGGAAGTCCATACCTCCTGTCCTGCTCCCAATTACTGTGCCATGTTTGACTTCTCTGCATTATTAACCTTTGTTGAGCTGTGTGATTTTTGTCTTGAAAATTCTTCCATGGAACTGTGGCACTGTCCAGGGCATGGGACAGATTATGACCTAATTCTGCCCAAGGTCAGGGAGCTGAGGCTGATGCACAGACCACTGAGCTTGAATCCCAGAGGGATGTCCAGCCTTGTGTCCCCATTGCAGGGGTCCAGGGGCTGAACCCCATCTCAAGCCCTACACTAAACTCAGCAACTGCACTGATGTGGAGGGGCATCTTCTCAATCCCTTCCTCAAGCAGTTTGAAAGTCAATAATCACATCCTCTGCAAAAAAGCTGAATTTTGGGTCTTAAGACCAATTTATTTTGATATAGCAAGAAATATTTTACTGCTAATAATTTAAACAGATGCTTTTACGTGTGTCTAAGGCAGAATACAACTCAGGAGTGTTCAGATAGAGTTAGCAAAGTAAACTTTGGCTGTTGAAACTGCCACACCTTCATGCTTTAAGCACAGTCAGTGTGGGGGCATCTCACCTCCTGGATATCAGACAAACCCAGGTTCTGCCCTGATCACTGGTAAACTGGCCTTGTCAGGGTGGGAAACAGGACAGTTCAGATGCTCTTATGTTTTTTAATATTTCATAAAATCTTCAGTGAATGTCTCAAAAATCTGGTCGATGAAGATTGCAGAAAATCATGGGGCTTTCTGAGCAATAATTAAGTTGAAGTTGCTTGTAAAAAATTTCAGGTTCTCTACTGCTTAGTTGAGCTGTCTGCTGTGTAACAGTAGAAGCCAGACTGTAAAATACTCTTTGCTCCATTTCTTTAAAGTTCCATCAAAGATTGCTCTCGTTCTGTGCAGCTGACTACTGTACATCAGCAATGTTTTCAAATCTCAAATCAATATCCTGGATGTTTCCAGGGAAATTAATTAGTCTCACTGAGGAGTTGCTTTCCTAGTTTGGAAAAAGCCCCCTTTGCTGCTGTTGGT
This sequence comes from Hylia prasina, assembly GCA_013397195.1. Lineage (NCBI taxonomy): Eukaryota > Metazoa > Chordata > Aves > Passeriformes > Sylviidae > Hylia > Hylia prasina. The sequence continues at coordinate 1,695,110 of VYXD01004234.1, read as the reverse complement.
ATTGACTACACAGTCAACTGGATAGACACAATATTTACCCTCCTAAGAGGTCAATTTAACTGCTCCAGGCACTACAGTAAATGTTAGAACACACTTCTCTGCTGTTTGGTTTATAAGCATTGACCACACACAGACTCTTGGTTGAGTAAAATTGTTTCAAGCTATTGTTTCGCTACCCATTTTTATGAATACCTATCCTTGATTCTAATATGATTCTTAAATTAGTAATTTTCTGTTTAGTGATGGCCACTTCCCTAACAGCAGTATGTATATAAAAAACCCTTGATTTCTTTCAAGGGAAACAGACGGATTTTATCAAAAGGAAGCTTTATGATTAAATAAGACATTTAAATACTGAAATTATGAAATCCTACAATGTGCATTAGAAAATAATTTTTGACTACAAACCAAAAGCTCATTAATATAATTTGCATACATCTCCACAACAGTACTTACATATTTATAGTATTTTGCAGTGCGGGAGTGATGCAATATTTGTCCTGGAGTCAGAGCTGCCATTCACATTTTTATGTAAGGTATTTCTGCAGGAATGTGCTGCCTTCACCATGCAACACAGAGATGTGCATTTTTAAAACTACATCAAAAGTATATTTAAGCTGTCTGTGCTTACATGGTGCAGATTTTTATGAGAAATTGATGACTTCATTGTGGATTTTGGATGAGTGTTGCAATGCTTCCAGAGCTGCAGACCTCCCTTGTTCTCAAGTAAAAAGTTTGGAAACTGGGAAATTTCATTTTGGTATTTCCTAATGAAATGGTTTTATTTTATTTATTTCATTTTCCATTTTCCATTACCGAACATTTTCCTACAAAACACCCAGCAAACCCCACAAACAAAAATCCTTGCAAGCTTAAGTGGCCTGAAAATGAAAGGATGTTTGTTGGGCTGCCTTGCACTGGCTTTTAACCATTGGTCTTAAGGTCTCCAGTTTGTAATGTTAGCATGTCATCAGGAAATTAAACCAGTAGTAAAATTCTCCCCTTATCTAAAATGTCCTAGCTCAGTTGGAGTTTACTTCCCAAGAGATAATGTGAACTGTAGGACCACTGAACCCTTTGTTTCAGCAAATAGTTCAATGTTTTGTGTGTCTCAGGAGCAAGTGAGACTGTCCTTTAGCTTACTAATGTGTTTTGGACATGTTCTGAGCAGATAGGAGACATGGATCAAGGGCCCTGGAGCAGAAGAGGAATTCAAACACTGTGTTATGTGGGGAAGTGCTCTCATCTCTGGGGTCCTGCTGGCCAGGGAGGAACTGCTTGCACTTTTTAATTTTTTTTTTTATTTTTAATTTTAGTCCTTGGTTATTTTGAGGTGAAACCATAATAACAGAATAGGTTTTTGCCAAACCCCACATTTGATGAATGCTTTATTTGCTGAAAAATCCCTGAACTCTTTGTGAATAATTATGGATTTAAGTGAATTCTCTCTAGAGAGTATATCAGATCATTTTAGAGTGCATAGAGTAAAGTTAGAAACTCAGAAAGTGTTCTGCAGTCAGCTTCCTGCATGTCTATTAAAAGTGGGAAGCCCTGTTGGGTTTTCCTTCCTATGACAGCTTGCCCATAACTCTTTAATCAGTTTTCCATAGCTGAAAAGTGTTCTTGGCTTTGTTTATTACAGAGAACTGCGAGTCTGTGTTTTCTTCTTGGTATAGCCAACATGAATCATGGTTTATAAACATCCTGTTGGTATTGGTGGAATAACTAGGGACTTAATAAGACTTTGATCTTTGCAAGTAACTCACATATAAGGCACAATGTCGGTACTCTTCAAAGTGTTAACATAAAAAAAACCCCAAAAAACTCTTACACAGGAAAAAAATCCTCCATGAGTGTAGGATGTACACTGAAATGTTATTTCATGTGCGGTGTTTCTAAGAATATATCTTAAACTCCCTAACATATTTGGATCCAAGGAATTCAAAAACTGATTTGATTTCTTTTTGCCATTTTTATAAGAATATATTCAGGAATTTGTTGCAAGAGCATGAGAAGGATGGGCCATTCTGAAATCCAGACTTTTAAAATTATTTTTATTTGTTTTCTTCATCTTTTTTTTTTTTAAAAAAAATCCTATATAGTCAATGGCTGACATCAGTTATAGAGATGAGTGTATATATATGGCTCTGTATGTGGTAATATAATTATCCTTTAGCAAAGCCCATTTCTTCTTGTGTCTAAGGCTGGCAAACAGTGCTGCATGTAAAAACAGAATTTTAAAATGACATAATTGATGATGGAAGTATTCTGAAAATAGAGCATTTTTGAACCAGTCAACAGTTATGAAACAGTTTTTAGAAACATCATTTACAAGGTGGTTTTTTTTTGTAGGGTTTTTTTTTGCAAACTTGACAGTCCTTTAAAGATGACCCTGTGGAGTACAATAGATGGGACAAACAGTGAGAGACAAGTTTCAGATTGCTTTTGAATAACATCTAAAGCTTCGTGGTGGCCCCTTTGATGTGAGTCCAAGGGGACTGACCACCTGTGTTGCTTTGAGCAGTGATGATTTCTTAATCAGGAAAACAAGAAATAGAATACGACCTCAAGGAAACATTTGAGGAATCAGAGATTAAATTTAGTTTTTTTTTTAATGATCTTTGTCAATTTTTATACAAAATAAATAATTTCATTAACACTACTAACTGCTTAATTCAGTGATTTTGCATCCAGACTTCCAGGATCATAGCTTTCTCATTTTAAAAATTATTTTCCATTTATCTCCTAGAATAAAGTAAATAAAGCAGGTTGGGCTTTTTAAAAGGACAATCAATGTCTATGACCAGTTCCTTTTTACAGCTTTACAGATGTGAAGTTTACTCAGGGGTTTTTTACTTCACAAATCATTACAGATTATTGAATATATTTCTGAAGTAGTCACTACTATAGCAAAATTTCCCATGGCCTGATTTGTTCCCTAAGAATAAACAAGAGCTAACCATTATTATTTTATAGACATTTAGAAAGATGAAGTAACCTGATATTACAGGGTAATAAATGCTGATATCTACACTCTTTCTTGTTTCCATGGATTTCAATACTTATCAATGAGGCAATGACAGATATTTTTAAATTTTTATACTGGTTGTAAATCAACCATTCTGCAGTCATCTGAAGTGGTAGTAAATACCACCTCCTTATAATTTCCTGAACATAAAAATTATATCTATTACTTCAACTAGGAAGTTAATGTCAAGAGGATATATTGAAGCTTGAATTTCAGTAATAGTGCTGGACTGGTGAGCATCATAGTATTTAAGATACTTGCCAGTCATTTTTCCGTTTCAGAGAGGAATTTCAAAGGGAAAGAAGAGGGTTTGTTATAGATAAGCCCACAGAATAATGTCTTCTAGAATGTGTAATGTTCTTTGTCTACAGAGAGTACCAAACAATCAGTAATATAGGGTTTTCTTCAACAATGACATTTGAGCTTGTCATATTTCTTTCTAGAACACATATCTGAAGGAAAACTCATCATACATGTTTAGGTGTATTTATAATGAGGCAGAAAGTTGCTAAGGAGTACTTTAACTACAGATGTTCTTGGTGAAGGGCTGAGTGATTGAGAAATGCCAGCTTACTTCAGGCAAGGACACAGAGTTCGGTTCCTGCCTGTAACACTGGCATAAAGGAGGTTTAAGACCACAAAGTTACACTGATTTGAGTGTTAGGAGGACAGCATTAGTGTCCTCCAGATTTGTTTTACAGATTGCTAGGCACCTCTGGTGAATTTAAGTTTCAAATGGCTTACAGGCCTTCCTCCTTATCCAGGACCTGAACTCAAACCTGTCTTTTAGGATGTAGGCTATTAAGGGATGAGACCAAGATGCTTTGTTCTGTGGTGTGCTGAATGTCTGCTGAAAGAGAATGTCCTAAAAATTCCTTCAGCTTTTGAGTCCTCACCATAGGGGCTGGGACAAGATGAGAATCTTGGAGCTGTAGCTGTCCCAGGCTGGCTCTAGCCCCCCCAGCTCTCAGTTTGTGTCCAGAGCATTTACTCACACCTGGGAGTGCACGTTGTGGGTCTTTTCAATCCAGACCCATGGGCAAAGGTGGGGCCCCATGCCAATCAAAGCTGTGTCTTTGGCTAAAGGAGATGGCTCGTTACCGAGTGGCAACCTGCTTGAGAGGTGGGGTAGAATAAAATGACATAAGCACAAAAGGACAGTAATAAAATTGCCTGGGCGAAGTTCTCTTACTACTTTGTGCTGCAGGCTTTATTTGTGTGGTTCATTCTTTTCTCAAAGTGTGCCTTTGTGATACAATGCCATGTCAACGATCTTCTATTGTCATCCAGATAAACGTGTTTCTACCTAAATGCTACTGCAAGCTCACAGATTCCACTTAGGATTTGTTTAGTTCTGTTTAGTAAATCTTTTCAAGTGAAGTGTTGCTGTTTTTGCTTTGCTTACTTTAAATCCACCACTGGGATTAGTTTGGTTATTTACTGTTAATAATGGAAATAAGTCAAAGGGGAAGTGCTTTTCACACTGAGCAGGCACCATATTCTTCTGGAATGAACATTCTTTTCCTTTGTTTTTGAAACAATCTTTTGATTTCTTTGGTTTTCCTTTCATGATGTTTAGGAGAAAAGGAAACTGCTGTTGAATGGGAATGCCGGGGATTTCTGTTTTACATTAGACTTTTTAAAATATTTGAACTCTGCTTTGTGACGGAACAAATTAGAGCTGAAACCGCAGGGCGGGTAAGGCGTTTCAAGGTTCCCTTATTTGATTTTCAGGGGTCTGTATTTACCCTACTCCATTTTATACTGTGAAGTACCCTTTCTGCTCATTCTAAACAGTCTTTTTATTGGTAGCAGGCTTCTAAACTCATGGTTACCTGCACAGCAGCTGCCAATCTTCTCTACTACTATGTTTAAAGAAAACCAACCAAACAACAAAACCCTGACAAAAATAGCAGTTTTCTTCTGCTATGTGCTTTGACAGACAGATGAAAACTTCCCTTATGCCCCATTTCGTTTTTGTTTATTCTCTCTGCCTATCTCAAAGCACAATTTTTTGTGGCGTGATTTCAGCTTTAAGAAAAGTAAAACCTTAAAGCAGTGTGTTTTCCCTTCCTTAGTAAGCAGGCGGTGAATCAGAGACATGCATGTTGCAGTTCTGTTCAGTGGGACACATGCAGTGCTGGCTCTGCAAACTGGTGCCTTCCCAGAGTCCCAGCAAGGCTCCATCTAGAAACCAGTACTCAGTTCAGATCCTTGTGACAAGGGGATATGTAATCTCCTTGCTTCTATATTGGGTATATTTGCTGTGTGATAGAAATTTGAGAGAGATTCACTTGTTCAATAAAAAGGCAAGTGAGATGAAACTCATTTCCTAACATATTTTATCTATGCCAGCAGTTTGGTAGTTCTTATATACAGTAAGCAATAAAACTAGTTAAAAGATCATTAAATAACTCCCATGAAGTTATAACAATGCAATAAAAAATCTAACCAACACAGAGCACCTTGCATCATGGAGCCCTTTAATCAGTCTTTTCCTGGGCTGTGTTCAGACCAGCGACCATAAATCTTTCAGCTATCCAATCTCCAGCACTGCATTTCCTCTTTTGCTCTGAGATCCTGGGCCACCGTGGAAGGAGAGCTGAAATCTTGCTGTAGTCACTGTGATGTGCCAAGCAGCTGTTCAAAGCTAGAAAAATTGCTTTGAACAAGGCAGAGAGAAGTTCTGATTTTAAACTTCTCTATTAAAGTGGTAATGAAATGTATTTTTGTACATAGCTTTGAAAATCCCCGCTGTGGAATCATGCGCTATCAAGGGTCATTTTAATAACATTGATTGTTAAAAGACACAGCTCCCAGTGTAAAACCAGAACTCATTAGAATTCAGGATAGAGCTGATTACAGAGGAATGCGTAAAACTGAATATTAAGAAGATTAGGAAGAGCTGGATATCAGTGCTGTATTCCAAAGGGAAATCCACCATGTACTTACTGTCCCAATCAGTGGTACCCAAAGGCAATGTGTACCTCTGTGAGTGTACCCTACTGGAGAGGGACCTCTCAGAGTTTGGCCAAGGGTAACTATAAATATTAAAACCTATATTATCAATGTTTGATAGAAACATAAAAAATTTATGGTTGTATACAAATTTATTCTTTAGCAGAGGAGACACATGAGATTTTATACTGCCACTGTTAAGTCACTTTTTTCTTTCAGGCAAAATCTAATTATTTCCACCCAAATTTATTTCTTTCTTTAACAGAGGTGGCGTCATCCGAAAGAAGTAAAATAGACTGAGTAGCTGAAGCCCTGTGTATAGTTAAATAGCAGATTCTGTTTCAAGGTCATTCAGATAGGCAGTTCTGCTATGTTTTGTTTCTTTTTCTTTTTTCCCCTTTTTAAATTTCCAATCCCCTAGCCTCTCTGCCTCCTTTTGCTATTGTCACACTCTCTCTTGTTTAGAAACAAATGCATTCAGACATCTTTGGTGCTTAGAAAAGCAGTCTCAAATTATAGCAATCATTAACATTACAGGAACACATAGGAGTTATCCTGCATATGGAAAAAACCTGGGAAGGCTTCAGTGCACTCTGTAGCTGTAAGAGATGGAAATTAGAGGTATCTACCCAAACGTGAATTTCCATGCCCCTATAACATGCAAATGGAATTACTTTCCACATTGTGGAGAAAATTCATTACGTAGATGTAGAATCTGGAGAGGGAACTTTCTTGTCTTGTAGGGGGAAGCTGTATGAGATGTAGCAACACTTATGCATTTAAAATGTGATTATCAGAATTGAAATGCAGAATTAAACAATCTTACACTATTTATGCTAATTGAACAATAAATGTAAACTTCCTGAAAAACAAAATGTCCAAAGAAACTAATGTAGAAACTAACAATCAGTAGTGGCACTAGTATCATTCTAGGAATGTATTTCATAGTTCTCTTGTGAAGTATACAAAAAAAATCAGGACATACTGGGTTTCTGCATTTTATTACTGTTTTCTACCTTCTCAGCTGGTGTCTGTTAAGGGGCCAGACAGTATTCACTGGGACCCCTTCCCTCTCCCAGCATCACCTCCAGTAAGGCCCAGCTCGGCTGCATCTTGCAACAAATAGCCCGTGATCATCTCTTTAGTTTGTCTTGGGCCCTCTGCAAGTCCAGTAACATCATTGTTGCAGAAGCATTTGAGAAATACATAGAGGGGATAAAACCCCCCCAACCAACAGAAACCAGACATTTAAAATATTCTCCTAGGCTATCTACCTCTCCTCCCCTGTAATGTTACTATCATGGTGCCATGGCCCTACTGCAGTTATTTTCCCTGTGGAAAATTACATTAATCCTCTTGGCTTTCATGCAAACTACACTATGTGGCCAATAGAGTGGGATTTTTCATCTTTTGAGCAAAAATACAGACTTAGATGTGGCAATATGTTTGTGGTGACACTGCTATTGCACTACTAAGTTGCAAGATTAATTTCATTTACATTACTGCAAGTGAAATTTAATTTAGATTAACAAAAGCCATCATAGTATTAGGATAATCAAAATAGTATAAATAGCTGAAGCTTCTTTTGAATAATCAATTTTTGAATAGACAAAGAGTAGAATACACTCTCCTGCAATCTAGGACAAAATGCTGTGTTATAAAAGTTTCAGTAACTGTCCATGGACAGTCTTTGCTGTAAATGAATGTTTTTGAATAACACCAGTAATCTGAAGGTAATGAAAGCAGTTTATGCAAGGTGCAATAATCAACCATTGTTGTGTCTACAGAATATTACTTTATGCTACCGTGTAGATGATGTCTTTTTAGTCTTCCATCTGTTTTGAAAAAAAATAAAATTCAGAGGCCACTAGTCTGAAAGAAGCAAGGACAAGATAATAACTAGAGACACAATTAATCCCTGTGCTTTGGAATAGGACAAATTGTTACAACAATCACAGAAAGCTGTACAGGGGTTGCAGGAAGGCAACTTAATGCAATGCTTTAAAAAAGGGAACAAAGGGTGTTAGAAAGAGCTAAACTACTAAAGCAAAGAAATGAAAATACAGCTTAATAAGAAACAAATGTTGCATGCTGTGTATTAACAGTGGAATGCTTGCAGAAAATATGGAAAAGTCTTTGTTTACTCAACCCTGACTCATGGGCAAAGGTTTACATAAACTGAGTTCTCCCCTGATCACAGGTATGTGGGAAGTCCTGTGGGGATGGGTAGTCAATAGCGCTTCCCACTCACTTGGAGTCAGACAAATGTTTGGATTCAGTCACTCAGGGTACAAACTTGGCTGCATAATTGTCAGCAGAAAGCTCCCATTTTATCACTGGGGCCAAAATCCCGCTAATGCAGCAGGCTCCAGCCCGGTTGGCAGCGCTGGCTTCTGAAGGAGCAGCCGAGCGCGGGCAGCCGGGATCCGCGGCTGGCTCTCAGCCCTGCGCCCGTGCGCGCACGGTGCTCTGCGCCTCCCCGAGCTGGCAGGAGTGAGCTTTTGTCTTTGCAAAGGAGGAAATGGTAGAGATAAAAGTCCTCCTCAGTGAATATACAGAGCAGATCTTGCTTTCAGTCTTGCCCTTTCAACCTCACTGAAGGTGAGGCCGTCTTGATTCTCGTTAGGACTCTTTCAAGCCTACATCACCCCCCAAAATGCAGAGAGGCTTTGGAATGTTAAGGGCCAGGACCAAAAAAGCAGAGGTTTATATAGTGGGACATCAGAGTGGGGAAGTGAAAATGCACCTAGAAAGGACCACAGCGGGTGATGTAAACCCTTATTACAGTCTATAGCAATTTAATGGACGTTTGTCAGAATAAATAAATACCTGAGGTGGAACCAAGGGGCAGCTGACCCAGCCTGAATGGGAGCTAAATTGCAGTTGACCCTATTGCATCACTAAATTACCCTCCTCAAGGGGAAGGAATCAAAGTTCCTTTTCTTTTTTTTTCCCTTTTTCTTTTCCCCCTGCTTTTAAAAAAGATTCACTAATTCAAAGAAATGTCTACTGTTGGTAAACGTGCATGTTAAGCATCTGATGGACTGAATTAATTCCCCTCTTTGTGCGCTGACATCCTTCTCACTGCATAGGGAGATTCCACAGATGTACAGAAATGCTGCACAGGATAGGATGTTTCTTTATGGCATTTCCGTGTACTTTAAATCTCTGAAGAGTTTTCTCTGTGTGTGCTTTATATTGAGTCGTTAAGTACAAAAACAAACTTATTCACAAACTAGCTTTGATCTAAGCTTCCTGTGATTTATCTCGCGTGCCTATAGCATGCACTGAAATCCCACCTGATTGTTATTAGCTCCCCAAATATTTATATCGCTCCAGATAATCAATGCTTATCACAGCCAATACAGGCATTAGGGGTTCCTCAAAGAAAGGCACAGTCAGCATAACAGCATTTTAATTATTGCAGCATATGTTTTCAAATAAGTCTTTCCAGTATCAATTGAACAGAATAACTATACACATCTTATTAATAGATGATGCTACAAATATGTATGTAAATTACAGCTTTTCCCACTAAGTGTAAGAAGCAATAATGCAATGTCTTGGAGGTATTAATGTTCACTTAATTTAAATCATGTTGCTAGTGCTGGTTTCTGTTCTCATTCCCTTGCGTTCACACTCTCTACAGGATGTTTTTCATTCAACTGCTGTGTAAAACAAATTTGCTTGTGGGGGTTTGGTGATATAAAGTATCTGACTGGCACCAGTGCATTAGTTATTCTACATGTAACTGCAAACATAAATTCAGTATTTGGAGAAGTAGAGATAGCAGCATCTGCTGGCTTAGAAGACGCAGATGACATGGTTTTGGTTATCAAGTGTACTGCAAGTTCATGGGGAAGTCCAATGGAGAACACACTGAGCCCTCCTGTCCCTCAGCTTCCCAGCTTTATGTAGCCTCTTACTCCCTGCACCATTTTGAAGCTCTCCAAAGGGAAGTGAAATGCTTCCTCCTTTTTTAAAAAGATATTTCAGAGAAAATAATATTACTTACTTGGTAAGGAAGACTAAATAGTCACCTGTCTCCCAACAGAATCTAGGCTAGGAACCCCACAGAAATACTTCTGTGGGCAGCACAGTCGTGCTTTGAAAAGGGGAATTACTCTTTATCTCTTTATAAAAGTACTTGGTGCTCATGCAAGATATTAGGGACTCAGTTCTGAATAAAAATTCTGATTCTGTCTTCTGGATAGACACAAATCAGAAGATAGATATACAAATTGGGGTGAGGATTTTTCATGCCTTAACTACCTAAAACTTTGACATTCACCTAAAAACAATAAAACAATAAACCAATAAAACACTAAATTAAAGTTAAAAATATTTTGGAAGTGGTTGAACATATTGCTTTTATTAGTGTTTTCATGCCACGAATCTGTAAGTTTTTGTCTCTGATATATACAGGATATACACACACATATATATATATGCACCCATATGCAGACATACAGGAGTCTGCTGAAATTCTTGGTCCTACCACCTCACAATGAGTACAATAACCAAAGTTTTTTCCTGAATATCCCTGGTCCTGAGGTCGCTGCATTAGTTCAAAATTTCAGCTTCTGTTTGAAATGCAGGCTTTCTGGAACCTCAAAACCACCTGGTAAATCTGGACCTTTCATGACTGACTCAGAAAGCTAAAATGTAACAGTAGTAAGCTATCTGTGTATTTAGAAGGAGAGAATAATTTGGATAAAGTTATCTGAAAGTTTATAATGCATCCGAATGAGACTTCTATTTTCTTTTGCAGGCTTACAGACCTGCCATTCTCCAAATCATGCAATGTAATCATTGTGGGTGCCCACAGCCTATATTTCTAGTCATGTTACCTGTGAAAGGCATATTTCTTCTGCTGGAAAATGATATCTTATATGTCATATTTATTCTTACTTACTAGAATCATAGAATTATTTAGGTTAGAAAAACCTTTTAGATCATTGTGTTCAGCCATAAATGAAGAATTTGGATGAGTGTGGTGAGGTTTGTTGAAGTAACACTTTGTTTTTCTTTTTTGTTGTTGTTTGTTTGTTTTTGTTTGTTTGTTTTTTTACTTTCCAGGTTCAAAGTGATGGCTTGATGGCTTGAGCTCACTTATATGGTGTAGTAAGATGATTGATCACCATCACAAAGACTGCAAACTAAAAAGCAGGCTAAAGTTAAGTTGATTTAACTCAGAATTGAATGTTAACTCTTGTTCCTAAAAAACAATTGCACATATGTGGGTAGTTTTCAATGCAGTGCATAAACCTTATACCCTTTCATAATTGATTTGATTGTTTGTGTACAACGGCTCTGCTGGAGGACTCTGACAAATACTCATGTTTGTGTGAGTGTCCCGTGCAAACTGTACCAATTCAGGGTAACAACCAGTAGGAATAAAGCACTACCTGCTGACCTGTAAACATAAAGGGAGAAGAAAATTGGAAAAATAAAGGACCATGCTGGTAATGCACATTCCATTTTAGGATTAAAGAAATAGTTGTGGTTGAGCAGACTCCTCCTCTGTTGATTTCTATTGGAAGTGTGTGAATTTCCCTTACACCACTGAAATGTAGAGAAAGGGTTTTAATGCAGATGGTTAAATTCATGGTAACAAGCCTTATGTTAATGTGCAGGGGTGTACCTGCGAGCTGTATCCTCGTGGCCTGGCCTGTTGCATGGATCTCTGAGGACAAAAATACCAGGAGATTCAGTGCCACTGAACTTGCATGCACCAGAAGGGCAGTGGATTAAAAGTTGATCTGCTGTTTTCCTTCAGCATAGATTGAGTCTCTTCAAGTAAAGTTTCAGGTCACTTCTGGGGCATCAGTGCAGGTACATGAGCAGTGTGTTTATTAGTCTCTCTGGTAGATAAGAAGGTTTCAGTTTTAATGATTGCAAGATCAAATATTTGACAAAAAGTGAAAAAGCAAAGACCGGAGGTATATATATTCTAAAGTGAAAGAGGGAGGAGACTAATGAGTTTGAATAGAATAAAACACAGGCTGGTTAGTGGAAAAGAATGCTACAAAGGTCTCTGTGTGAATCTTCAGTTCCTGGAGTTTCTGCCAATTCCTTTTATTACTCTTTCAAGTAACCAGGTACATATGGCATGTTTGTAAGTAAAGCAGTCAATGAAGTTAGTTACACCTCTGCATTTATTACCCTACCCCTGAGTATTATTAACTTTTACATTCCCCATAAAATATAATTTATCACTTAAATAATTTGCTTTGTGTCAGGGTTCAGTGTGCTCCAGTGCTTTCTTGCTCATTAAATGAGATATTTTTACTTAATGAGCCCAGAATGTCCTTTGCATTTAACATTAGAATTGATTTCAAACACTCCATTTTTCTAACATATTTGTATGTAATTTCAGAATGTGGACTTCATTCCACAGTCTTACTCTGAAGTAAAAAGAGCTACAAAGAATAATGACCCATGAATTCTGGAGAGGAACACAGTAAGTATGGGTGAATATTTTTTTAAAAAAACCCTCTATTATCTGCCTGCACTTTGCATTCTTTCATCTAGTTTGAAAGTCTGAGCTACTATTTGAGCCTGATGCTACAGTTATTACATACATAGTACTCCATTAGGAAAGTGTTTTTAGAAGGGACTGCAAGATATGGATTTCCATGAAATTAACAGCATTTAAAAATAACCCCACACTTAGATGTGTGTGTGTGATGCCCGGATTCCTAGAGCAGACAGATAGCCTTTCACACATACACTGTTCACATATAAATATATATATCCATAGGATAAATAAACATCATAGAACTCTAGCAATGTGCACTTAATGGGGATCTGGCTCATCTCTTTGCAATCGCAAATAATCACTTTGCAATCATTTAATAAAATCTGAGTAGACAAACCCTCTGTTGTGCAGTAAATCATTTGCTCATAATAATCACTGGAACCAAAAACCAGCCCAAACCTCTGAGCTATCTCAGCAATTCCAGGATAAACACTGTGCCGCCACACTTTCAATGGAATTTTGCCACCAGCTACATCTCAAGGAGTCAGTGAGTAGTGTATGATGGATTCACAAGTGGGTGTTCATTTGAGTCCATTATAACAAATGTGACCATCTGTGCATCAGCTGTACACCACTGACATGCAGGGTGCAAGTCTGATCAGTCAGGTGCTCAGGATCCATGGCAATGTGCATGGCATGAAATACTCAGTAAAGGACTGGAAAGCTGAAATTCAATCCCATAAAAATGCTTATATTGTAATATAGATTTTTTTTCTTCTGAGTGAAAAAATATTAACTCATGAAACAAGCAAAATATATTTATATTTAACTGAACTTACAACTTTTTTTCAGAGTATATTTGGCCATCATTAAATGTCATATGCACATTTTCCCATGGTTGCCTTGTTTCACCTGATTAAGAGCTTGGGCCTCTCTGTTTGCTCCTCTGGACTGGGTTCCTTGGCTGATCTCCATTTCCCACAAGTGCAGCCATGTAACTGTGGGGCAGCTGGATGTGGTGGAAGTGCTTATTGTGGGATGTGCTGTGGCTACCATGGCACACGGTGGGCAAAGGAGCACGAGCAGGAGGTAGCAGTGGGTGGGCAGTCTGTGCATTGGTGTAGCAGCCTTCCTCAACACACTGTCGTGTTTGCCAAGGGAAATCTCAAAATTCTCATCAGACTGACAGAACCAGCTTATTTGAAAAAAAAGCTTTTTAAATTATTGCAATAATATTTCATGAGACTGGGTCCTGCCTTGTAGGTCAAGGAGAAAAAGAACATTTCCCTGATTGTGGCAATAGGAGTTAACAGTAGTGTGATTATCCATACAAGTTCATGAAATGTGAAATCTTCATCTTTGCCACACAGGGAGAGAAAAACAAATGAAAAAGTGGAATCAACTGTTGATTATAATTTAGTGAGAGGTGAACACACCCAGGTGTATTTATTAATGCCATCTCATTGAAAAGGCTACTAAGTAACATAATAGCTCTGATACAGATTGGGGAATCAATGTCATTGAATATGTAAAGTATGAGAGAATCTGTACTCTTCTCTTGCTGTTACCCATCAGAGGGTCCATCACATACCCCTAGGAAATCAGTTTATTTTACTTTTCCTTACAGTCCTCCATCATTTTGTCCATTTGAGCTGCAGACAGTTAAGGTTGGTACACTCAAGCTGAATGTGCCTTTTTTTCATATTTTTAACTGTAAAATGAAGCGTGTTGGAGTTTTGTTTTGCTTTGGGCTTTGTTTTATTTTGGTTATGTTCCCTCTCCTTCCTTCCCCAATAAAAAGTAATGCTATCATTTGCTCCAGGAAAACAGTGAAATATCACTTTAGATACTGAAGTCTGTAATATTGTAGCATGTTTATATGTCTGATGAGTTCTCAGATGATAAGAGACTTTATTTTCCCTTCTGATTCTAAAACAGCAATAGACTTGCCCTTTGTTTCAGTTTTTAAAGACAGACATGAGACATTTTAAATTTCATTTGAATTACTTTTCTAGATGATAATTATCATGGATTGTTATCTTTCAAATTCTAATGTCAAATAATTTATTTTTTAAAGGAAAAATAAGTGATTTCAGTAAAATTTCAGTAAAATATCTAGCCAAAATAATTAATTTTTTAAATAATTTTTTATCTTCTGCACTGTGAATGTTTAGTTGCTCTGGATGAATAATAGTTTGGTTGTTATATAAATCCTGGGGATGTCTCAATGTGTGCAGAAAGGAAAGTGTGATGAACCTACTTGAGAAATTTCTATGATGGATGAGCAAGTGTTTTAGGAGAGGGGGTTGCTGTGTTGCTTAGAGTTGAGACTTGGGTCTACTGGAGCTGCAAAACTGGAGCTTTCTCCCCTTTAGCATGTACCACTCCTGGAAACACATTATGTTTTAAGAAAATTGAGGTAGGTTATAGAGGAGTCACACCTATAATATTTCCTTTATTGCTGTTATTGACAATTTGCATTTTATTAGTATGTGTACAGCCGATCTTGGCACGGGTATTAGGAAATAATTCTTTTCATCAGGGAACTGCCAAGGCTGTTTTTTGGTTGCTGTTTTTTTCAGTTGATGGTGTGATCCTAAGTCTGGGGAAGAGCACAGGTTGTTGTGGTAAGTCTGTGGCCAGCAGTCACATGTGAGGTATTGCAGAGCTGGTCACTGGCACCAATAAAAAAGGCCCTAACAAGGTGTCTGCAGCTGAATGGTGTTCATATGGGGCACCTACAGAAAGTGAGGAGCACAGCAACCTAAGGTCATACCCTGATTTTTCTCTGACATTTGAGACCCTTGTCTGTGACTAGAAACGGCTGAAGAGGGAATGAAGGTCAGATGCATACAAGTGTCACTTAAGGGATAAGTACATTGCTCTACTGGGCCTGTATCAAAGCATCCAGTGTATGCATCTACAGGCAACAAACTATACTTCGATTTTTTTTAATCAACTATTTGTATTTGAGAAATAATCTATGCAGTTTCAAGAGGGGGTGAGATAATGGCGCTTATCAGATTCCTTTTGGGAATGGCAGTAAGTACTTTATAGCTAGTTTCAGTTAACATAAACTATCCATAAATCAGATACATAACTTTTTACACATGTAGACTAAGGCCAAAGGTTCTCTTCAGTCTTTGAGAGCACTGACATTAAGTTTTTTATTAGTACCCATGATGAATAATGCACTTGACTTTCATTTTGACAGTACTATTGGGAGAAACTACTGCATGTTTCCTGCAGAAGTACCTAAACAGCCAACTTTAATGCTGAAAAAAAGTTTATCTTTCTTTTAAATTAATTACTTCTTTGCTCAGTTTGCTACTTCCTGGCAGCAGCAGCCTTTCTTTCATCAGTGGTCTCTTTGTTGCTGCCATCATATTGTTTGTATGTTCATGGCTGGTGTTCAAGCTATCATTTCTTTGTGTCTTGGGGCTATGTGGTTTGGTTTTACAAAGGGGTCCTGGATCTAATATTGCCAATGCCATCCACTTTGCCAGTGCTGTGTATACTTGCAGCTGTGTAGACTTGTATACTGTGTATACTCTGCAGAAACTCTTGCAGAGAAATGTAAATTGCTGTTCTTAAACCTAAACACAGATTTTCATAGTTCATACTATTGTCCACTGTGCCCAAGTTCATCTGGAGTTATTTGGCCAGTCTTCTGCTTTTATAGCTCAGATTCTTCACACTTTTCTATTTGAGTCCTGTGATGCTTTGACTTCTCTGCTATGTTTGGGATGCTCCCATATTGTTTTCAATTTGGCTGGAGTAGCTTTGCTTGCTTGCAAAACCCCAGGCTTTATTTTAGATCTTTGATACACTCTCTCCAAGTGTTTTGATACACTCTGTGAGTGTTTTATACCAAAGCCAAAGCACCATCCAGCTTTCTACCAGGAAGCTAACCCTTCCCTCCATATTGTGAGGCTTGTTCAGATCAGTTAAGGGCTTCTCTGTGTTTTCTCTCTCCTCTTCTATTGCTTGGTTGAAATTGAGCTTCTTGGGGTTTTTTTACACAGGAGTATTTCACATGTAGCCTGATTCATATCTCCTTCTAAGCACTGCAAGTCTTAAATGAACATTAAATAGTTGCTGAAAGTTGTGAGTGACACAGGGCAGATTTTCTTATCATCCTGTGTTCCTGGGAAGTTAAACTGCAGTAAGAAATGCTAAGCAGTAGAGAACTTTCACCAAAACTTCTGACTTTTCTGAACTGTCAACTGAAAATTGTAACTTAAAGAAAATAACCCCCCTGCAAATGAAACTGGTTCTGATGTTCATGAATCTAACTTTGCTGTTCTGCAAGTCTCTTTCTTTTACATGTTAAGCTCAAAATGATTCTATGAGGAAAATGAGCTTGAATCTCATTAGACATCATCCTGTATTAATGGAACTGGTTCACTCATATTTTATTCATTAAATAATATTTGTCAATGTGTTTTTCTATTTTAAACTGTTACTGTAAAAGAGAGCATTATCACCTCAAAGTATTTGTTTCCTAGAGTGAATGCCAATATTATCCAGTCACGCCATATTCTCCTAATTATGCTGAGGGTTTCTTTCCTAACAGCATTTATTTTTGGGTGTCAACAATACTTCAGTTAAATGTAGTGTAAAGTGCACTTATTTAGCAAACTTGTCCTTCAGAAAAGGGTTTTTTTGTCTTTAAAACACCACTAGATTGTTTCTTTCTGTCAGTGCATGATACAATAAAAATCTTAAATCAATAACACTTCTTATTCCTATGCAATTGATGCATAACATCCTTCTTCACACAGAGGTTTAATGTGTTGTAAATTAATTATCTGGAATGCGTAGAGGGTCAATGGACCTTGGTATGACCGGGATGTAATGTTAAAGTGTTCCATTTCCTTCCAGCTCTGCTCAGCTCTCTTGCTGATTCCTCTCTCTGTGTCAGCTATGCCATCTTCTGCACTTTGGTCCCTTAAGTGTTGTTAATGCCCCTTGAGGGCTTGATCGATAGGAAAAAATTGCTTTACCATAAATTTGTCCAACAATTTTCTTTGTTCTGAAGATGAAGTACTTTTCTTAATTGGACTTGTATAATGCTCCTTAGTAAACTATTCTTACTCTCAGAGAAATTTAAAATAATAGACTTATTTTAAATCATAATGAATTACAGAGATTCTGCATAAACAAATGCAGATGTAATTTTTGGCTTTTAGGTGCCTAAACATGAATCAACTATCCTTCAGCTATCTGTCAGGAGGAGTTTTGCTTTACTGAATCTACACATTGAACCACATAGATGAATAAAACTGTTATTAACTGTAAAGAAATACTGAGGGAGAGATTCTCAACCATGAAGACTGCAATTAAAACACTCATTCACTGGGTTTAAAGTAGACAATTTCCTTTAAAAATCATAGAGGCCACCTCTATTACATTTTTTGAAACCAGCTTGGCTATTAGTTGCTAGGGTAACAAGATCCAAGACAGTGAATAAGTCCTGTCCAGGCAGCACAGTGTTATGGGTGTCTAAGATGAATGTGAAGAAAGGCTGGTAGGAACATTAAATTATGGATTAGTTTAATTTTTATTTATCATGTTTTTTTACTACAAGGATGGACAAAATATGTATATGTCAAAAATTTAATTGTAATTAAGATGTAATTAAAAAGGTGTTGGTGTACTTTATTTGGCTGAGTAACAGATGACACTAAACTATTAATGCAGAAAATACTTCAAATCTCAATAAAAAAAAAAGAAAGAGGTGCTGCTTAAAACTCCCAGCATGTTGGTGGGATCAATTTAATGTCCTGTGCTGTGTCAATGTCACTTTCATAAACTTTTGCTGAAGTGCTTTTCCTACTGTATGTTGAATGATGTTGTCAGGACTGTGAGTCGGGGGGTACGGTGGATTTGAGTCTACTTTACTTCCCTTGATGAAAAGGTCACTGCCACTTGTAAATCTGTTTTACTCCCTGCACAGTTGTTAGTGTCAAAGTCTGTCAGCTCTGTGGGATGTTAAAATTATACAACTGTAGTAGGAACAAGGATCACAAATTCCCAAGTGGTACATCCCAAGAAAAAGTCTCTGATCTTTGTGTAAAAGTTCTGTGGAAAGTTTTTCATTCAGGATTTTCAGCTCACTTTGGCTTGATTGCAGAAATAAACAAAATTTCTGTGCTATTCCTCCCATCTGGTGGGCCTTCCCCACTGATAGCTCATCACAGGGCCACTTATGTCTGTAGCTCATGGTTGCAAGTGAAAAAATCTCTGCTTTATTTTTTTTAGGCTGCAAAGGCTCTAGTTAAAGCACAATTAAAACCTGGCCTGTGTTGTGTTATGTGATTATGTTTTGACAAATCATCACTTTAGATCAGCTTCACAATTATTCATAAGTTATTTGCAAAATACAAGGAATAAACACAAGTATAACAACTGGTCAGTTTAGGGGAGGACACCTGACCTCCAAACCAAGTTTCCAAGCACTGTAAGAAATAATGAAAAAACCTCCAAAAACCAAAACTCTCTCTTCCCTTACTCATAGCATCATAGAAACTGTTCTGTGCATATGCAAAGACAGTTTTTTACTCAGCACTTTTCCTATGGGAATTGTCATACTTTGCCAGTATGCAGCAAAGGCAGTGGGAGCTCAACCAGCTGGAGTGCCAAGAGTGGCCGTGTCCTCTGAGCTTGATTGATTACGACATGGAGTTTTTGAAGTTTTATGCTCTGGCTGTGCAGGAGATGGACACAAAGTTCTTTGCATGTGACGTATGGCCAAAGCTTTTAGGTGGTCAATTGCCTGCTTAATCCAAAGGCCTCTGCTAAGACAGAGTCAAGCTTTTCATACCATGAGCTATTTCCATATGACCTTGCAACTAAATTGATTTTTGAACAGAGTGGAGTAGTTTGCTGCTGAGGAGACAGAATGGGACCCGAAAGGGGCAAACACTGAATCTTTTTGGCTTGACTTTCAGTCAAGGTAACTCACTGGGGTCCTGAAGGTGATGCAAGTAAACACCTGCCAAGTGAATCTTCGTGTCAAGGCAGCCATTGTGGGCAAACCGGGATAGGCAGCCGTGGGTAAACATATATCAGCTTGCCAAGTAACCATCAGCATGATGGGGAAGAGGACACACTATGATCCTGATTTTCTTTTGCTTTAATTTTGACTGGAAAATTCTCTTTATGTGCTGAATGTGGTCTAGGAGCTGTCTTGGGCACTCCTTTTAGTGATAGGAAAGCAGAATCTTTCATGTGAAGTTTTTCTTATTGTCTGTTAAAGATTCAAATGTTAGGTAAACAAACGAGAGAAAAAAGAATAAAACCTGAAGCTTTACTCTGAGGAAAAATTCACCGCCATGTCTATCAATCACTACCTCGGTTTTATAGATATCTTTCAAAATGTCGCCCAATTTGCCTTTAAGATCACAAACACTTCTGCTTAATTCTCCTTCCCTGTTTCCTGAGAGAATTGCAATATAAAAATTCACCTTTTCCCTTTCTTATCAGATTCATTTCTACTGTTTGAAATTGGCAAAATCCAAATGGCAGATATTTGCACTTACATAATTAGAAAGCTGAATAGATGTCTGTCGTATCAGTTCTCATGTTTGCTGAAGACTCACAATGTTAGACAAGAGGGCATGTCTCAGGAATGTAAACAAACATCCACTTTATCAGGACTTTTACCACTGAGAAATAGAAAATAACATTTTTTTCCTACCCTCTGCCCTCCCTTATCCCTCCAATTCTCTAGACTTTGCTCAATCTTTTGCAGTTTCTAATTTTCAGCTTCTCTAGGCACAGGCAAATGAAGTATAATTACAAACTCTTGGAATGATTCTTTTAAACAGGAAAAGTGGTTCCACACTCTCAGGTCTGTACACACTCATAATGGGTATCTGGTATGTAGCTACTTTTTCAATCTGAAATGAAATAAAGGAATGTGCATATGCTACTTACTGTATCTGCATACATCTTGGGGATATTTTTATTCTGTCTAAAACCATATTTTTAAAAACTGATTGTTTATATTTTCAATATAAAAATCAGTTATCTATTTATGTTATAAATAAGAATTATTATTATTTTTTTTTAATTCTAGACCAGTCCTCTACTTATATTTCTAGGCAAAAGGAAATAGAGCTTAAAACAAAGACTCTGCCAGGATTTTGAGAGCTTTGGGAAAGGTACTTACAGATCAAGCCTACTGATTGAATTTCTGAGATGATTTACAGACAAAAAAATGTGTAAGACCTTGTGTAACACTTTCAGCCTTTCCAGGGAAAAGAGTTGCCTAGTTGTACAAATATTCAGTATAAATGATTTAGCCTTTCCCTTAGTAAATTAATTTGAAATACTGAATTTTAAAGTGTTTATAAAGCATTTGGTCTTTGTGATAAAAGAGACAATACATAGGTGCTCCTTATTCTTTGAGTCTCATTTAGCCATTGTGAACTTCTCGCAGATGACCTGAAATGGGCTTGTAAAACACCTGCCCACGAGTATCTCCCAGGTATTCCTGGGCTTTTTGCTTAACCCTTCCCTTTCTTAAATTTTCAGTCACATTCTTACTGCTTCCTTTCATGGCAGACAAAATTACACCCCTTTGGACTTACCAAATATATCTATGTCAGCCCCCAGTGGTTTCCGATTTTCTCATGTTACTATTATGCATCCCCTCTCTTTTATTGTATTTTAAATAAAGATTTCAAACTTTTTTTCTCTTTAAATGCATTGAAATACCTTTTCACTTTCATCCCAGTTTTCCAGATCTCCCATCTGCTTGCACAGTCTGTGCTGTCCAAGTCAAAGGCTCTTGTCTTGGTATTCCTAGAAGGCACTTTCTCCTCATCGTTTGTGTTCTTAAATCTCACCCAGAAACTTTCCTTTCCCTCTTGGCTTACTGGGCAATATTTTGGGATATTGCGTCAGACCAGCAAACACCATCACTTTATTTTGTAGATCCAGTGACATGCTGGCAGAGCACAGAGCAGTGCTGTGAAGCAGTTCTGTAGGTCTCAGCTGTGTGTGGATGAAGGACGTCTCGTTTCGGACTCTTCGGATTCTGGGGAAAGACTTCACTTTTTGTTCATTTACTTTGTTCTAGTCTCCAGACTGAATGTTGCCTTAGCAGAGTTGAACCATTCTCAACTTCTCTTTGGCTAATTGTTATTTTTATTCTGAGAATGAGGTCTTTTGATATACATGAGGTGAACCAGGGTATGAAGTGCTTTGCCCCAGCATGAGTTCATCTGTGGATTGAGGACATCAGTCTTGTGGATCAAGACTCCTTGTGTGGATTCTTACAGCAGCAGCTCAAAGAATCCCTTATTTGTATGTCCAAGACTAAAGGATGGAGACATGTAAATTTGCAATAAGTTTTGCAGCATCTGATATGAAGCATCAATATATTGGTGTTAGGCTAGAGGGCTGCAGTTTTTTTGAGAGAAACAGATGTGTGAGATGTGCATCATGTTACCAGTTTTAACATGGACAGCATTTTTTGAAAAAACTTCAGCTCAAAAGTGTGGCTCAAACAGAGGTTGAAACTGAAGCCTCTGCTCAGCTGAGATGGGAAATTGTATTTGGGAAGAAGTGAATAAATACCCATGACAAATTTTCAGCTGCTCTAATTCATAATGGAAGTTCATTCCCATAATGGAAGATCATTCATAAATGATCATTACCCTAAACAGAGGCTCTCAGTGGCAATAGTAATTTAGGCTGGGAGAGAGAACAATTATATTTATCAAACTGTACTAAAGGAGGAAGTTTATAAAGATTATCAATTTGTGACAAACTTTCTGCTCTGAAAAAACAAGTTTATACTGATACTTAAATTTGCAGAAGCAAAAAGTCTTTAAAGAACCCCAGAGAATCACTAAAACCTGTAACACTTTACCCAGTCTCATTAGATTGCTCTTCTGCAGCACTTTTGAAGGAAAAATGATTAAGAAGAGCTGGTGGATGCCTAAGTGCTAAATATGTGGAACATTCCCAGCCACTGCCACATGACAGCAATCCTGTCCCTGGGGTCAGGCTGTTCACTGGTAATTTCAGTGTGAGGAATCTCTGAGATGGTGAACCTGCTGAACAGGGGAAAACTGGTGACCTGCCACTCCTAAACCAGGATATACCACGCTCCCATACTTGTTCATTCAAAAATCTGTGCAACAAATGCAGCTAAGCTGTCTTTACGGCTCAAATACAGAGCTGAATAATTTTATGAATTAATTCTTTTGGAACCATCTTTCTAATTGCTTCAACATTTTCATTGTTTCATCTGGAAGCGTTGTATGTACCTATAACAGGTGCAGTGGCATTCTGCATTATTTATACCTAATATTTGATGTATCATTTTTAAGGCAAAAAATTAGTGCTACGTAAGTCCCTTTATATAGACCAAAAAAAAGAAGGAAAAAACGCTCCATCATTTCCATCCACTCACCCTCCATGTACAGTTATGATCTGGGTTGCCCCTATTGTTGGTTAATGTATGAATAACAGCCTGCATTTCCCACCTGCGATCAGGTTTTACTGCAGGAAGAAAGCAAGGTCAAAATAATATCTAATGTTTAGACAGCATGCTGGTAGTGTTCCCGCCAGCAGACTATTCTTAAATAATAGCAACAAATTAGCATTAAAAGCTCTCCACAACAAGATGTGCTAAAATCATACTGGATGCTCAGTGACCTGTGCAAAGAAAAGGTAATATGCTGCTTTCTAGTGCTCTCAGCCTCAGCTGCTGTAGTGTCAATTATGTCACTACAGCTTTTCAGAGGAGGAACCAACATGACTCAAGAAAAAAAAAAAAACAAAAAAAAACAAGAAAAGGAAAAGAAAAAAATTAAACAAAAATAAGCTCTGGATGCAAGAAGAGAGAGGGTTGCAAGCAGAGAATGTTTTGCTCCAGTGCTGAGTTTGAAGGGGCTGCCCTCTTTAGCAGCACAATTGGAGCCAGCTTCCCTGCTGTGGTCTCTGAAGTGGCTCATTGCAGCGCAGTAATATTATATCTTAATAAGCATAACACTCTGAACTGAGGCATATTTTTAAGTCAGACACATGGGAGGGAAACAGAGCAGAGCAGAGCTGTGTTATTTTTAATGGAGCATGTGTTTGTCTTGTAAGTGTGTCAGAAGAAAAGGAACAGGTCTCAGGTTTCTTCTCACCATGTCTAACGTAGGATGGGCACTCCAACTGCCTCTCTAAGTGACATCAGTGGTCTTTGATATTGAAAATGACACTGGATGGTCTGGGCTACACTTGTACCTCACATTCAGTGACACTGAATACATATTGTGTGCTTCAGTGTTCATTGAAGCTCTCCTTCAGATGAAGCCCTTTGAAAACCACGAAGACCAAGATAGCTTTCATTTGGTAAACGAGATTGTCAGCAGAGACTGTCCTTTTCCCAGCTTGGCATGGGTGGGTGGTACAGCTGATGGGGCACATGCTCTGCAGGAAAACATTGCTGTTTACATTCAACAGAAAGCAGATCTTGCTGTGTGGAATTGGTAGCTGCCATGTACCATACTGCAGCCCATGCCACTCGCCTCTCACTCTTAACATCAAAACCAATATTAGAGTAAAAATGCTTGCAATGAAATTCCTAAGGAAATTTTAAATTTCAATTAATATTGACAATGGGTTTTTTAATAGGTCTTAGGTCAAGATGTATCATAAATCTATTTTCCACAGAGCACAGAAAATATATACTTATACTGTCTTTGTGGTATGACTGGATCTAGTCTTACATCCAGCAGCCAGCTGAGGCTGCTTGTCTATTATAGTCTCTTCCACCATTCCTGACAAATGAACAAATAACTAGATGCCCTGTGAAACATTTTAAATAGAACTGTCTCCTGAAAAAGCTGTTACTGACAGAGACAGGTTCGATCCAGATCAAGGCAACCTGCTGTGGAGTAGAGAAGATCAATACTGGTCACTGCCTTTTTTATTTCAGATTTTTTTTTTTTTAACTAAGCATAGGTAAAGATTATGATGAATAAAGTAAAGCAGAAAACAAGCAATCTATGAACTGAAGTGCATCCTTCTTATTAAACCTTATTGTGCTCTTAAAGCAGTAGCAGAAACTGTTGCTATGAACTCTGTCATGCAAGAGGCTTTCAAAACAGCATTTAAAACTCTGTATTAGCTAGCAACCACTTTGCCCCCAATTTCTGAAAGAGGTGAAAGTAGCTTTTGAAAAGGAACCAATGTATTTCATGGCACAGTAAATTAGCTGCTATTTTTTACTTCTGAAGTATTTGATCAAAATCCAGTACTGAATATAGTGTCTTAAATGATTTCTATCTAGAGTGCTTCTCTGCTGGTTACAACCTGGATCCTGTAGCATCAACTGCCCCCCTTTCCTGTTGTGTTCTCAGGTGTATGCATGAGGATTCCGTGTTTCCAATGCCAGCTGGAGGCGCTAAGGTCACGTTCTAATCTTTGGAAACAGGGCAGGGGTTTGTAGACAGGTCAAAACCACAATTGTTTTTATTTATTCTATTCAAATAGCATCATCCACTCTGACTTTGCTTAGCAATGAAAATAACAATTAAGAGAAAAGTCACCATGACCAAATCAGCCCAGCAATGGACAACTATAAACCAAAATTTGACAGGTTTTAGGCTGGCATTATAGCCACAATATTCTTAATAGCCTTTGGCTAAGTCCAGGAATTCAGTTTGCAATATAGTCAATCCTCTACGATCCACAAGTATTAAATTCATCATTAGAATGTTGTTTTCTCCTTCCCAAACCTTCCATGTTACAAGCAGCTCAGTAAGATGAAAGGCATTTGTTACCGAGAACAGCCTTAAGGAAAGCAAAAAGAGCAAATCTGGAAAACAGATTCATATTTTTCTGGAAATGGGTAGTATTCATAAAACATTTAGCAAGTTCAAGGTCAACTTGTTCTCCTTCTGTATACTATTCATAACAGGTATTTGACAACTCAGTGACAGTCAATCTAGCAGCTGACCTGAATATATTGGGCCATCCAGTTTAAATAAAAACTAAATCTTCATTGTGAAATGAGCACATCAAACCCAAGAAGAGCAAAAGGCTTTCCTGTATCTGAAATTCCCAATAAGATCAACAAACCCAGTTACATATGAGAGGAAATTGATCTAATTTTGATAAATAAGCAGATGTATTCATATATGGCAAGAGATTATGATCCTTCACACTATGGTGGTGGTGTCTCCTCACTTAAATGAAACTTAATAATCCTTAGCATTCCACAGATTTTTTTTTTCAGTATACCATGTCTGCAAAATTCCAAAACATCAATAAGATATTGACATTTTGCAGTTACAATTACTCTGAACTTGTCTTTTCAGTCCCTATGAAAGACCACCCTGGAGTTTATTAAACACTATTTCTCAATATGCTCTGAGATACAGTAAAAGGTAGCCCCTAGTGGCTGTTGTCCTACTGGAAAGTGAGGAGATTGCATTCATTGGATTGGAATAATGAGATTTTCATCTGACTTCAAAACCTGGTGAAAATAGCAGCTCAGGGAGCCACAGAGACATATGTTTTGGAAATCCTGGGAATAATGAGTTTTGTATCCATGCAAATTCTGAGGTTGGATTCATTTTCAATTCTAATATTTTTCTTTTTAGTGACTGTCATCATGGATCTTAGAGAACTTATTCTTTGTCATGTACATTCCAAGCAAAATGGATAAACATAATGTATACCTTTTATAACAAATTCTTCCAACTAAAAATTGATCTTAATATGGTGTATATTGAAGACCAATGGTCCTAAACGACCAGCTCATACCGTCCCTCCACCACTTCCAAATGGCACAGATATTTCTAACAGTGAAAGTGCATCATATCACCAATTGCCTTTGCTCTTTCAGCAAGACATAGAATGAAAATCAACTAGCAATTGTTTTGTGGGTGGGTTCACAGATTAAAGATCAACTATAAATTGAGAGGAGTATCGAGTTCACAATATACTTGGCTCCTTTTTGGAAACCACTACCTGGTTTTGTTTTTAAAGCTGCCATGGGTTTTCAACAGGATTCTTACTCTAAGCACTCAGTATCTTTCATCAGCCAGCACCCACTGAATGACTACCAGGGATGTCAGTGTCAAATTCCTCTGCAGACGTCCAGCTGGACTCTCTACAGGCATTTATCTAAAAGGGCTTGCTGCAGGAATGATGTTACTAACAGTTCTACCTTCCCTGCTCTGCATCTTTCAAATATCAGCTATAAATATTTTGAATATGCTCATTATTTAAAATTTTAGACTTCTTCCCCCCCAGTTTTGTCAGGTATTTTAGAAAGCTTTTTGCCTGCAATTATAATGTATGTGTGCAGTGCAGGAAGACAGCTGAAAGCACAATGGCTCTGCCTCTATATTTGGAAACATCTGCTGTTTCATTTCCATGATGCACAGTGACGTGCAGTTCTGAGAGGAAGAACAAGCCTGGCACATGAGATGTTGGTTTATGGTTAAATATTTTGATACTGAAACTGGGTTTCCCTCTTATCTAATGCTCTGGTAGTACTCCTCCTTTGAGTAAAGGATGCTGAAATAGTTGCTCAGTGGTCTTCTGACTGTTTGTTATGGAAATAAATCCCACCCCTAGTGAGGCAACCCCTTCAGGTATAGGCAATCTGCTTTCTCCACATCATTTTATTCTTGAGAGAACATAGAGGCAATAAAGTGTAATATGCAGTGAAAACAACTACATTGTCCTCGGAGGAGCTTTGGTTTGAGGAGTCTCTAGATTCAAGGTGAGATGTTGAGGATCTGGGAGAAGATTTACTATAAGTTCCATGAAGCAATTGTGCCAAAACTCCATCATATAAAGGCCTAGTTACACGTTCAGGAGAAGTGCCCTTTGATCAGTGGAGAAAATCTGGCAAAATTCTATTCTTTATTGTTTATAATAGTCCTTATTTTTTTTTAATAGTCTGTCAAATAATTTGAGGAGAATTTTGTGTGAATAATCTTAGCAATGTTTTATGGGGGGCTAAGGCAAATTGTAACACTGGGTGCTAGGGATCATTTTGACTCATCCTCAGCTGACCTAAAAAAGGGCCCTCCCATAGGTATTTCCATGGTGTTCAACTGTTAATCACTGCTGCATCCAGGACATGGCTCTGTGGTCTGAGACAGCACCATTATACTTGTGGACTTTTGCTCCAGATAAAAGGCCAGAGTTCAACCTTGCATGGCTACGGAATCAGGCCATGGGCTTTTTTCTTCTCAATAGTGATAATCAATGAAAAATTTAAATTAGAGTCAGGAGAGAGCATGGGGGCTTAGGAGACCTGGGATAGCACATCTGGGAATGGTGTTTGAGGTTGAATGTCTTCTGAGTGTGCCTGTCTACAATAAGGCAGTTAAGTGTACTGCCAGAAATTTTGTAGAATGTTGAAAAATTTTATTTTTGAGAAGCCTTCATACAAATTGTATTTAAAATTCCCTTGTGCATTCATTATGTAGGAACTTTGTTATATGCTTTCTTTTAGAGCAGTATGATTCTATTGGCCAGGAATTCTCAGCTTTAAAAGACTGGAGCATAAAGAGCTGCATTATTTCTACAGAGAGCACAGACTTTATTTTTTTCAATCTTAAATTTAGAACTTGGTGGAGTCTTTCTTAGGCAAAACTAAGAAGGTGCACGTTTTGATCTGACAGATTGAATTTGATTTGTCGAATTTTCTGAATCTCTGTGATCAAAGCTACAAAGATCAAACTATTCCATCACTTGACCTGAAAGTAATACAATACAGTTCAATATAGGAACAATATTTTGCCATAAACATTATGTTAAGGCTGTCTATCAATAATTCAGCTCTTATATAAAATATTCTTACAAATAAGATATTGTATCTCAAGAACAAATGATATGTGCAGATATGTGTTCAAAGAATATCAGTCTCTGTTTATGCCAGTGAAGAGTGAAAGAAACCCAAGGGTGAGAAATAAAACAAGACAAGGTTTAGTGAAATATATGGGCTTGGAAGGAAAAATTAGAAACATTTTGAGACGTTGGACCAATTCCATGGAATGGGTCTTAATAACTCTCTTGCTTTTTTTTTTTAGATGTTTTAAACAACTTTCAATAGATAAAAAAGTGACAAAATAAACTTTAATGGCAAAATACCCTTAAGAATGCAAGAAATGTAAAATAAGTGCAGCATGTAATGATAAAATGGGCTGGTCTAAAGCAAGGCTCCTAACCTGAGAGCTAAAAGTGAAAAAAAGAAATTACTTAAATCTCATTTAGGATATACAAAAGAATCAATACCTTGAAAAAAAAAAATCTATGGATTTGCCCTGAGGTGAAATGCTAAGGTGATGGGAAAAGCTTCTGTTGTAAGATGACGATATTATACCCATGCATTTTATAAAAGAATATTCCATGATATTTTCTCTTTACAGGCTGTTTCATGTTTGCTGACATTATTCAGAAACACTTTGCATCTTCAACTTCTAAGTTGGCCAAAGAGGCATTGTGCAGCCATCTGTCAAGGCAGGAGTGACTGCTTATACCACTGATTTGTAAGAGATATGTTTGGTTTTGGAGTGGTAAAAGTTATGTCCCAAAAACTGCAGCATTGCCATCCCACACTTCTATAAAATATGTTTCAAGTATCTAGAAATCATGAGATTGACTTCAAAGCCATGATTTTGCAGTTTAGTGAGCAGTACATTTGTTATATCTGGCCTTCCTGGCTTTGTTGGTTTAGAAGCCACTTCCTAAATTTTTCCCACAGTCATGAATAGCGTATTTTTAAAAAAATGAGCACTGGATGATTTTACAGCCATGTGACTCTAGGAATTGATGTTTAAGTATGCCACAAAAATTTCAAATACTGCAATAACTAGGGCTCACATGATTTTAAATGCCACCCTGAAGGAGAAGGTTAAAAACACCTAAATTCTTCCTGCCAAGGCTTTTTTTTTGTTTCTTAGAGAGATCAGCTGTGTCAGAATGAAATCTTCCCTCAGGCCATTTTTTTTTAACAGCCAGATCACTTTAACTACCAATTCTGGTGCTAAAATTATTTATATCATATAAGGAACAGTGAAGTTAAAACCTTCTGGAGAAGAAGCTACCAAAGTAGTGCTCTTGTCCTGCAGGGTTATTTCAGTGGGGTTCTGCTCCAGGTATTTCCTCAAGTGAGGAAATGTAAATTTGTCCTGGTTCCTGAAAGCCAGTACTGATAATACGTCTTTTTATCCAGACTCATTTGTCTCTCTAGAGATCACCAGCACTATTACTGATAACACAACTTTATATTGCTCTAGGCAGCTTGCCAGCTTTACTGATCCTAACAATTATGAATGAAGATTTTCATGTGGGCAGGAGACAAAAGGGAATATCACCTGAAAGTTTCTGAAAGAGAGAATTATGGCACTTGCCCCATAAGTGAGAGATAATATGTGGTCTCCAAGGGCCCCACCAAACTTTCCTGAGGAACAGCTGCAGAGCAAATAGTCTCAGCACCAGATTGTTTCTCCAAAGGGAAATAATCAGTGTGCCAATGAAAATGTGTAGGCCAAATGTACCATTGAGTACAGATGAGCCCCCTTCTTATTCCAAATAATAATGGTATGTTTTCAGATTTATGGTGTTGCTCCTTTCCTCCTCTGCTCCATTACTTCACTCTTTCCCTCTCCTACCCTGATGGCAGATAATATATAATCCATAAGATGTATTGGTGTGGATATGGTGCTGAGATGGGATTTTTGTTTCTTCATTCTTTTAGTAAGGGAAGCTGAACAGACACATGGAGATGGATGGGTGAAGTGAAGTAGAATATTACTGAATAATCTTCAACCTTGAATGAGGAAAATGAGATACAGGATGCCTAATGTTTCATTGGCATCCATGAAAAGAGACATGAAAACATCCAAACCTCTCTTGTGGAAGAAAGTTAAGGGGGCCACATGCAAAACCACAGCTCCAGTGGGCATGGTGACCCTGGCAGGACAACAGGGATCCCATCCATGCACCTCTCCTTGTGTGCCCACAGGGAGAGGCTGTGCATGGTGCATCAAGAAGAAAATCATGTTCAGTGAGTTCTCACCGCAGTGCTTTCCTCCTATTTCTGTGCAGGAGGCAATATAGAACTCCATGTTTCTTAATTTCTGTAGTAATTTTATGATTATGTTTCCAAAAGAAAGGACGCCTTCTTATTTTCATAATTAACAGGAAATACATGTTATACATTAAATGTGACACAAGAGAGATGAATTATGCAGTAAATTCTGTGTGTGCTGATCAGCACAAAGCCCAAGGCACATTCAGCAGAGTTGCTGTGAAGATCTGTAATGAGTTTCAAGTACATCATTTCCTGATGGAGGGTAAGAAAACATCCATCAATGCTAATTTTCCCATAGTTTTTAGCTTTTTATGAATACTTTACAGCTTACAAAAAAGATGAATTTCTAAAGTGCAACTTGAGGAAACTCTCTTAGTAATTAGAGAGTATTCCTAGCCAAAGCTAATGAGATCTGAACCTTAAACATGGGGATGGTTCAAAGTTGACAGCCCCAGCCTCCGATTTCTTCAAAAAGGTTAAATTAATTCCTCAAATCTGAACATAGATATTTTGTTTTCTAGTTGAACTCTAAACCAGGTTTATCATTGTGCCTTCAAAAGTGCAGAATTTGGGTGTTGTTCCTGATTCTGTAGTAGTTTTGTTCAGGATTAAGTGGTCTGAAAAAGCAAACTCCATTGAGATTGGGGCATCTTTACCCCAAGCTCAAGGATTTTGTGAAGTGATCCTGACTTTGTAGTGGAGCACATCACCATGCACACAGCTCTGTTCTCTTCAGCTTCTGTCAAGATGTTGCAACAAAGCTGTCCTGACATTTTAGGAGTGAGAAAATGGATTTTAGATAATGGCAAGGAGGGAGGGACAACTTTTCTGATTAGGCAGTTGTCCATTTTAAATTGAGAACTATCTACTTGGTTGCAGGCTTTAAAGAACCCAAATATAATATCTGGGAATATTTTCTCAGCTGGTGTATGTTTTTTATTTAGTGACAAAACATTAAATATATTCCATGGTTAATTAATAATAAGTATTTTAATGTTGTATAAATAACAAACATACATGTATTAAATATGAAAAAATGTACCTGCTATACCAAGGTGCTTAACACCTTAAAACTCTGGTGATTTTAGAGAATTTAGAGGTTATCAGGTCAAGAGTTGTGAAGAGCTTTGATATGTGAGGCGAGTAAAACTTTTTAATAAAATTCACCCTCAGTGGGAACATCAGGTCGTTATTTTACTGTGTGTGTCTCCTGCTTATGTCCTTCAGTTATGTTAAGTGAAAACTCTCAGAGGAGATCACTATTCTTATTCAATCAGAAATTAAGGGTTTTTTTCTGAGATAAAAACCAGTGTTCAGGTTTCTTAACAGATACTACTTTCCATCACCTGTCACTTGAATGAGAAGGCTTTTCTATATCCAAAGTAGATTTTATTTGATCAATCCCAGAATCAAAACCTGAACAGCCTGAGGGCTGGAGTCTGAACAGCAACAAACAAAATAATTTCAGATATATGTGAATAAATTGAAGCTGTGCTTACAGAACTTTGAGCCACTTGAATTCTGCAAGACAATTCTCACTCTTCAGTGTTACATCAGTTCCAAAACAGAGTTTGTTTCAGTCATGCTTTTGTTAGCATTTACACTCATGGGAACAGGTTTTTGTTCATACATGTGTTTCAAGGGAGAACTGTACCTTCATGAGGTGCAGCTTTTCATGACCAACAATACTGCAGAGACACATTCATCCTCTCTGAAACATTTCAGTTATTTGGACAAGACAGAAACAATTCCCTGGGACTGCATGACTGAGTTATGGAAAGTAAACAATCGCTCTGGAGTAATCTGGTTTCTATGAAGAAATTAAGTCATGAAATTTTTTCACCCTAATTAAGCAGTGATCACTGTGAATATTCAGACAAAGCAGGATAGATTCTTTCACGTGTTGTTATTAGCAAGAAAGGCTAATTTATTATTGCTTAAGGTAGGCAAAAATAAGTTGTTGAGCTCTGGTACTAATAGAAAACTATTTTGCGATCCAATAAGGGACTGGAATATAACACTGAATATTATACACTTATCTTTGAAGCAAGCAAAACTTTTGTAGTCTAATAACTACACTCATTTCCCTGCTCAGTAGTTAGCATGTCAAGTGTTCACACTGGACCTTAAAGTGAGTTAGAAAGCTCAGGAGTATATCAACATTTGCAGCATAAAACTGTCTTCTCTTTGATCATTCAAGCTTTCCATCACTCTAGGTGGTCCTAACTAATAAGGAACTGTGATCCTCTTCACTACTTGATTCCAGTAGCCACACAACAGACCACATGCAGTTAATGATTGCCATTAGTGTTTCAGTCAAATATCAACACTTATCTACAGATTTATGATCCTTTTAATTACATATTTATAAATCATGTCACTGTATGTATGGGAAAAAAATGTCTCTTTTAAGGATTTGAAGATTCTGTGTCTTTTTGTTTGGGATATTTTTTCCTTTCAAGGCAAAAACCTGTGCAAGTTTTTTAATGTATCTGATATGTGTTATTGAGCAGGGGCATTGCTCTAAGTTCCACACAAACATGAACTATGAAAAATAGACTCTGATTTTCTCCAGGTATTTATATGAAGTTCTTTGTATACGAATCTGGTTTACAAATTGGACATACCTGTGCAATGCCCAAACTGTCAGCATCCAGTCCCATATCCAATCCCGTAACCAAAAGCTCTACTTACTTTTTGTGCTGAGAACTCTGAAAAACATACCTGCAAAGAAGGAAGGGGCAGCTCAGAATTAAATAGATGCCTCTGGTAATGCTCTTTTCCCAGGCAGCTATTCCATGAGTTGAATATAATTCTGAATCTTTGAACAATGGTGATTGCACACAGAACACCTGTTAATGTGTCCTGTCCCAGGAACAGTCCCATGGAGCAGATATCAAAGTGTGGAGCAGAGATGTATGTATGTCTTGATCAGGTATTAGGGTTTAATGACAAATTAGAAGGGCTGATAATAAAATTCTTGTGATCAAAATTCCTTCTGAAAGGAGTTAAAAGCAGCTTTAACCAGGCAAATCCTCCTCAAATGTCTATCCTGTATATATATATAAATCTGCTAGATTTGAGACTTTTGAGAACAAAAACGTTACTGAAGGGAAACTGTTTTATAGCTGATCTCTATGAAGCCTTAGGCTCTGTCTTGCTTTGATTATATGTTGTTTGGCTGACCTCTTTATCTTAGAAAATACATGTTTATTATTGGGTCATGGTCAGGTATGTAAGTTAAAGCAAGCCCTTTTGATGCATAAATAATTCCTGGTTTAGAGGTTTATTATAGTAACCTTCTCTCCCCAAATTTTGTGCAGGCAGGAATTTATGCCATGATCTCCCCTGGATATAAATTATTTGCATCTTAGAGATAAAGGATAGTAATTGGTTCCTGTTGTAGTGTCTACAGCACCTAGTCCCGGCCCAGTTATTCCTTTGGGATACCTGGTTAAGCTGGATTATCTGACTGGGTTTTTCTGGGGGTCTGAATGTCTCATGGAGAGTGCCAGCAATCTGAAGCACAGAGCACTAATTTTAAGCACAAGTCAGCTGAAAAAAAAATATTTTAAATTTGACCTTTTTAGTTTCATTGCCATACAGAGTCCCGTAGTTCCACACACTCCTTAGAGTTTGGGTTAAACCCCCCTGGCAGTGATATGCTAGTGAAACACACAGATTTGAGACCTTCATTTTATTCCATTTTAATATAGAAGAGTAAATTTTAAATAATTGCGAAAAATATGAACTTAAAAGAGGGAAGATGTCTGCTCTAAGAGAGGAATGACACAATGGATTTGCTCTGAGTTGCCTGGGATCATTTAAAACCAATGAATTAAA
The DNA here is from genome assembly GCA_013397195.1 of Hylia prasina. Classification (NCBI taxonomy): domain Eukaryota; kingdom Metazoa; phylum Chordata; class Aves; order Passeriformes; family Sylviidae; genus Hylia; species Hylia prasina. The sequence goes on along the minus strand of VYXD01004234.1, from coordinate 1,660,733 downwards.
AATCAGATAGTTGGTGAGGACTATAATTTACACTACAGAGGTGATAAAGCCTTTTGTGTTCCTATTTGCAAAGAAAGCATTAAACTACAGTGGGTTTTAATTTTTTTTCTTCCCACCAGGGAGAAATGTGAAACTCAATTTTACCCCCGATTGCTAAGGTGCTAATTTGTCTGACAAGTTGTTGGAATCTCAGCATGTTTGAGGTATCCTTGATGTATCAACACCTTCATGCTGAATGAAGGATGCCTTTAATGTGTAAATGTTTAGTACATATCCTATATCTCATTAGCCAAGAACAATACAAACCACACACAGGCAAGAAGGGTCAGAAGCAAGCTCCAGTCAAAGGGAAAAATCTTTTATGTTCTAATTAAATGAGCAAACATGTGGAATACATCTCTTTTGCAAATAGTTTATCAAAAAATACACTTGAAATTCGCAATCTCACTCGAGTTCTAAAGCCCTGATGAGTCTAATATCAAATGATACTAGATTTGAATCCAAGTACCATAACTGATATCTCCAAGTTCTTCTTACTGCATGTAATATCAAAAATGATTAAGATTAGTAGAAGAAAAGCAGTTGTTGGTAAACCCACCAAGGTTTACTTCTCCAAACTATATCTGTTAGTCTAAACCTTCATAAGTTATCCATAAATTTAGAAATTTAGCTTCATTGAACCTTTTGTGGAAATGAAAAGTTTTCTAGGGAGAGCTGAGGGGTGTTGATGAGGTCAAGTGAGTTCTTTGCGGGATGTCTTCTAGCAGGACTTACCTGATTGTGGGACAAGAAAAGGGATGGCTCTGGGTGAGGATGTGGAGGATGTGTTCACACACTCTCATGTGATTCTCCACCCTGGCTCTGCTTCAGGGTGTGCCTCTTGCTTCTCCACCAAAGCATAAGGTGGGCATGAATCCACAGGGAGAAACACAGATCTGCTCCATTGGGAGCCCTTGGAGGTGGACATCTGTCCTGCTCAGCCTTTGCTGTGGTCCTTGCCAGCACTCCCTTCCCTGCAGGCCACGTGGGAACACTGGTGTGCTGCAAACTTCTGGCTGCACACAAGACATTGGAGACACTCTTTTCACTACTGTATGTCCACATTACATCAGTCTCATGTTTGTCAGTTCAGTTGCAATTGAGCCACAGTTCTGTGTATGGGTTCATTCCTTCTTTCTGCTTTTCTTTTCCAGAAGCTGATCCCTTTGAACTGCTGAAACCTGATGACTTGCAATCAATAGTCTGTGAAACAATAAGGTCAGCAGTGCCAAGATTCAGATTTTCTGCCTCTAAATGCAGACTGATGTGCTTGGGCCACGGAGGTGAGTATGACCTGAGCTCATTGCCTGATAGAATGGAGTGGAAGGAAAGGGATTCAAAGTACCTGGAGACATGTAAAGCTGTTAATACAGTGTCTGTCCTTTTCACATAGGTAGCTGGGGGAAATACACTGTGTATTGCAATAGATAGGACTGACAAACGTCAGTTTCTTTTTAAATGTTAAGCACGGATGGACTGTGAGACTGGAATTCTAAGCCCTGTATGCTGCAATGCAACCCTGCAAAAAGATCAAGAACATTTACAGCCCAGTGATAAGATCAATTTTTCCAATGAAGGTAAAGTAGGAGTTTAGGGTATTTTTTTTTTTATTTGCAGAGTTTTACAAATACAAGAACATTACATTTATTTTTATCTGGGGAAACAGAAATTTGCAAGACTTGCATGAATGACAGAAGTGTTATAGGGTGACATGCTTTGGATCTCAAAATATAGCTGGTGTAGCAGCTTTAAACAATTTGGGAGAGTTCTGTGCAGATGAACACATTTTATGGGCTGTACAGAAACTGGCATCACACTTACCCTGCAGTCTAACCTGTCCCAAGTGGATCGATGCCAGCTAAAGATCCATTTAATTTGGTTTCCATGAATAAAGCAGGACCTCACAGAGGCTCAATTACACCCAAGTTTATGTTGCACACCCAAAAGAAAACAAATACTAGGATGAAGCATTTACTTGATGAAATGATGCAGAGGGAGACATTTCCCCCAGATTTTGACAAACTGGTCTAAGTATGATCCCAAAGAGCACTGAGATATTCAGATATCACACAGTTATATTTACATAAACATATGTCTGCTGTTCTGTGACTAACTGAGAATACATCCATGAATATATTCACTCACACACACAAATAAGAGGGATTTGTCCAAAATCCTGCTAGAGGGATTACAGGAGTGTGGCAAGGATTCCAAGTTCACAAGACAAACCCTGCACGAAGCAGCCACAGCAGCTGGGTGTTTCTGTGCTGGCTGGTGAAAGCTCTCTGGATTAGTTAGCTTGTGTAAATACTCATGATCATGAAGTTGCTGTAGGCTTTACATCACTGTGTTGGTCTCAAATTCTCAAATACCACTACAACAATTTTCTAAGTACTATTAAGTCTTTTCCTTGTATTAGTGTCTGGAACCCAAATCAGACAAGCTGCAAGAATTAGCCAGTCCTGAAAAGGTTCAATTTCTGCCTGAAATTAAATTAGTTGGCATCAGTTTGAAAAAAACCCACCTATTGTAAATGAGGTTTTTATTTGAGTGACCAAAACAGGTCACAGGAAGAAACATGACAAATAAGTAAAGACAGAAAGAAAAGGCTGGGAAGACAGAACAGTTATGTCAACATATTTTGCATGGACAGTTTAAATTTCTCACTATATTCATTTACTTTATGTCACACAGATTCATGTTGCAGTAGAAGTAATCTCAACAGAACTAAAATTTCTGCCACTGACATAAAACAACAGGGATGAGATTTACATATTTAACTTCAGTTTTGGTGCCTGTACTGAAAACAGTGAGACTTGGAGAAACTTGAATATACTTGCAGATCTTGTGATTGTTCTGGTCAAACAAAATTTTTCAACTCTACAGATAAAGCTCTGGTGTTGTTAAGGTAATGATCACAGAGCAATTGTCCACTCCTAATTGATACAAGTAAATATTAATTTCAGATCTGAATCCAAACCTCAGATGCCTACAGATTTCTTGGTACAGATATTGAAAAAATTTGCAGGAGTGCATGTGCAGAATTGAGAAATCAGTCCTTGGAATTGCTCCTGGGCCATAAGCATATGCAAAGCAGAGCACTGCTGGTTTCCTCTGGCTCATTTCTAGTTTTGGGATTCCAGTAGTTGATGCTAAATGCAAACCCCTCAGTGCTGACCCCTCCTACATTTCCATTTGCAGCTGCACATTCTGGATGCTGTGAAAGATCTCAGAACATGGTGTGATCTGCAAACATATACATGATACATTAGGCACAGTAACTGTTCAGGTTTGGAATGGGAATCACAGACAGCTCACAAAAAAAGCTGTATTTTGAAATGAAAATATGAAGATGTATGAAAAGGTAAATGAGCTCCTTGGCTTCTGTGGAGTGTTTTGCCCCCAATACCAAAATGCCACTGCCTACACAAAGGCACAGAATTTATTGTCCCTATCTCTCATTAAGGGTGTTTGCCTGCATAATGTTGGGATCAGCTGTAGCTAAGACAAAAATCACACTTATCCCAGATCCATATTCTACCCAGTGCTGCCAGGAAGGTCTGGTAAAGTCTCTCCTTGTTCCTGGACATTTTCCATTGAAGCATCAATGGTGCAAGTTCAGGTACCAATTGTTTGCAATGCTGAAAATGCTGCCAAGGAGAGCTGGATGAGCTTTCCAGCTTCTCCAGCTGTTTTCCCTGTCAGGTTCCTGGCAGCCTCATGGGCTGCACTGGGATGTTCATGTGGCACTGGGTGCATGTTGGTGCTGGGACTCTGAGCAAGGCTGCAGAATCCATGGTTCTGCTCCTGGGTATGTCTCCTCAGCTCCTTGCTCTTCCCAAATAACAGACACTGGATTACAAATATCTTCCTTCTCTTTTCCTTTCCTATCCTACAGGCACATGCATATATTTAACATTAACTTGCACAAACTATAAGCCTTAGTGCTATTATATTTTGCTACCTTAAGGAACTTACTCATGGTTAACTAAATCTTCAGCTGATTTAGAGAACTGCAATTCATTGACTCAGCAACATAGTTAAGACTATACCCCCTGGGTGGTTATTTTTTTTTCCCCACAAAATTTCCCAGGGTGCCATTTTCAAGGCTTGTGTCTATCTCAGGCATTTGAAGGCCAAGCCCAAGTGGTCTGTGGAACTGCTTTGAATCCTGAAATCAAATTCTTCCAAACTGGTATCTTCTGGTTAGGAAACACTCTGCTGGATGTGGACATAACAGATATCTGAAGAGTGGCCTATTTCTCTAGGGTTTGTCCTTGGGAGCAAGCAGGGTGACTTTTGTACTCCTGGAGACTGGGTCTAGGACACAACCTTTTACTAGAGAAACAAATAAAAGATATCCCAAATTTCCCCCTGACATAAAATAAGGCTTCCTGGCAACTGAGGGAGAGACTTACTGGTGTTGAACAGATCCACCAGTAATTTTAATTCACTTCAAACTGAAACTTCATGTGTGTACACAAGTACAGGATTTTGTTTCCATTTTTCTAAGAGGAAACCTGGACAGAACTTAGGAGATAAACCAGAACGTCACTGCTTGGCACTGATGCCAGATTTACACAAGGTGATAGCTTTTCCTCTGATATAAGGAGCATCTAAAAGCTTCCACCTCCCAGAGCTCCTCATGACACTTGTGGATAAGCCACTTCCAAATCTCTAAAATTTCAGAACATTTTTAAAAATTTTGCTAATGCCCTATAAAGACCAAAAGGGAGCTGGCTGAGCCTGTGAACAGCATACAGATCCTCCCTTCTCACTCCCCTCATTCTGTTCTGGTCCCCCCTGGCACAAAGGAACTGCTCTGGTTTCTCAGGGACAGCATTTGGTTGTTAAATTCATTTCTCATTGGGGTCTTTCCCTCTTTTCCAGGCTACTTCAAAATGACAGGCAGAACCAAAATCCCATTCAATTAAAAGCAAGTTAAAAAGGGAGATGAACTCCTAGCAAACAAACAAAAACAGTTTGAAATTTTGACTTAAAAAGCACGGCAGTATTTTACCAGCCAGGACTGAATTCATTAACAGTACCTTATTTGTGCTACCATTAAGAGTTTTTCACTGTTACTGTTCAAAAGCAGTTTTAGAACCTGCTGTTTTACTGCTTTGAAATAGTTCTACCCAGGAGTGAATCTTTGCATTTATTTTCAAAACAATCAATTCTTCCACCTGTAAGACTTCATGCAAGTCCAGTCTTCAAAGATAAAAAATACCAGGCTTCCTTATTCTAGACCTCTTTCCTCTTCTATTCCTCATCTCCTCCCACATTTCCTTTTTTTATTTGTTGTCCGGCAGCAGTTCCTGTGGTCATGTGCTGGGGTAACATGCACATCATGCCCTTGTACACACACACACATAGCCTCAAAAATTACAGATCAGTACCTTTTAACTCCCCTATAAATTCCCTACTATTTTTGTTTCTCCACATCTTCTCCTCTTCTTTTTTCTATTTCCTTTCCATCGATCCACCTTCTCTTGCTAGTATTTTATAATGCTGTTCAATGCCTTGATATTCTGAATCCAGGGTTCATTGCAGTCCTCTCATTGCCAGTGCATCTTGACCCTGAGCACTGTCACTGCTTTTGGTGGTGCCGGAGTTGCAGGCAGAAGCTTGTGAGCTCCACGATGTTATCCTTAAACCATTTTGACCCAAATGGGTCCAGATTTAGACTGTTACTTTAGTATGGCAACTGAGACCTCATCTAAAAGACCATTAAGAACAGTTGGATGTTGGATCTGGAGTAAAAAGCATACTTTTTTTCTGAAGAGTGGGAGTCCCACTACAGCAGGCTGTGGAAACACAAATTGAGGTGGTTACCTCAGCAACTCTGACAGGCATTTAAGCCACCTGTTGTGATTTTGGCACACATGTATTACACAGCTATGTGGGTTAATAATGTGAACAGGCAGGAAACAAGAAACATCAATGCTGCATCAACAGCATAGTCCCCATCACTTCCTTGGCAAAGCCCTGTGCTCATTGACAATCTGACAAACACATCCAGCTCAGGGGAAGGTTCTTGTCCTAAATGCTTCTGTACCTTTCAAACCTGCTGGTTTACAGCTGCAGTCACGATGCTGAAGCAAGCTGCAAAAAAATTGAAGAAATAGTTTAGCAGGATTAGAATAAAGAACAGAGGTAAAAGAAACGTGGCTGGGAATGTCATCACAGACCAAGGCAGAGGGTGTCACAACCTCCCCCTTCTGCGTAGGACATATGAGAGACTGGGAAGCGATCACACACGTGGGTGGCAAAGGTTCAAGTCAAAAGGTTTGGGGATTTTTCAGGGCGGTTGTGTGAGAGTAGGTAATGATTTCAAGCGAAGATAACGAACTCGTGATAAATTCAGAGGTAATGGTTTTCCTCTGCCTGTAGAGCAGAGGATACAAGGAGCAGTAGAGCTGATGGTGGCCTCTGGAAGCGGCGCAGCAGGAGGACATCGCGGAGTGGGAAGCCGGGAATCGATGGTTTCTCCCGAAGCGCTCCCGGCAGCCGCGAACCGCGGGGCCCGGGGCGGCGGCGATGGCACCGCCTCGGCCGCCACCTCGCGGCCAGCGCCGGAACTGCGGCCAGCGGCGGCAGCGGCCGGCCGTGATTACAGATCCACAGCCCCGAGTCATGGAAAAACACCCCAGCTGTGGCTCATCTTCATTCCAAATGTGAGTTAAAGCCCACCTTATTTTCATTTTAACAATCTAGGCGCATTGCTCATGCTTTTACTACATCAGGATACTCTGACACCATGTAGCAAGACAAAGTTAAAGCATTATTTCTTAATCTCTTTTATCACTTGTTCCTCGTAGCAACCTGAGAAAGGTACTAGAAGTGCGAGGCAGGGACCCTGTGTGCATTTCTAAGGGCAGGCTTTATTGCTTCGAAATGTTAATAGAAAAACAACTAAAATAACAAACTATATCTGCTGCATCTCACTTGTTAAACTGCTGCTGTCCGTCAGTGTAATTCCCACCAGCTAACAATAAAAATGTTTTGACATCCAATCTCATATACACTTCAATAATAGTTATCTATCAGGAATTTCCTACTATGGAAATATTTCTCTCTCCGCTCTGAATCATGAAAATGTTGATGTACTACAAAGTCCTGTTATAAAGGGCACCCTGTCAGGGACAGCGGTCACCAGAGCAGCTCTGTAAATTGTGCTGTACAGAGCAGTCATGTACAATACAACTGTTATATTTCATACCAAAAACCAGCTTATCACCATGGGCAGGTGGCTTTAGTTTCTTACAAAAAATATCAGACCAGACAGTGCTTGTAATTGGAAATTTAGTGTCTCCTAGTTCTTTGGCTAGTTAAGCTTCGTTCAGGCTGTACCCTGAGCAAACAAGGAGAAGGTTTTCTTTGGGCAATTGCAGAACTAATGGGTGCCCAGTTTATGCTTAGCTCCACAGTCATTAACAGCATCCAGCACAAACAGAGTCTGACAACTCCTCCGTTCCCAGCTCCAGACTGAAACCACAGCAGACTTGAGTCACTCGAGCTGCATTTGCAAAGCAGCTGGACTGTGCAGAGGAGCTCTGCTGATCCAGGCTCTCCACCACACTTCTTGCAGAAGTTAGGCAGGGATGTGGTTTTGTCTCTGTGTGGAAGGGATCTGTAAATGATTTGAAGGTTCAGAGTTCAGGACTGGTTTGGAAAAACACCCGTCGCGCTGCAATGCCTGCAGGGGAGCCGTCTGGTTTGGTAGGGTGTCTCTGGGTATTTCTGGCATTTCACCTCCTGACTGAAGGCAGGAAAACGCAAAGAAAGAAAGAATATGGAAAAATACATCCAGACACTTCCGAACATGGAAATCAGTTTCCTAATGTTTAGTCAAAGGCAGAAGTCAGTTCTTGTTTCACCTGGCCTCTTTGAATTTGACAACATTCAGTGCAGTTTCCTTTCAAATATTAGATAAGCTGCACGAATAGCTGCCCAAGAGTCAGAACCATGACTAATTCTTGTTCATTAGATGTGCAACATAAATAATTACTTGTTTCACTACTGATTAATGACAGTGAGATGCCTCCAGCTCTGTCACATGTACAGATCTGCTTCCACACTGCCTCCTCCGAGTAAATCTGTGTCAACATTCTGCAGACTTTTGCCACTGAGAGGAAACGGGAAAGGCTGGGTGCCAAGGGCATCTGGCTCTGCAGCTCTGGCTCCTGGGGATTTGAGAAGGGGGTGATCTAAGAAGAGCTCCAGGGGGTGAGATACAGCCACTAGTTCTGTTACTGGCATAATACTCCCTGTCCAACGTATAATTCCCACATGGCTTTCCTAGGCCATCACGTTGCAAATATTTCTGGGGAGTTCTGTAATTTGCCTCAGCAATATACACAAACATTCCTTAATGCATGATTTTCATGCTGTATGCCTGCTTCCAGGATTTTCACTGGGTCACTGCATTGGTGCTCATGCATTCCCTGGGGCTGCACACACGCAGCCAAAGGCAGGGGAAACCTTGCTATTTCAGATCGAGTTGATTACAGGTTTTTGACTGAAACACACTTCTTCTGTTCTTTAAAGAAAACACTGAGTCACAAAAATTTGAACTTACCTTTTAAATGGATTGATTTTGAGGGAAAAGCTTCCCAGATGGGGTGGTCTTTCTTTCTTTATAGTAAAAAAAGAATTCTTCCATGACTGAGGCATTTGCATGTGGGTGCCCTGTAGCCAGCAAAGTGTGGTGAGTTGTGAGCTAACAGTCACTGAGCCTGAGAGGGAATCAAGCAAGGGAAGGGTTTGGACCTCTTTTGCAGAGTAGTTTATAAATCTTTGGGTTGTGGTCTCAGTATACTCTGCCAATCCATTTTGTAGAGCTAGTTTTAAGTTCAATGGGTTGGGGAGAAAGCATCCCAGGCCAGCATTTAGAGCAGCTGGGTGAGATAGGACCAGTCACACTTCCAAGCCAGACACAGGAATGACCAGGCACAGGTATCTCCCATGTCATGAGCCAAGGGGTGATGCTACTCTCTGTTCAGCATGACATGGAGGCAAACTCAAAGGCCTCAACTCTTTTTTTGATCCAGCCTTCCTTGTTTCTTTCTACCCCAGTGTAACACGGATGAACAGACTTAAAAATGGGGATATCTATTTATAATCTCATTTTTTCCCACCTCCATCTCGCCTGCTTTTAAATGCTGCTGTGCATTCCACAATTGCCTTGAAAGGACTAATTTTGCTTAATTTCAAAACTGAAGCTGGTGGGAACCAAGGATGCCCTGAAAGTAATTGCATTAACAGAAAGTGGGGCTGTGAGGACAGGGGAAAGTGCAGGACCTGAGTGCTCAAAATACCATCAGCTATGTCATGAAAACAGATGTGCTCTGTCACTCCCTGCTGTGTGTGAGGAATAGGATCAAGATCAGGGCCTACTCTGAACAGCTCAGCAAAGGTTTTTGTCCTGTTCTTCCACTTTCTATCTTTCCTTTCAGAAGGAAACCTAGTTGGTTTGTTTTTTCTTTTTCCCACTCCCCATTTGGCTTTCTGATTGCTGTGGAAAACTCTCTGAAATTAGTGTACAGAAATTCTGACTGGTTTAAAAAAATCCTAAACATTAAAAAGCCCAAACTGTCCTCATTTCCTCTATTTAAACCATATGTTGAATTATGACCATTTAAGTAGGAGGAAAACAAAAGCATATTTCACTGGGTTCTAGAAAAGCTCTGAATGGATGGTATTTTTATCAAGGTTTTATGTGCCCTATCTAAACACCCAAAAAATTGTGCTGTACATCAGATTTAAAGTGAGCTGTTTTATTATGTGTCCAGAGGTGACTGCATCAATGGCAGTGTGCAGAGCTTGTAGTCTCTGCCTCAGCATTCTAGGCTGATGCTCTGAGGTGAGTTTTTGGGTGGTGGAGAACAGTTGGTAAGGTTTCAAGATTCCAAAGTACTATGGGCTATTTCTAGTGTGCTTTACAGCTGCACAGGATGAGCTCTTGAGATTCAGGTAGCAGCAATACAAAATGCTCCTATGTTTTCTTATATGCTCAAAATTAATGTGAGTTTGCACTCTAGTCTTCCTCTTGGGTTTGGGGCTGTCATTGTGCCCAAAAGGACTACTTATAGACCTACCTGAAATTTGTTAATAAGGTTGGGGTTCAAGTTTGTACTTGAATTTGATTTTAATTCAAATCTAACTTCACATACTGCAATTTTGACTTTTTCTAATAAAAAAAAATACAGATAATGTAACACAGAACAAGGAAGAAAAGGTCTAGTTTGCAGAAAAAAAAAGCTTTCTGGTGCCAGAGAAGTGAGGGAGTCTGACCGCCTAACTTGTGGTGTTCATTCTTGCTCAGCTACAGTGAAGATAGATTAAGGATAAATTACTGAGTGAACAAATGTCTTGTTTTCTCTGTGACTCCACCTCTTTCAGGCATCCTGCCCTGTCCCCACCCCTTACACTTGTCTGCATGTCTTAATGGCAGTATTCATGCAGCTGGTAATTTATGTGTCTGAGAGAGAAGATTTACACAGACCCTTCCCTTCAGTTATTCAGAAAATCTGAGATTCAAGTATGTATGTGATTTGTCAGGTCCCAAGCTTCAACTTAAAAATCATAAACATCCTAAGGGCTGGACTTGAATGAGAGAAATTTTAAAAGGAATAATTTCAATTAGAAGTTAGTTCTTAGGTCCTCACCTTACACCTAGTTACAAAAGTTTGTCTTCAAAATAAATACAATGCCTATTGTAACATAAGCGCAGAGTCATTTGGCAGTTTGATGTTCTGCTCTGGAAGACAGAGCTGATCCTGTTACTGAAATCTCCTTGACTCTCTTGGTGTCTGGTGTCATAAACACAAATTGTTAATTTCATATTACTCATAACAGGCACACTGGGAATGTTTGCAGAGTTTATAGGGGATCAGTTACAAATGTGATTATACCAGCCATTCCTCAGGACTGACACCAGTTTCAAATTAGAAGCTGACAGGCCTCACCTGCTCCTGAGTTCACTGACAGGTCACCTTCTTGTCATTTTGGCTATCCCCCCATCAAAATAACATCTGTGTTCATAAAGGGACAGCAAGGGACTGGAAGTTGTTAGAATTGCTGCAGAATAAGAATAAAGTGTCATCTACTCCTATAACATAGTGCTCAACTTTGGCCTTTCACACAGCTTGATGCTTGCAGCCCCTGACAATGTTTCCAGCTACAAGAATAGCTGGATCCCAGGGTCAGCAGTTGTTCCCTCTTCTCCCCATGGATGTGAGACATTCAGCTCAGCCCAGGCCACAGGGCACAGACAACGCCAGAGAGAAGAAAAGAGCTTGTAAAGTGCCTTTGCTTTTCTTCATGCAGGATAATACATGTAGATAAACAAACATTCCTTACAGAGGCTGGTGTTACACCTTCATAATTTTAAACAAATAATGTGTGAAAAACAAAAGGTAAATATTGTTAAACAACTGGATAAAAATTGAAACTTTTTCAATTTGTTGAAACCTATTTCTTCTTAATAGAATATTTTTCGCATTCACTCAATTTAATGGAATGGAGCTAGCTAGGTCAGTCCGATTCTTATACTCTTAAATTTCTCAAAACTAGGAAAATAGACCGCATCTTCAAATACAGACTTTAGGATTACCTCATATTCCTGTCATTAAAAAATAGAAATATCTGATCCCAACAGTGTCAGACTTTGTTGGTTAAAGATTGGGACTGTCTTGGATTTCAAGTGTAGTAAATAATTATCTCATGTATGTGTGCCAGCTATGGAACAGTTGTACAGCTGTCTTCTTAAGGCCTGGCTTTTCCATGAAGTGAAGGAAATGTAGGTGTATATAACCCCACTGAAGCTGCCTGGCACATTGTGTGCAGAGAGGAAGGTCTCTGAGTTGTGGGATCTTACAAGCTCTTGTAAGGCTGCACAAACGTTAAGAGAGAGGGTAGGCAGGGATAAACAAGATGTTGAATCACACTTTGCCAAATGAAGGGCTCAGGGCAGCCAAGGCAAATCTTTTTGTTTTCCTCTCCCTAAACTAGACCTTTGTTTTTGGGCTTTTATTTGTGGCTAGCAGCGCTGTAAGGACATTCAGTTATTGTAGTTGCCATCATTCTCTGAAATCCGTCCTTGGCTTTATTTGCTGTTCCAAGAAATATAATAATGTTGGCATTTTATCTATATTAACTATACATAAGACCAGATTCCTCATGGTGTAAACAAGCATGACTTCAGGAAAGCAATGTTGATTTGGGCCACCTGAGTGTCTGATTCTTAATATAACAGGGCCATGCTACAAGAAAGTGAACAGATACAAACATTTGTTATAGAAACTCATGTCACCAACATAGACTCCTCCCCCAACATTGAGCAGGGAAAAAAAATACAGCTAAGGTAGATTTACAGAAGCCACCACTTTTCTTTTAATGATTTGGATATTGATCATTTTTAATCTTCTTCTCAGAACAACCAGGAGATCTATTACAGCTTGAGCCAGCCATGAAAAGCAGGTCCGTTCTTTAACCAGCCCCAATTCACTTGGACATATTTTATATCTCCAGGGATTCAGCCACGAAGTCCATTAGAGCATCAGATGCAGTGAGGTCAAATCAATTGTCCATACTGCAGACAAGGTAACCATCATTTACTGTAATTCTCCCCCGTCATGGTAGAGGAGAGGAAAGGTTAAAAGCTGTATTACCATGAGGCTGTCTCATCTATCTTTCAGTATATTGGTAATACCTAAACATTGCTTAAAGAACTGAATGTACAATCTTAAATCTGGGCTAAACTGGATTTAATGGTTAGATTGCCAAATCAACAAATTTGCTAATGATTTTTTTCAGGAAGGAGCAGAAAAAAAGAGCACTTTTAAAACAAATGCAAAACCCTTTAAATATATTGTCACATCTGACGCAACACCTCCAACGCTATAATGGAGCATTCATCTCAGGATGCCCCGAATGACTGATATTTATCCTTCCCCATATGTAGATATATTTACCTATGAAGTAATTTGCTGTCATCCCCTTAAGCTGGAGATGCTGCGGCAGACCAAAAACAAAAGAGGAAGTAAATTCAGGATGTATATTTTGCACTGTAAATCAAGTCCTTATGTGTTTGCACTCCAGGATGGGCAATAATAATTGACTGAAGCAATCACTGCTGTGGGAAAACAAACGTACCGGCCACGTCGCATCTGAAGGTCAGGCCCGATGACACAGTGAGCACCTGAACTCTCACTGACTCCTGGGGAGCGGCGGGTGCCGAGCGCCTCCCGAGCCCTCCTGACAGGGACAGATTTACGCGGCTGCTGGCGCTGGGATGAGGCCGCTTCCCGCTCCCACCGCCCGCCGCTGCCTCTGCAGAGTCGTTTATTTCCATTACGGTGCCGTGGCACCTCCGACTGCTGCGCTCCGTGCGGTAACAGCAGGGAAGCGGAGAGAAAAATAGAGAAAAATGCGCTTCTGTGCCAGACCGCGTGTCCCTCCTCCTTGGAACCACTGCACCGTGGCCCTGACTAATGTCACAGGGGCTGCTGTGCCCGCTGGGCACCCATGGCCACCCCGTTCCACCTGGGACAGCTCGAGCACTGTGGCCAGGCCCTTGTAGGAATCCTCTGCTGAAGTGGGAAGTGACAATGAGGCTCGGGTTTATTTACTTGCCTGTTTGCCTTTTCTAGGTTAATCTTTTCTCTTTCCCTGGAATTCTTTAATCCTGAGTTTTTTGGCTTTTTAAAGTAAGTGATTGAATGAAGGTGCTATTGAAATTTTCCATATTTCTGAAATCTTTTCACAGCTGTAGCACGAGTCAATTTATTTCTGTGTTTAAGAAGCTGACTTGCTGAGGAAACATACCCATGTATGTGAAATAGAGTGAAGCAGTAAGAAGGAAATTAAGCACTGTTATTCTGGTATAAGTACATCAAATATATTTCTATGGCCGACATACATTCATGATACTCTTCGTGGTAGAAAATGTCATGAATGCAGTAAGAGTGTAAGAGTTGGTGTAGGTTGCAAATCATTAAATATTTTTATTATGAAGCCTATTTTTAAGATCTTAGTAAGGTTTTAAAGCCCTGCGCAGTAAATTCTAACTTCAGACAATGTGGGTATTCAGTAATGTAAAAAGAAACTAGCAAAAGTTTTGTGTCTGCTGAAGGAAAGATAAATGTACTTTAGATTAGGTGTTACCATTCACTTAACTACTTTTCTGCTCCTTTTTATGGTTTACCTCAACACAGAGTCTGTGTGGGTCCTTTTCCTCAGTTTATGTTATGCTATCATCTCTGAATTCATCCCTCTGAATGTCTCTTCCCAGATCCTCTGGTAATGCTTACAAAAGTGCAGATTGGAGTTGTCATTCAGTAGAAGCAATGCCACTCTTTAAAAAAATTAAACACTAAATCAGGTAATGTTTTGTTCATTTTAATATAGAAACCCAGAAATAAATAATGGGAATTTAAATCTAAGAAGAAATAAATTGATCCAAGTCTGGAAAGAAATGAAAGCTTGGAAAGTTGCTTTACTTTGTAATAGCTCAAAATTAGGGCTGCATGCAGCTTGCATGGTCTGTTGGGTTCCTTGTTCTGGAACACTCTCAGATAACTCTCAGCTGAGTAGTTCCCTCTCTGCTGGCACGTATTCTGCAATGCTAATTCAGAGAAGGGTCCACTGGGTTATTTAACTGAAACCAGAGTCTCAAAAACATCAGACAAGCTTTGCTGTTCTTTGGCTTCAATGGATATCACAGCCCTGACTGAAAGAGCACTGAACACTTAATAGAAAGGCTTTGGAGCTGGAAAAGTGCTTACTGAAATCAATGAGAGAAAGAGCTTTAACTCCAGCAGTTAACACTTCATCCTGGCTCTTTTCTCAGTAGATACAAACATTGGCTCTGCAATGCCCAGTTATGCTTCTCAGATCAATATGACAAACTAAGGGATGTGTATTTACTATCTGCTCTGTTATCATCACACATCAGATCAGACTTTTGAAAAACAACTCTTTGATCTTACAATAATTCTACCCCATGCAACAAACAAGTGTATTTTAGAGGAAATCTGATTAATTAGGAAAACCACTAAGGAATTCCTCAAGAGTTATATATAGCTCTTAGTTGACAGACTTCGTTAAAGAACTCATTTTTCTATGTCCACAATAATTAAATTAAAAGTTGTCTTTTGAGTATTTGATGTTGCATGTTGCATTTAGTTTTATTTCCTCCAAATGCTAAAGAGGTTGTGACAGTTATGGGGAAGTAGTTAGGTCTTGTGAACATGAGAAAGGGTCAGAGTCTGTGAATTTGCCATAAGGTAATATAGTCAAGAGACCTTTCTGGTTCTCCTGGTTGCTCTGTGGGCCTGAAAAATATGAAAAAATTCAAATTGTATATACAGTTTTAATTTCTGCTGATTTCCTGATGTTCACCACTTGAAAAAGGCCCTGGTGTTTGTGACCAGATGGAAACAAACAGCTTAAAACAGAACCCACATACAAAGCAAACCAAAGTAATTAATTAAGGCTTTTGGTATTTGCTTTGGAATTGGAGTTTAGGCTGAAATTTGTTGTAAAAGCTTTTCTACAGCTGAGGGAAAGGTACAGCAACAAGTGAAAGAAGTTCTTGCTTTACACAGATCCATCTGCCTTGTCTACAGATCTGTTATTAACTGCCTTAAATGATGATTATTTGTCCAAACTAGCAAAACTACATGAAAATGTATTGAAATGAAACATTGCCCTGAAGGAGTTCCAGCTTTTCTACAAGTTCATTTTGAACCAGTTTGCCAGATCGATTCAAGGACAATATTTACCAAGATTCTGAGAAACAAAAAAGCACTAGAAATATTTCCATCAATTAGAAGAAAAAGCCTATATGATATTGTCCTCAATGTCCTGATTTCCAGCCCTGAGTTTAGTGTTGCTGCCGGCTGAGTGGAAATCTGAATGGGAATCTGGCTTTTAGAAAATTGAACTTAACTAATTTATTTTCATTACTGAAGTTGAGGAAATTGCAAGCTATGTGACAAGGAAAAAAAGTTATATTATTGGAATGGGAAACATGAAAAAAAGGTAAAACAGGAAAACCCACAGAAATGAGATGGTATATATATATATATATATATATATACACATAACCATGCAAGATATCCCTTTCAGCATAGCATGGGCTATAGCATTAATCTTATTTGTCTGATGTTTAAAAAACTATTTCTTCATAGCCAGGACTTCGCTACATTACCTCATTTTTTAGCCACAGAAGCCAAACTGCTGATTTTTTAGAGACTGTAAGTCATAAATTCTTTTCTATGACAATTAGTTCATTACTAATCTTGACTGTGTCTCCATTGAACTTTAATATTGAAAAGCACCTCATAAATCATTTACAATAAGCCAGAAGAAATACTGAGCATTTGTAAATATGACTACTCTTTCCAGGATATGTCTCTCTTTTAGTTTTTCTTCCTGTATGCTTGCTACAATTATCTTTAAATCTCCATGAAAGAAACCAAAGAAATGAGAAATCAGGTTTGTAGTAGTATTAGTCATCTTACTAATGGATATCCTATAGCTTGTCCTTTTTTCCACTTCCTCTTACCTGGTCCTTTCATAGCTCAGCCAGACAGACTCTTAAATACCCTTTGATTGGAGCCAATGGGTCTTACAAATGTAATTTATGCAGGAGATGATGATTTAAATGGAAAAACCCCAAAGTCTTGTGCTTTTAAAAAATGTAAATCTGTCTGGATCTCATTAAGGAAGGTTCTTGACTACAGGAGAAACTCTCCTTTTTTTTTTTTTTTTTTTTTTTTTTTTTTTTTTTTTTTTTTTTTTTTTTAATTAAATAATTTTTT
>VYXD01004234.1:1561997-1626766 GCA_013397195.1 Hylia prasina | reverse complement strand
GCAGGGGGCGCTGCCGGCCCGCGCGGCCCGGCTCGGCCCCCTCAGGAAGCGCCCGGGAAGAGCCGGGAGCCGGGAATGGCCGCGTGCGCCTCTGTCATCCAGCGGGGCCGTGCGGGCACGAGCACCTGGACGTTAATTCCCGACGAAGAAAAAGGTATTGAAGCAATAAAGTTTAGAAGGATCCTGAGCTACAGTTTCTAGAAGATATTCAAAAAGACCTGTCCTGGGAAGATTTTCACTACTGATTTTTGCACAAAATGAACAGCCATTCTTGGATTTTCTACAGTTCATGATTGGCCATGCGTTGTCCAAAAAAGACACTGAATTCAAATATATCTTTTCCCCCTCAGATTTTCTTTTCTCCTTCAGCTCAGAACTTTTATTTTTGTTCACTTTCAGGGACATGCTGAACTTCCCATTCTCCCCACATGACTTACTTGTTTCCTACTGTGCTTTTGTCAGTTCTGGGGGGAAAGGGGGGAGAGGGAGGGACCTTTTCTCCGGAGCTGGACACACGGGGTTTTTTGCTAATTCGGTTTTTAAGAGTTGTGAAAAATCCCTTCAGCCCACCGCATCCCCGAGTCCCCTGATTTAGCAGCCTCTGGGTGTCCCGGGTGCTTTCTGTGGCCTCGGGGCCAGCACTGCCCCGTGCCCCGCAGGAGGGATGCCCAGCCCAGCCCTCCATCATCCCCGCCCGTCCCACTGGGCTCCCCGGGACAAGGTGTCGCCAGAGGTCTGGGACGCGAGTGGCACAAGGATACACATCTCCTTTCCACATATTGGATTGTGTACAAAGTCTGAAACCTAGCTCAGGTATTTCTGAAACCTCTTCCCTAAATATCTCAAGTGAAGAGAGGAAAAGAAATTTGGCTTTGACCTCGTGCTTTTTCATCTGTGGATGTTTTTCACTGTGCTTTCCCAGTGTTGCTCTGAACTTTGTTTCATAAATATCAAAAAACACGACAGATACCTCTGGGTACATTTATAGTATTCCTCTATTCTTTGATTCCTTAATATGAAATAAACTGAATCAACCATTTAGGTTTACCTTTCTGTGCTTAAAAAATAATGAAATACGATAGCTTATGGCTTTTCTCCTCTGGATGGCAGTAACTCCTGCTTAAACATTCGTGACCCGTAACTGCAATATCCTGCAGCAAGGGATTTCCTTTTGTTTGTCAGTGTGCTATCCAAAAGAAACATTTAATTTCATTCCTTCTATGTTTTTCCAAATCTAAATTTGAAAGCTAAGTAAGCTTTCAAAGAAGGAATCTGTTTAATGTAAAAATCTAATTGCACAGGTCCTATGTATAAAACCAGAACAGAAATCAGAAGAGAGGAATTGGTGCTGCATATTAGCATTTACTTATATCCAACTACCTGTTTCATAAAAATTACCCAATGATGTTGAGAAAATCAAGTTCCTTGACAAAACAATGAAACAATATCAAAGAGACAGAAATGTCCTGACCTGAGAGCATACCAGCACATCTGCCCCTTTAAAATGCTCTCACTGTAACAGCACGTCTGGATTTCTGGACTGTTCATTACAACATGAAGTTTTAAGACAGAAAATACATCGGTGACTAGACCCACTGTGCATTTATGCAAGTTAAACAAGAGGTAGGAGTGGGAATTAAGCCCTCCTCCCTTCACATCTGAGCAAGTAACACTTTTTCAGTAACAGAGCTGGACTTACATGTAGGACTTGTGTCTCCCCTCCAGTCATGACTATCTATTGCCTTGTTTTACTGCTGGGGCAAATGAGGCACTTCAGAGCAGCAGTTTTCAGAGATTAGTGCCTGTATTTATGCAAGTGATTCTGCACTTCCTGCTGATTCTGGCCAGCTGAGGCGTGACCTTAAGAGCCAGAGCAACCAGCCCAATTTCTGGGGTGCTGTGAGGGCAGTGCTCCCCAGTTCCTGGCTCAGCAGCAGCATATGGAACTTCTGTTTCCTTATTTATTTTTTTATATATATATATCATTCTATCAGACAGCGCATTACTGATTTCAGTTGTGCATTCAGTTCCTGGTCTGTGGACTGAGATGGCCAATGGGCCTGTGGTTTTTAGTAAGTGGATGTTTTTCTACCAACAGATGAGTGCTACCAATTCCTTTGAAAAGCTTACCTCTTTTCATATGGAGGAAAATCCCTTGGCTCCTAGAATTAAGAAAAACGTTTCTGCCCACATATTTTTCAGTGGAAACAAACAAATTTGGCAAGTTACATTAATATTTCCAGGATCAAGACATTGTATTTTCCCTCCAAATTGCTAATGCTCAGGAAAACTAACTTACTTAGCCCTGTTTGTACAACTATTGTCCCCATCTTCGACAGCCTGGTAAGGTGCTGCCCATTTGCTTGTCCTGCCCATATCTGAATGAAAGAAGCAAAACCAGTCTGTGGTACATGAGCCAATCCCATAAAAGGTCCTGCTGAGCACTGGAAGCCCTCCGTGGTGACAGAAACATCAGCCCAGCACTGGAAATGAAGTGCTTTGGGAAGACATCGTGTTTCCTGAGTTTCTTCAACAGACAGGGGAGCAAATTTTGTTACTGTCCTTCTGGAAAAAGAGTGGCACCTACCTGGTGACATGAATGCAGCTCCACAGTGCAGGGGGAAATGGAATCACAGACATACTCTGTTTGGACATCTTTGTTCAGGTAATTTGCTTGAGGGGTGTAGCAGATGTGCTCAAGAGGCTTTCAAGCTTGAAGGCATCAGTGGGAGATAAACTTCAAATTACTCCAAGCTCGTGTCCTGGGCTCATTTTTTGGAATGTAAGAAAACCTGAAAAATAATAAAGTGGGTGAGCCTAGAAAGGTGATTTCAGTTTGCTGCAAAGCTGAATTTTCAGCCCTTCAAAAGACAAGTGAAAGTAGATAAATTGTGTTACTCTGGTTTTACTGCAGGTCCACACCTTTTGAGATCCCCAGGTTTGCTGAAAAATTTTCTCTGAAGACTTCATTAAGTTCTGGCCCTGACACCAATTTGTCAGCAAAAGATAAAGCCTGTTGAGAAGCTGACCCACGAGGTTCCTCCTTAGCACATTTATGAATGCCTGTTGCTGCTCATACTGACTTCTGAGCTCAGGGGTAAAGGAAATAGAAAAAAGGGACAGCCCCAACCCGTGAAACAAGTAGGAGAAAGTACATGACTGGTGCTGTGTTTTCTGTGCTATTAAATACTGCTCTCCCCCAGTGCAATGCCTGAGTTTGCCTCTGGTAGTAGGTAAAGGAAGGACAGGCGTAAAAAAAAATAAAATGGATTAAATTGTCAGCTGCAGATTCATTTTCACTGTACAATTTTCTAAGTGTAAGCTTTGTCCAGGATGTGAGAGGAATGCTTCTGCCATGAAGCAGTGGCCTACCAAATATCTCTCTCAGCCCTGTGAGCAATCTGAGCAGCATTCTGCATGGTCACTTTTTTGAAAAATATGTAATTCATAAACCTCCCCCTTTCCCTTAGCTCCAAAAAATGTCTGTACCAGTTTCCTAGATGGTGATGTGTACACACAGCATAGCAGAAAAACAGACAAAACACATGCAACATTGCATATGTTTCAAAGACTCTATTCTTCATCTTCCTGATATATCAAAACGGAGTCTAATGGAAAACCAAGATGCTTTCCTGTGTGGTGCTGGGGGCCACTGTGACAGCTGAGGTCAGGAGAGGAGAAGGCAAGAACACTTCTGGCTGAGTTCCAGAGTGCAGAGATTTCAAGTTTCTTGTGAGGACAGAAGAGCACTGTGCATTTGTATTTCTAGCTGTTGGCACTCCAACTATACCCAGCTAGTCAGAGGGATTGGTTATAGCTAGAGCTCATTTGAAAGGAGATTTCAAACAGATTAAAAATTCCTATTCATTACAAGCTTCTAAATTAAGTGAAACTCACTGAAAGATTGGTTTCTTTCTGAATCCTGAATAATTATTTACATTGTGAACAGGTTATGAGTCTGAATGAGGTTATTTTGGACTCTTAATTTAGAAACACATGTATAGGATTTATGCTAGCACTCCTAATGTCCAGAATTACAGAACTGTCAACAGTTTGTCAAGAAAAACACTCACTCTGGACTTCTTGAAAAGGAAAACAATTTGAAAATCTGTTTGGGACAGCATCCCTGTCTCTCAGACTTAAGACATCTTGCAACTGCAGGAGCACAAATGTAAATGCAAGATGGCCTGCACTGTGTGCAAGGAATGTGAAATTCTTCTGAAATGCCTCCTTCTATTTCCCCAAACTAATTAGCACGTGCTGCCTTTCAACGAGGCTCTCTTGCTTTCACATGCAAATGCAGTAGCAGGAGTGCACCAACAGCACAGCCCTGGAAATGAGGGCAGGTTTGCCCTTTCTAGAACTTGCTTTCCCTACATGCTGCATGAAGCTCCTGCAGTGTTACATGGACAGACAGCACAAATAAACTCCAGCATAGTTTCCACTACTTTCAGGTTTGATTTACCTGAGCAAGGTCTCCATGGCTTGTCTTTCCGTGTAGCATCATCTGCTGCTTTGACCTGCAGGAAACCAAAGGGAGAAAGTTTTCTGTGTGGGATATACACTTGTTTTCAAAAGAACTCTTGTATAAAACCCTCTATGCTTTCTGTGTTGCTGGAGTTGCCTGAGGCAGCTCTGTCATTGTTGATAATACATTAAGCACAATACATCAGCATGCCAGAGAAAAAGATTTCCCAGGATCAGCTATGCCCTTTGTAGAGCAGTAAGCAAGAATGACTAAGGTATAAAAGGGCATACTGTAGTGAAGCTTTTATGTGAGCGGGCACTGCAGGGCCAGAGAAGGTATTAATGCCTTCTGCAAGCCATGAAGACATTAACAAGAGGTATAAATGGGAAATCTAAGACAAGTAGAACAGTCACATATCCAAAAAATCACCTGGACAACAGAGCTGTCTGAGTGATCCAGAAGCAAGGATCCTGTTTTCATGTGATGGCCCAACTGGCTGCAGAGATGGGGTTACTTTGACATCCATGGGATCCCTCCCGCTGACACTGCTGAATCAGAAGGGTTTATTGCAGGACAATCTGATCAATATCTTGAATCCTGAACCCCAGTTTTGCATAAGTAAACCACAGTGGTTCAATGGTCAGGACTGTAAGTGAAAAGAAAGGACAGAGTCAGTTTGCAGGAAGCAGATGTCCTGTGACAAATGACCAAGTTATCTTAAAGCTGATACATAAACTGGTTTCTTTGCAAATCAGCAGAATGCGATGCCCAGCTGCTATAGCCTCCCTGAGTGTACTGTGTGCATCTGCACTTTCTACTTGATTTCCTCTGCCCTGTCCCCTGCTGTGCTCTGTGAACCTTCCTAAGGTTACAAAGGATCTTCCAAGTTACGAAATTGTCCCTGATAAAATCGATACCATAGTGGTACTTCTTGATGAAGCTATTAGTAAACCCAAATATTCCACAGTTCTTGCTTGTTCCAGCCAACTATTCATGACTGAGACAGATGTATTTGATAAAACAAAAAAACCTAACAATCCTCCTCTCCCTTCCCTGCCCCCCCCCATCAGATCTGTAATTATTCTATTAGCAGCAGACTGGTGATTCAGTGAACAAAAACTTGAACACAAAAACTTGAACAAAACTTGAACAAAAACTTGAATACAAAACTTTGCATGGGCAAATATGCCCAGGGTCTTTGAAGTTATAAACTTTGCACTAGCAGTTGTTAAAATCTATTTAACAGTTGATTTTGGAAGGCTGACCAGAATGCCTTCGTAGAAGTTCTTGCATACAGGAAAGCTTCACTTACTTGAGGGAAATCAGCATATCACCTTCTCCTTTTCACATTGTTTACATCCTTACAAAATGACTTATCCCAGTATCATTCCAGCCAAATTTAAAAGCATGTAATGTCTCCAGTACAGCAATATCCCCTCAGTGATCCCTCCACCTCAGAAGTGTGCACATAACAGGGTGTTTTGAGTTGCACCCCAGTGGCCAAAGCTTTGAAAAACCATTTGAAAGGCCAGGAAGTGCCAAGGTATATAGAGTGTGCCAAGGTGTTGGCTTAAGGGGGTGCCACCCCTTTGCTTCAGTAATCACTCAGTTTAAGGGTGTAGGGGCTGCTAGGGCAACCCAGGGCCATCCATAAAATCCTTCCTGAAAGGTATCTGAGAGCTAATCTGCATTTTACACAGCAGCTGCAAAAAGGAGCAGTGATGCTAAATCACGGATCAGCAAGCCACTGCTGTGTCTAGCAAACACTTTTCTTAGATTTTTCTCCAAGATTAAAAGCTTTCCTTTGGTCATCTTTCTTGGCAATACAGAGAAAAGAATGTCATTTTTTTAAAAGAATGTCTTTTGTTAAAGAAATACTCCCTTTTGACTGATGGAAGCTGTTTGCTGCACAAGGAATTAAAGGACATGACATGATTTGCTTAATAATAATTAACATGGGAGTCTTTATAAAAAATAAGGGATCGCATTTGATTTGATATTCTTAAGTAGCATTAATCAAAAATATCTGGTGGCTAAATAAAATCCTGCTCCTACCTGAATGTGTTCCCCTACTGAAAGCTTGGGAAGAGAAAACTGCAGTTGAACATTATGCCAGAGACTTGTCCCCAGTTCAGTTCTGATGGCCTTTTTTCCTCTGTTTCTGCCTGAGGGAGGTGGTTCACTGCAGGGAGCACCTGAGAGGCCTCCAAAGGAGTGTGGGGCTGGAGAGGAGCAGCTCGGAGTGCTCTGCCTTGCTCACGTCACCACAACAGCCACAGAGGGAAAACACTCCTGTGCTGCATTTCCTGCGCTGCACCCTCGGCCACTGCGTGAGGGGCAGGAGTGGCAGGAGGTGACACTGATGGTTTCAAGCTTTAATACCCAGCTCTTTGGGGCCAGCTTCCAACAGGTGAGTGAAATGATGAAAGAATGGGGCTTTTTTCATATTGATAAATCCAGCTGAATCATGAGCATTCCTGAAAATGTGCAAGGCTCTGATAAGAGCTTTATCAAGCATGTATTACATATCTGGCTGCCACGCTGGCCCCCTGATCAGCTGCTTTCCTAGCAGCAGTACCCAGACAATAAGCTCACATCTATTGAGGGAGTACTTCACTCTCAGGGGAGTTGCTGTTACAGTAATTCATGAGACCAGGTGTAAAAAAGGACAACTAGACCCCAGGTTTTTATACACAAAGATGCTGAGAGAACTGAGGATCTTTTAAAGATCCTCTTCAGCTCAAACTTCAGTTCTGCCCATCTGAGAGTCCCTCCGTCTTCATAAGGAACTCCTTGGGGAGTCAAGAGAAAGAACTGTTAATAATTAAACAGCAGCTTGTGAGAAATGTAATTTCCAGATGTGTTTTTCATACAACATGTAATTAAGTTTTAACAAGGTTTATGCAGCTCTATAAGGACTTTGCAGAAAAGCTTTAGTGGGAATGTAGAGGACAAAACTCTTGATCTAGAAAAGAAAAAAAGGCCCATGAATATAATTTCTTTTGTAACAATGAGACTGAGTTTGCAATTTCTTGGACTAAACTGGGACAGACTTTGAGAGTCTGTCTCTCAAATATTTAAGAATTCTGAGATACTTCAAGCATTCAGATTTTCATCACTGGCAATATTAAAATCCTGGCTAAGAATACTCTTTGTCTTGTACTCATATGAATAAGGACTAATTCCACTTAGGAAATACAATATCTTGATATAAAGGGAATTAATTTTGACCATCAAAACTAGTGGGAGAGTATGTCTCACAATGAAAATAGAAACCAGTCTGCCCATGAAGCAGTAACATGCTGCTGTCCATATCTGCACCTCCTCTGAAAGAGGTATGATGGTTTTTCCTGAAGCTATCCTGGGATAATTGTATCTTTGTCCTTTATAAATTCACATATATTTTTATAAGCAAAGCAAGGGTCCCAGTGGTGCCATTAGAAATAATCCTTTAAGAGATTTCCAAAGATATGTCTTGTTTAACTTCAACAGAGAGTTAACTAAACACTCTACAGAAATTTTATTTTTCCTCATAACCAACAATAGATCCCTGTAAGTGCAGTCAGTCATACACAATCAAATGTGCTGGCATAAAAGTAGTCATGCTCTCACTCCTGTAAAAAGTAAATAAATGGTGCCAGTAAAGACATGCCAACATGTGAGAATAAACCTTTTGTTTTAAAGCACATGTAACCAAAGAACATAGTGTAAGCTTTTAAATTCATTTAGACTCAGGTCTTGGCTGTCTGGGAGTCTTTCTCAGTGACTGGATCACCAGAAGACTATATGGGGTGATTTTTTCATGCACAGATGCTACAAAATATCAAAAAAGCTTAGTGTACTTGAAAGTGCATTCTTATTGAGTTGTCACAGAAAGAGAATAGAAGTAAATTTGTCCTAGTCTTGTCATTTCCTTGCAACACTACCCCCTGCAGCTGGCACTTGGGAAGATTTGTTTTTCCGAGTCCAAATGAACAGTATCAGCATCTAACTGAATTATGCTTGCCAGGAATGGACTTCTACTCCCCACGTAATAAAAATTACTTGTATCAAAGTGTCAGAAAAAGGCTGTACACCATGTAATACCTGTATGGATTTGCCAAATCATCTGAAGGAGGATTGTTAATAGAAAAAAGGCGAATGTACTGCTTTTAGTAGAGATTTCATTACTTCACAAACTAAGCAACAGAAAATCAAACAAACCCCATGGCTGAGTCCTCCAATTTTTTGCCATCTGCATCACTTTAAAATAGTCACATAAAAATGACATATTTGAAAAGTTGTGGTGTTTTTTTAACAGAAAAATTTAATTCTCATTCAGTGTTCTGTGAACAAAAACTTCAACACTTCTAAGAAATTAAAAAAGAAAGTGGTGAGCACATAAGGTTCTTGCTACATCTGTTAGGAAGCAGAAAAAAAAAATCACAGAACCCCAGAAATGTGGGGAGTGGAACAAGAAAATTGGATAAAAGAGCTGTATCCCAAGGACAGGTATATGATGACTATGAGTCACAGGAACTTACTCCCAAAAAACCTCAGAGTGCCTTATAATGACATAATAAGTAAAGGATGGGCTGTACCTTTCTAGCAAAGTATTTCAGACAGCTCCACTGAACTTTTGCTTCCTGAAATACTTTTTTTCAGGTTCCCTAGGCAAAGAGAATGATCTAAGCTAATATATTTCACTGCCACTAAGACAGAGTGTAAGGCATGTTGTTCAGCCTGCAGTGCATTAAGAGTATGTGGTATCCAACTGATATAAAGCAACTCTTATTCCTCAGAGGACAGAACCCCACGGCTCAATTGTGAGAGTCCAGATTAAAAGATTTACAGTACATAAAATCATTATAATACTGTCGTACCTGGAGTGTGTGTCTTCCTCCGTGGCTTCAGTGATAGGATTTCTGTCTCTGGTATTAATTTCTACTGCCCGGAGCTGGGAACATTTCTTGTTGTGCTGTTTGGCAAAGACAGACCTTAGATATTTTAGAAAACAATATGGTTGCTTCATAAGGGATATGCTGATTTATTAATCTAAGTTTTGAAGGATGTCTGTGTTTAATAGTCTCTTATTTTAACATGTGGAGCTATAAAAAGATTTTCTAGGGCTCTAGAGCCTTTATTTTCTACCTGGGTATTCTTTGCAGTGCTCAGATCTGACCATCAAAAGTGTTGTTATATATTTATCCACCTTGTGGACTTCTACAAAATAATCTAACCCAGTAGGTTTTGGTCTTTTTCAATTTGCAAACCTCTAAATGTTTTCTAGTAAGATTATGAACCCTCTCTGCACTCTGAATTTAAGATAATGGGTAATAGCACTGCTTGCTTTTCTTACTTTGGAGGGATTGCCTGGAAATGGTCCCTTTGCAGTGGTTACAGGCCAGAGGTTCAAACCTATGTGTAATTTTATGGCCAAAGTCACAACTAGAGTAACTTGGCATAATTCTGCTGATTTCAAAGGAGAAGTCTTTTGATAGCAGCAGTTAGAATAATGGCTAGTTTATTGTACATTAGCTGAGGAATTCCCCCTGCCTTTAGTCCTGCTCTTAGATTTCATTGTGACTGAGCTTGAGCTTCACTTCAATGTAATTGTAGCTCCTTTGTACTCCTTACTTTCCACTCAGACTAGAGCACATTGAAAGCCCAAGAGGAATCTTAAAAAAAAATTTTACATTGGAAATCTCATCAGAAAATTCCTAAAATTTTATTTTGTGCTTAGTCTCAGATGTAGTCTAGATATCTAAATTTTTAAGCTGGCCCTTCAGTCAGGTATTACCTTTCATCTCAGTGGCACAGTCTAGCACATGCACAACTCTGATAGAAATTATACAGTTAGTAACATAAATTTTTCTTGACTTCTCTGATCAAGTAGTTCTACTGTTAAAGTCTTGAGTGAGGTATTTTTGAATAGAGTTATGCTGATTTACACCAGTTGATCATATGCCCAATTTTCCCAATATGCATGAGGCTCTTCAGAAGTGAGTGCAAAGGAAATATGTTTCTGTTTCTTATGAAAAAGAAAAGGGCAAATAATTCGGTTGATATTAAGAAAAGTAACAATTAGGTCTGAAATGTTAATAACTAGATATCTTCTCCGAAGATAGTTACAAGTATTTACATTTAAAAGACAAGAAAATCTCTGAAAAATTAGAGAAAAATGGAAAATTGTCTTTTATGCTGTTGCTATGTAGCTCACTTTGCAGCTCCATCACATGACAATGAATAAGTAAAGAAAACTATTATTATGCAAACTGCTCCAGGACAAAAGGGTATTACATATCTCATACAAAAGGGGATTTCTTTAAAAAGCACAGCACATTCAGTGTTTAGGGTTTGCAGTTGAAATTCATGGCCTCGCTTGCCAGTATTATAATGCAGCTGGGTATTATGCTATTGATTTACTCTGAGGGGAGAAAAAAATCACAATAAACATTTTCAAATGGGTTCCTATTAAACAGTTGTATTCTCTTATGTGGCAATATCAGTTTTAATGATTTATAGCATTTCTTCTCTAGTGCATAGGTCACCATAAAGACTACCACAGATAATTTGATTGCAAACAGAAAATGCCAAAAGGTGCTTCTTTTGACTTAAAAAAATTACCACTGGAAAAGAGTGTTAGGTATTATTTTAGTGTTGAGAACTGATGGGATTAATAATAATTTTTCTCTTATTTAACAGCTATGAGACAGAAGTCCATCTTTCTGTAGAGAAGGCTGCTGAAAGAATCTCTTGTATTTGTTCTGTAAAACAAGAGTTAATTTTTACAATTTAAATTCAAATTCATTTATTATCTCTCCAGAAGGTCTCTCCTGTTTAAGTAAAAACAAATCAGCTGACCCAAAACATTTCTGATGAATAAAAGGATTAAATGTAGTCTCAGCAATCTTCATCTCTTCATGACATGACTAGTGAAGCACTAATTTGGATGAGTAAATCACATCTGTCTTTACAGGGCTGGGTGTTTTCTGCACCTTCTATATGCAACTTTAGTCACATGATTATTGTGAACTAGCTTATTAAGCATCAATACTTTTTTCTAAAATTGTTTTAAAGGAATGTTTTGCAGAAAATAATAGCAAGTCACAAACCACAAGTCAAACAGTTGCAGCAGAACAGCTTAAACTGTTTTTCATTTGCATGTGTCACATTTCTTCTCTGGCTCTTAGATACATCCATCTCTGGGTATCTCCAGTTATGTTTTCAAGTCCTTATTTCTGATTTTGTTTTCTGTTTTTTTGCTGAGCTGCCTGAGCATTGTCATCATAGGCTGCTGAATGATACATACTCTCAGTGATGTTATGTACTAAAATACAAAGGAATGGCACAAAACGAACAGTTTGTGGCTCAGGAAAAAAAAAAAAGCTATGAAATTGTTGCTTGGCAGGAGTTAGTACAAAAGCCAGTCTGAGACATTGAGCACACTATGGCATACAGACACTAAATTCATACTAGCCCTGGGTGTACAACAGAGCCAGCAAAACAAAAGAGGTATTTGAAAAGCTTTATAGCAGTCAACATACAGGTTGAACATACCTTTGTTTCCTTTACATTAATCAAAAGTACAACAGATGCCACAAAATACTGCCTCAATCTCACTTGCTTATAAATAACTGTTCTTTGTGGTGCTTACAGCCTTATTACAAATGTTTAATTATTTTGTCTTGTTAGGCATCAGGTATGTTAGGAAAAGTAGTGGTGACAGAAATGTAATCCCAAATTAACACTAAATGGTGTACTTAGATGTGTGCCAGGATCAGCATTGAGATAGATGTTATTTGCACACCATTTTAGTCCTGATCTGTGTATAAAGAACCAGTTATTGAAATTTACTACACATCATTAAGCGTTTTGATATTCTCTCTTTTTTTTCCCCTACTACTAGTTACTAAAAATACAGTTCCAAACTTTATCTGTCCAAACCTATGTGTGAAACATACATCAAGAATAGATATGTGCATTTTGTGGTCATCAATGAGCATGGTACTTATGCTCTCTACATCACTGCAACCTGCTTAACTGAGCTTCCAGCTTTCAGGAACTAAAAGGGCATCAGCAATACAGATCTGTACTTCCCAGAATACTCTCTGCAGCACCAGGGCCCAATGCCACAGCCCCTTTAAAAGAGTCAGACAGATAATCCCTGTTGTATCAAAGGGAAGATTTGGACAAGAAGTTCAAGTGCGAGGCAGATCTTTGCAGTGCCATAGCTGCTGTAGCACCATGGGGAAAGTCGCCACTGCTCCAATCATTTTGATGACTGAAATTTTTTCTTTGGTTGTAAGACTGCAAGAAGATAAGCCATCCTGACAGTTTTGTTTATTGGCTTTAGTGGAATGTAAAAATGATATATATCTGTCCATAATGGCTCAGACTCCTCCTGGAGAAATACTGGTTTGCCAAGATCTGTGTTACTCCATTTTCACTGTGCCATTCATAGGATTAGTAGAGGAGGAATTTTGTCCAAGAGGGGAACTGGGTTGGAGGCTATGTTTCCATGCAGAGGGGAGTTCTGCTGACACACTGAAATCTCTTTTCTTTCTCTGAAGAAAAAGTCTAAAACTTTAAAATTTGAAACAACAAAAGTGTATCCTAAACATTTGAGTTAAAGTAACCAAAAGGAGTAATTAGATTTTTCAAATGATACAATCTTTTGTAAACAGTGAAGCTGCATAATTTGTGGTGTCCTGATACAATTTGTAGCTGTAACAGTCTCACAAAAGTAATTTTCCTTTTGTATTTAGATAAACATTTCTTTACTTTAATGCTGCTCTTTTAAAAAAGCAGTAACATGGGAAAGTCAGGCTTGACTTTGTACTGGTGGCACTCAGACAAGTGGTACCACTGACCACTTTAAACAAGTGACACTTTCAGCAGCTCAGAGGAAATGTCTACAGGACCAGAATCACCTATCTTCTCCTCATGGGTTACTGAGACATCTCCAAAATATTTACCAATCACTTTCAGGATTAATATCTTGGAGATGATACAACATCTTCCTCCTCATGCTCAATAGTCACGGTTCACTTTACTCGGTTATTGTCCCATCCACATTTCACGAAGAAGAGAAGGAACAGATCTGCTGTGCTTCCTCTGCCCTGTGTACCACTTTGTGTTTGACAAGCTTTGGAACATGTGACATTGGGAATGCTGTGTAGAACATCCCATGGGACTGGCTGGATTGGGCCCCTATACAGCCTTGCATAAATACTGATTTGTTCATGCTTCCATTTAAGTAGGATTTGTTGTTTTCCACATACAAACCGTTAGTATTTTTTTTTTTAATTCTTGGTTTTTCTGGAATAATCAGAACAACAATAAGAAAATGCAATTAAGAAAGTGCATTAAATGAGACATACTAATTGCTGGCTGTGATTAATTAGTGATTGAAAGCCCACCCACACACATAGCTTCAATTGCTAGTAATTTACTTGCATGAATTCAATAGAAGCAGACAAATTTCAAAATATCTCAGTCACTGTTACTTTAATTGGCAGATAAATTTGTCTGTTGTAACTGCTCCAAAAACCTTAACATTTCTTAAATTGATAAGAGATGAAGTAGGATCCTGTTACCTAGATTGATATGGAACCTGAAGCCTACCCAAAAACCGTTAGTCAACACACAAAATAGTCTTCCTTGCTAAGTTTTGCTTTCAGCCTCCCAAAAGCGTTTCTCTCATTTACTTGTCTGCAGCAAAGGAGAGGATTTATTGCTTTGTTTTCAAGCATTCTTTAGTTCCAATGACAGGAAGCCATTCAAGCCCTGTGTCAGTCTTGACCACTTGGGGAACTATAATGTGATGACTTCCTAGGGAATTAAGTCACATGGGCTTAATAGCATTTGGGGTTCTGGCTATCCCTGGTAGTAACTCCGGAGTGAGCTTCTCACGCTACACTGGAAGATTTCTGCCTAATGCAACCTCATGCTCTTGCTGCTCCCCTCAAAACAGATCTGCCAGATGTATTTTTGCTTCAAAATACAATTCAAAAAAATTCTTCAGATTTTCTAGGCTTCTTGTGTATTGCCTGTTAAGCGTCCTATTTCTGCTGAAAGGTGAGGATCAATTCTTACAAAACAGTGTTTGCAATTACAGTATCACAACTTTACATTGACCACAAGTAGTAAACCAGGGCACATGAGTAAAAATAGTTGATCCTTTGCTTAAACCATCAGCATGGCTTTTGAACATGGTTTTAAAATAGCATTATCTAAAAAACCTCAGTGTTATTAATCACTACTTACAAGACCTTTAGAGGTTCTCCCTTTTCCTGTACATAAATCCTTAATCTTTGCATTAAATTTTTTCTCAGACAGGAAACAGTAACAATTGATTTACATGGACAAAATCAGCTTTTTTCAGTTTTCAGTCCAGCTTCCTTTGAGATCTCATTGACCTCTAAAGTTCAACTTCTTCCAAGAAAGTTTTCCTTGGGATTAATAGCCTTCAGCATCAAATCATTGAGTGCCATAGACATTAGCAGCGCTATAAGTAAAGATTCAGCCTTTCCACATAAACTCTTATTTTCAGAGGTTTATAGTTTGGCTACAAAAATACAGTTTTATGCTGAAAATTAGTTTAAAAAGCTCACTCTGGAAGTGATTTCAGTTTCTGAGAAATCTGCACAACTCTGTGGGTGTTTTCAGACTGAAATTCTGACCAAGACTATGACTTGCTATCTACATCCCATTGGTGCCTGACTTTCTAAAAGTGCAGATCCACTCCTGAAAAATTATGGAAAGGCAATCTGAAAGGGTGTTTTTAAAATGGTTATTCCATATGTTAAAGATTTTCAAATTGGATCTAGTCCCTGCTTCTCTGGAAGACAGTCTAATCACTTGAACACCACAGTATTTTTCAGAGGATTTAGCCAGGCTGAGATGTGAGCCCAACTGCTCTGCAGTGATGGAGGGTTCTCCAGGTTTCTCTGCATGCAGAGTAGTGGAGAAGCCTGCTGGTCCTGCACCAGTTGGAAATGCTGATGGATTGGGGGATGAAAACCTTGTAGAAAGGAGGATCAAGAAAACCTGAATTGACAAGTGGGAAACTTGCCTCCTGCTTCTTCAGGAGCCATGGGGGTGCTCCAGTGCCTGGGGCTGAGTGCCAGGAGGGACATGTGAGGGAGAGGAGGAGGCAGACACCTTTCCAGCATTCTGAAACAAAATCTCCATGAGAATTAAGAGATGCTTAGATCAAAACCAACAGAACTTACTTACATGCTGGTTCACACAATCGCCTTCAGAAGGGATTTGGAGGCACCATTTGGAGGGAAGGATGACAGAGATGTCATGGAGTTTCCAGTTTCCTTAGTAGGTGATTCCTGTAGAGGAATGATTTGGTCCTGAGTCACTGCTGCTGGAGCTGGGAATACAAACACAGCACACCATGTCAATGTGTTCAAGGCCACAGGCTGCAAATGTAATTGCTTCAAAGCAAAATCTTCTCATCTGAGATGGTGACCCAGTGCAATATGCTGCTTCCTGTGGCCACTCATCTCCCCACAACAGAAATTTGAACAAGCCAGAGGCTTCTGTCCCCAACTTCCCTCAAACTGGTCCCCAAGACTAAGAATGTCCCATCAGTCTTCCCACGTAAGTACAGCACAATTTGCTATGCCTGTGTCCAGCAGCAGGAAGACTTCATTTGATCAATATAAATAGTATCTTAAACACTTGCTATTTGAAGGAAAAGGCCAAGGGACCCTCTAGATTATCCCCTTGTTTCAGATGTGTCGCTCCTACAATCCAGACAGATCACCTTTATATGCATCCTATGTTTTTAAATGAAAATATATATCTGCCCAACAACAGCAAGGCAACATCCTCTGAAAAATGAGGCACCAGTAACCATGCAGAATTGACAGCACAGCATCTGAGTAGGAAATACCAACCTTCAGATCTTTGGGAGTGCTCCATTTGAAGTTGATCCAGAAATCTTTTTTTTTGGCAACAGCTCATTATAACTAGGCAAATTCAGTCCAAACTCTGAAACTTCTTTTGAAGGCATAATGGCAGGGGAACCTCACAGACAGGATTAGAAGGAAGATAAGGAGGTAGCTTTACAGATGTCTGAAGGAGCACTTTCCAAACGTAAGGAATGGCATGGGATAAAGCTTCAAACTGAGTGACTGAAAATCCAAGAAGTCAATGAAGGAGGCTGGCATCATGGGCTAATCAGTGAAAGAAGTGATTTCTTGATCCTGCAGGAGAGATGATAGGTAGGATGAGGTGCAGGCTTTGAAGGTGAAGACAAGCTGCTTATATCTGATAGAAAAAAAGAGTGTTACATTTGACAGCCAAAGTGATGGGCTAGGCAAATGATCTCTGCAGTGCTACGATGTATAGAAGCATGCTGCAAAATTGCATTTTTCAAAAGCAGAGGAATGGCTATTGAAATCATCAAGAGAGCTTGGTGATTACATACATATATATTAATTCTTGCATAGTAATAATCACTAAGTTCTATAATTCACTTCCATCAGACCATTATTTTTAATGATTTTTTTTTTAAACTTACACTAAGCATGTTGCATGGGAAGGTAGGAATTTTATTGGACATTTCTAATAACATTGTTTTGTGTCAGCATTTTCATTGTAGCATTCCTTTAAAATTTCTATTTTATAAGAGAATAAAATGACATAGTAACAAATCCCTTTTACGTGGAACTCTTTTTGGTTTCGGACTAAATCTTTCCATTTAAGCACAGCACCTGAGGTCATTCAATGCTCATATCCATGGCAGTTACATAACATCTTAGCTGGTGGTCTCAGTTTATTCCTCTTTGGGCTCTGGTAGCTGAGGAGAGGTTGTCCATTACAACTTGGAGGTGACTCTGGAAACTCAGTATGCTGGATAACACAGACATCAAGTTGCTAAATGCACCACACCTCTGAGACATAAAGATTTAACAGCACTTCTCCACTTTGTTTGGCAGTATTACATTAGAGTGGTTCTTTCCATAATACATATTAAATTAATTTTATTCCCTGTTGTAACATATCCTTCATTTCCCCCACGCAGGGACTGGTGCATACACATTTTTCCAGGGCAAGGCTTTTCCTATTAATAGACAATTTGGCTCCACACACTGAGATGAAGGAACAAGGTTTGGAGTGCCTAATTTAAGGGACCATATGTCATAAACTATAGTACCCTGTTAGATGGGAATAAAATAAAGAAAGATTGAGAGGAAAAATAGCTTCCTACCATGAGCTGACCTCAGACTAAAATTTTCAAAGATGTTTATTTAAGTGGGCTCAGAACTATTTATTTATTCTGTGCATCATGTGAAGTTATGCATATTTCTAATGTATTCTTGATGGGGGTGCTCCCTCAGAAAAAGAACTTCTGAGTGTTACCACAAGACAAAAATAACAGTGATCCTGATTTTTTTTTTTCCTGGAACTGCCTTCAAAGTGTGGCCAGCTTCACATTTTTCTGCTTTGACTTTCTAGCTTGTAAAAACTGGAATACAGTTGTTTACTGTTTATTTAGTGTCCTGTGATTGTAGGATGTTGAAAATTTTCCTTTGCTAATGTAAAATACACTGGTGGATGAATGTCCTTTTTTTTTTTTAGCAAATTATATTAATTACTATTATTGTTTAACCAGGCCATCTCAGCTGCACAGTTCAAAGAAGTGTGCTCTTTCAGACTCTTAGGGTGGTTATATAATCATCATTCCTCACAAATATTTGAATGATTAGAGCTAGCAATCATATTTTCCTGGCAAGTTGTCCACTTTTGGGTGCAAACAGAGTCAGAACTAGAAAATGTAAAAATCAGCATTTCCATTTACTTCCTCCTGCTCATCCCCTACATTTCTACTGTTTTTTTTTTTCCTTCTCTGCTTTGTCTTTCTCTAAATCTCTCTTGAAAAGTAACATTTCCAGATCATTACATTCAGGCAAGGGAACGGGTAAAACCATGACCAGCTGATGGGCATACCTGTTGCACTTCTATTTTTAGGATGTGCCATCCCATACTTCCAGTTGAGTTCCAACTTCCTTTCCCCTTGTGATCCAAATTGGCAGTCACAGGTTTGTGTTGGTGTGAAAAACTGAAAAGGAAGACATTTCTTAGCTAATATAACTCACAATTTAACTGTTCTCTTCTTTCATTTGTGACCAAAAGCAGCAGAATAAAAGATTTACTCTGTCAAATGAAAGGGAAAAATGTTTGGAGAGAAAAAATTATTTGGGCTGAGGAAGAACTTTGTGCACATATTTTAACCAGTGATTATTTGGCTGCCTTATGAGTCTATAATACTGAATATTGCCTACATTCAGATACTCAAAAAGCAAAATAATTAATAAAATTAATAAAATGTAACAAAAGCCACACGCAGGGAGTAAAATGTTGTTACAATAACTTATTCACATTTGCAAATACTACAGACACTCCTCACCTTTCTTTTTGTCTTAATTTAGTTGGCAACACGGAGTCAAAGTGATGTCTGGAGGTAAGAGCCCAACAGCTCTGGGAATAGGGAATTAGGCTGATTTTAATCAACAGCAAAAGCTATGCAATACAAAGGGCTGTGATGTAGCACACTGCTGTAGAGAAAACATTCCACTGCCCCAATCCTAAAAACCCTTTGGTGCTTTGTGCCTGTGGGAGGTGTCCATGAGGACCAAACCCATTTCTGTGGGAACCCATCTCTAAGGGGAAGAAGAAAATTTGGAACATGACCTCTGCAATTTCGACATCTCAGTCCTGCTGTATTTCTGTGGAAGGCATCACCCTGTGACCTGGGAATTTCTGGTCATTCGCCTGTTTGGCAGCCCACCAAAAGGTAGATCCACTCTGTATTCCAAAGCAGAGCTCAGGGCAGAAGTCTGACACTTCCCAGGCAGACAGGAGTAGGTTCATCTGCATCTGTGCCATGGTTCCTGTGCATTTGGGCCACGCTGTCCTTGGGTTTTGCAAAAGGGAAGGTAAATATCTTGGTATTTGTGTTTTAAAATGTAAGGGAAAAGACTTTTTTGTTTAATGTTTCCTCTCTTACTCAGACTAGTGGAGATGTAATTGAAGGAGCCATACTGGCATGTGTCATTGGAGTCTAGCAGATAAGGCTCTGGAGTTGCACTGCTGAATATGCTCAATGCAAAAGAAAAACTGAAAAGTCAGGCTTTGGCTAACTGTGTTCCCTTTGAAGAAAGAATTGTGATTGTTGGCAGAGGAAGGAAGGAACTAGGACAAAACAAGGAAAGGAAGAAGTTTTTTTTTTCTTTCCATCACTCAGCTCCTTAATTTTCACTGCCAATATTATAAGTCTAATTTACAAGTTAAACATAAATCTATTTATATATTATTTAAAATTAAATCACAGAAAATTACATTGATTTTGTGTTGAAATCTTTGAGTATTGAGAGAAGGGAAAATGAGCCAAATAAACATATGAAACAAAGGTCATTTTGCTGTCAACAGAAAATAGCCCCAGCCAGAAAGAAAAAAGTTTCCATTCACATTTAATATATTTTTAACTCAGTACATATTTCATTCTTTTGTAATGTCATTTCTTATTACAGAGATATAGGCAGAGATCTAAAATATCTAAAATTAGTCTACAACTCAGGTGTTTCAATCTCTAAATAATTAAACATTCCAAAAAATATATCCTTGACAATGAAGTGTGAAGGAGACCTCCCTGTAGTCCTTCTTCAACAATAGATTTTGGATATAACTTAGAACATAAGGTGTCAAAATAAAAATATTCTCCTGAGAAATGTGTTAATTGCCCCAATTATTTAATATACCATCTCTTAAGACTCTTCATGATAGTAAAAGGATTGATATTATGAGCCAAGTTGTTTAGGATATTTTCTGCAGCAACTCTTACTGTCCCAGTAATTATGAGCAAATTTTGAATATATCAAAATAATTTTCTAATGTTCAGCTGAAAGCTATGCATACTTTTTAATTAATAAAAGAGAAATTACACAGCGATACCCCACTTAAAAATGTAACCAACAAATTATAACTTGTTTCAAAAAGGACTTGGGCAAGTTTCTCATAGGAAATAAGGGAAAAACGTTTGCAAACATTAAAAAATATTGCATTACCTTTATGTTGTCACATTATAGGTACAGTTCTCAACTCAAAGAAAAGAAAGAATTCAGACTTTTGTATAAAGAGCCTCTAAAGTAATGGAGGCCTCTATGAGAATTCCAAAAACCACTTTTAAACTGAAAATGGAAAGAATCCACTTCTGCAAAATCTGTCCTTCCTGCAGTAAAACTGCTAAAACAGAACCTTAGAAAAGGGACACAGTGCAGGAACACAGCTAAGAAACCTGTAGCAAATTTAGGTAGAAGATAACAGTAAGGATTCTACTTGACCCCATTTCCACTGATGTAATGTCTTTCATTTATTGGAAGAATAACACCTTCTATGCATTACATAAAAATTCAACCTTCCTTCTTTTCACTACATACTTGTGGTACTGATTCTAAACCAAATCTTTTCTCCGCCTCTAGAGGAACACAGATGGAGTAGTTGCCCCATGCCTAGAAATATAATATGAACCTCTGAAAATAAAGAGAGTGAACCTCAGAAAACTAACTAACATTTCAAAGAAAATGAAAATTGGGCAGCCAGACTTTGCCTTTAAAATTCTGGAGTTTTGTTAGATATCCCAAGAAAATCACGTGATCAACCAGATTTTGGAGCAAGCTGTAGTTTTAATATTTAGGCTAAAAAATATATGTGACTATAAGTGTGGTTCAAAACCTCACTTAAGATAGTATCACCATAAACATTAAGGTGGCCCATTCTCATAACCAAAGTGCAAGTAGGAAAGAAATCATGTCAGTCACTGGAATCTTCATTTCAGTTGCAAAATACTGTCAGCTACAACTTCTTTGAAAGGGCACTGAAGGTACTGAGCCCTGCACAGAAATTAGTCCTTAACAAGGAATGAAAAAAAAACCAGTGCTGCAAACATCCAAACAGGCTTTCTGCAGTTTGACCCAATTTCCTAATGACAGCCAGCTTTATTCTAAAACTCTGGAAATGCTTGTGATCATCAACAAAATGATACTTGGTGTCTTTTTGGGATTTTACTTGGTGTGAGTTTCTGCAGGGTGAAAAGCCTTGCATGATCCTCCAAAGGAAGATTAAAGTCAGTGGATTTAACTGACTTTAAGTAAATAAAAACATTTATTGCAATGTTTTTCCTCAATACGATAATTGCATTTACTTGGTTGGTGAAGCTGTGATGCTGCTTCGGTAAGTGGTGCTAAGCATGATCCTGAAGCAAGAACAAGCACTTATACTTCCATGGTGCTCCTTTCTTGATCCAAACAGAGGACATTAATCTCACAATGCAGAAAGGGAGTAAGTCAGTATTTGATTTATGGTTTCACTGGAAAAAGGTCATCTTACTGTGGGATCTGAGATTGAACTGCGGAGTATTAAATTTTTGGTGGGAAAGAAACAGCCTTCCACTTCCCCAATACATAAAGTACCTAGCTGAACAATCCAGTTCTGTGAAATATTCAAGGGTGTCAAATCTGTGATGAAAATATTAAATGTTATCTCTGATCCTTTTTGGGCAAGTATCTCCTGTGAAGACAGTGTCTGGCATGCCTTAAAAACTGTACAGCTCGAGAGCCAAAGAAATCCATCAGGAAAATCAGTGCCATCCTTGATTTGCGCTGTCAAATGGAAAACTTCTGCCCCAGTGCAGTCTGAGGACTGAGTATCTGATAGGGAAAGATTTTGGAGCCAACATCTAAGTCTTAATGGCTCTACCAGTGTTGATATTTGAATAAATACGTAGAACATAAGTCCCTGCTTAGCAGAAAAAACCTGTATCAGGAATCAAAACTTGTAATGCTTGTTGTATGTCTTTCCATTCCAAAACCAGATTTGCATTTAACCCTAAATCTGACCGGTGTCTGGAAGTGTCTGAATGCTCTCCTCCCTTGTTCCTGAAAATATATTTGTTCAAGGGTGATTTAACCCTTCCTTTTTAGTTACATGAAGTTTCATGAGAAACCTGCTGCTGCTATACACAGACGTATTAGGGACAGTGAAAACAGAGCAAATGCTCATGATGTATAAGTCATTGACAGCAGATTTCTTTTTTTAACCTTTTAATAGGAGAAAAACCTAAGACATGAGTCACAGGACATTACATTTTAGTTTTTCAAAGTATTTGTCATTTAATGAATATATATTTAGGTCCAGTCAGGGACAGAGTCCTGGTGAAGTTTCATTGGAACTCTCTTGATGGCAGCTGAGAACAAAGCCATGGGTGGGCTGGTAAATCCCTATCCAGGGCACTGACTGTGACCAAGAAAAAGGGAATTACAGGGAGCATATGGAATCACAGTAGTGTACCTAGCAGGACCTGTGCTTCCACAGACTGTTCTTAATCTACAAGCAGTACAGTAGCAGCATTATTAGGGACATTTCCTGAAATGAATATCCACACCTTCATCAATAGGGTCTTGAAATACTTTGAAAAATAACTATTAGTCTATCTTTGCTTTATTTCTGTAAGCTATGGGCAAGCTCACTGCTGTGATGTTGCCTCTGGATTCTCTTATTGCTGACAATAACCGAGGCATTAAACTCCACTGCTGTGTGTTCTGCAGGGGGTAGTCTGAGCAAAGCTTTTATTTTGTTTTCTAGTACGAAAAGATGGGAAAAACTGTTTTGCCAAACCAACATGTAGAACATTAATGATCAATGTCCAAAATGTTTTCAGTGCTGGTTAGAGAGAATTATTTTAGAATTTGTCTAGCAGAGTATTTGGAATGAGTCATGTAGAAATGAGTATTTATGTTCCCTCTGACCTCAAACACTCGTGGCCTTGTACGAGGTCACGTAAGGAGACTGTGGAAAGCTTCCACATAACTTCTGGATAATTTCTCTCCTTAGTTCAGCAAGCTGTGTATGTGATATACAACACATGGGTTTTGGTGCATTCAGAAGCACTTTAAGTTCTCATAAAATTCAGTTTATAGCTATTTAATTGTGAATGCTAGTAACTGACAATATAGAAGGAATGTTGGTGCAGGGAGACAAATTGCAAGGGACAGCATTTTGCTGTTGCTGCTGGGTTATTTTTAAATCTGGCAATGATTCTGTCACCATTACACACACTGTTTTACCCAAAAAGATTTTCTGAAAACAGCATAAAATTCCCAATCCCAAGGCTAAGAATTTCAGAAAAATAAAATACAAAGGCAGCTGTCTAGGTTCTTGAAAATTTTCTTGGATCTCCTAAAATTATTTTTCCAGAGCTACTGTCTTCTGCATTTTCCAGACATATTTAGAGTTGTAAAAATATTTCTGAGTGTGGTGGTTTAACCCCAGAAGGCAGCTAAGCACCACACAGCCACTCATCCTCTAGGAGGAAAATTAACCCTATCCCAGCCAAACCCAGCACACAGATACAAAAGCACATATTAAAGACCATGATTCAGATCAGAAGGACTGATGAGTCAACCACATATGCATAATGAAACAAATGACAGAAAAAACTTAAATGGCCCTATAAGGATTTCCCTAAAGCCTGATTAGGAGAAACTCAGATTCCACTGAATATTATGTTTCATACAGGGAGTTATTTTGCCATTTGAAAATATGGACTAGCAGGCAGAACCTTGAATGATGAAATTCCAGTACCCAAGAACCACAGATATCTCTGGAATTGTTTGCAGTTCTTAGCAGCAAAATGAAAAAGTTCAGAAATCACAACTTTCTAGAACTACATTTTCAAATGTCAGACTGAAAAAAAACTGTCCTGCTACAGAACAAATCTTCAAATACATGACTGTCTAGAATGAGAATAATACAAATACCACTTGAAAGAACATTCTTAGATAAATGAAACATTATGAAAAATATAATGAAAATTATATTTGTTGGAAAAAGTTGGGAGGGATTGAAAAGGATGGAAAGCATTAATTCACCTGTGTTACCTTGGAGGACAAACATGATATTCTTTGTTTATTAGGTTCCATTATGAATTTTTGGTTGCTCTGTTAACCTGAGGCCAAGGCAATAAACAAGTTTTTTCCTTACAACTTTTGAATCAATTTTTAAAGGCCAGTAGGATTGAGTTAAATAGGAGCTACTCCTAACAGGGCTGCACCCATTTATACCAACACAGAATTTGGCCCACTGCTGGAATAATCAATTAGATGATAACTTTATTAGCCAGAAAAAAAAGACAAAAATGCTGTTGGAACAACCTCAGGATTCATCTTTTACTTACTTAGGGGTGGGAGTTTTTGTTGTGTGGGGGAGGTCTGTGTATTTTTTTGTTGTTTGTTTGGTTGTTTTGTTGTTTTTGTTGCTTGTTTGATTTAAAAGATAAAAAAATAGGAATTTGATTGGGACACTTATTAGCTGTGAGTTTGGGTGGTCTTCACTCAGCAGCCACAAGAAAGAACTCCACTCAGGAGCCAGTTGGGACTGAGGGCAATTTCCTGACTGCTCTCCTGAGAGTGACAGTCACAGATCTGGTGTAATTGTGCCCCTTTCGTGTCTTCCCCTCCTGACTGATGCAGACACATCATCATCAGCAGCTC
This sequence comes from Hylia prasina, assembly GCA_013397195.1. Classification (NCBI taxonomy): domain Eukaryota; kingdom Metazoa; phylum Chordata; class Aves; order Passeriformes; family Sylviidae; genus Hylia; species Hylia prasina. Next base: position 1,601,749 of record VYXD01004234.1, on the reverse strand, counting down.
AGAGTTCTGCAGGGCCATGGATGGGCATGAAGCCTTCCCTCCTCCTTCCTAAGACATAGCCTGGGATCCTTTACTCCCTGAACAACTGCTTGTTCTATCCTCCAAGAATACATGCAGTTAGTGGAAGCACCTTACATACTGGATTCAAGACTTGGGCCACCAGCAAGCCCTGCCAGAGTTTGTCATATTGAATAGAAACCTGATTTATTGATTGAAGTCCCATTACAAATGTGGAAAGGATCCCAGAGTGGGAGAAAGGGGATAAAGGAGGAGCCGAATCCTCTCGGTACACAAGACTGAAACTGAGCTTCCACTTGGTTAGCTACAAAAGAGGGAATTCCAAACTCCTTGTTTCAGGCAAAGCATTCTTCTGCCTGAAACTACAAACATTTAAAACTATGTAAGATACCTCATAGCTATTAAAAAGACTTCTGTTTTCTTCCACATTCATAAAGCCTATGGCTATCCACTCTTCAGTTGTATTGCCACTCTCATTTATATTCTTGTTACAACCTGTGTCCTTGTTATGCCTAACTATTAATCTGTATCAGCATAAGAATTGCAAAGTATTGTGTAATTAATTTGTTCAAGTGAGATAGTTCTCCCAGCTTATAAAAAACATTACTTACAATGGCTGTATTAATGACTTACAAGAGTAAGACCAACGCGAGGCTTTGTTAGGCATTTTCTAAGAATGTTTTCAAGTGCTGAACTCCCAGGATCCTTTTTTTCACTGTGATTCCCTACTGCCTTCAGCATCAACTAATCTAACACGCCTTCACAGACCCAGAACTAAAACGACAGTGCTCCTATAGGATGCCCCTCTGTGCCACAGTTCCCTGAGACTGCCAGGCAGGTATTACGGTTTCCCTTTTTAGAATTCCTTTCAGAGAACTCCCACAGATTTGTAGATGTGAGATTTTTATAAAGGCTTAGTGAATTTAGGAAAATACACTGATCTTCTAAAATTGGGTCATTTCACTGAAATATGCTTGTTATAGAGTTATCAAATCCATCTTCCAGGAAAATTGTCAGATCTCAATAACAGCACTTAGTCACTCTTTCACAGCATGACTCCCACCCCTAATCATCATCAGTAAAGCTGGGGCTTGCCTGTTTGATCCTGCTAGAGAAGTTATTAAACCATGTTACTTGAGCTGAGCAGTATCTTAATGGGGAAATACCACAACATGGAATGTTTAACAAACTAAAGGTTTTAACGTAATGAAAGAAAGCTTCTAAATAAAAAAGAACGGCCCAAAATTCCAACTAGGAAGTACAGTCGTTCTTATTTATTCCTGTGTATCATCAACATGGAAGAAATGATAAATGGCATAAAAGACTGAAGACCTGAAAGCAGAAAGGGTAAACATCAATATTGTCAGATGCTGAGGAATGCGACTTCACCAGTTAATGCTCTAATCGTCCATAACCTAACTGGGCGCTTGCATGAATAGTTAATGCTGAGGATGGCGAGCAGGGAAAGGCGAGTGAAGATCTGTCGCCCTGGATCTCTCGCTGTCAGCCCGTGCGGGCGCAGCGGCTGCTCCTGCAAGGACGCGCTGCCCCCGGGGCGGCTTCTGCCCAGATCGGGAAACACGCATGGGTGGCTCGAGCTTTCCCAAAGCCGTTCTGGCATTGTTAGCCTGGATGAGGCAGTACCCCCTGCGTGCCGTCACACAGCCCTGCCCTTTCTGCCCTCTTGCAGCACAGCATTTCAGGCTCTCGACCCTACAACACTCTCTAATGTTTCCTCTACCTATCCCTCATCCTGAGCAGATCCAGGGCTCCAGCACGGTTCTCACAGAAGCACATGGCCTACCAAAGGGCTAGTGTGAAATGCTAATGGTCTTGTTTCTTGGACAAGCATACACACACACACACACACACAAAGTCAACCCCAAACCCCAAAGACAAATAATTGGCTGAACACAAACACTGAACAGAAGCAGCATCTGATTCTGATCCAAACATATCTAGAGTTGGAAAGAAAGGTAAAACTGGCTGACGCATGTGCAAAGCAGTTTGTAAAGGTGCTGTAAAACAACAAAATATTTGCAATACTTTGAAATAAACCCACTGCATCAAAACGAAATAACCAAATAATCATACTATGTAGTTAACCTCTAGTTTTACTCTAGTGATATTTGTGGTAGAAGGCATAGCTATTCTCTGAAAGAGAGACCAGTTCACATTTTTCTCCTCTCTTTCCTCTGTAGGTGAGTGCTTTGAACAGTAAAACCTACAGTCATGTTTCTTCTTGCTTCCTCCTATCTGTCTTAGTTTCCTTTCTGCAAACCCCATTCAGTACTTAGAGAAATAAAAAAGTCATAAGCACCAACACTGAGGACAGGACTTCACAGCTTGAAAAGATGAAAAGTCCTTTCTTACATCTTTAACTGAACACCAATTGTAAATTTATCTTCCAAAGTCTTAAAGGGAAAATGTGTAGTTTTTTTTTTTTCCCCCCATAGGTTTTTCCTACATGTGAAGACATTTGTTCCTCTCACTACATGTGCAAAGGTAGAAAGACAAGGGAAAGAAAGCTCAACAACTATTTTTTTACTAGCATTTGCATTCCATTGACAATATTTGCATTGGGCATGTTTAGACATGTCCTTTCTTTTTTTTTTAGTTTCCTCAGTTTTCAGAGCAACCACATTCAGATGTTGCATCACTTCAAGACTAAGTGAAAAACATAACTAAAGTCTGAAAAGACCCCTTTCCTCCCTTGATTAGATACTTTTAATTGGGGTAGCTGATCTAATTGATACAAAAATATTTAACTCTTTTCCACCTAGTTTCCTACATGCTGCTAAAGAAATTTGTAGGGGCAGTAGGTGAAAATGATTCAGTTTTGAATGCATGATTGTAACTTTAATAATACAGTAACATTAATTTTTAAGAATAGCTGCTGTAAATTAAAGGCTTAATACTTTATAGTTTTAATATATTTAATGAAAATAGTTCAAATAATTACAAAGAATCTAATGGATTAATATTTGCTTCCATATATGCTTCTGGAATTGAATATTACAACAGAATTAATATTAAATTGATTTTATATATTATTCAAGACAAGTCTTTGTCTGTATCCCTTCTGACTAGATAGCAAGAAAGCTGTGGCTGGATGCTGTTTCCTCTTACAGTCTTACAGCATAAACAAGGATCTGGTCATGGTGATTAAAAGGATTGTAAAAGTTACAAGAAACTTTGCAATCAGGCGTGAAATTAATTGGTAGGTCAGCTACACACTGACTCCATAGGAGAGCAGAAGTCAACCTCCAGCAGCAAAACAAAAATCCACTGCCTCTGGGAATGAAATCCTGGTGGTTCCAATCCCAGTTGTTTCTGGAGCAAAAGCAGTTGCTGCCAAGAGGGGCCAAAGACGACCAGGACCCACAAGCTTGGTCTGCTGTTGTTATCAACACGCTGAGACAGGGATGGCACGTACTGAGCAGGGTCATTCCTCCCATTCACAGCCTGACAATGCAGAGCCAGTGGGAGAAACTGTCCTCTTCTGCTCCTGGTGAGTGCAGCAGAGGCAGCTGCTTTTAGCAGCCAAACTAAATGCAGACTGGCACTGTGCCACAGACATCACCTAAATGAATTTCTTAGGCAGGGACAGAAAAGAAATCCAGTCAGATGGTCTCCAAAGCCGCTGCCTTAACCACAGCTCCCCTTCCTCTGCCCAGCTCTGCCACCTCCTGCTGCCTCTCTCCCTCCATGGCCGTGCTGTCAGAGGCGATTCACACAACAGCAAGGCAAAATGTACTTTGTTAAAAGACCACGCTGTGCAGCTCCCTGTTTTCCTTACTTTTGGATCACTGGAGTGTTCAAAATTCTGCTTTTATCAGATTCAATCATCCTCTGTTAAACTCAGCAGAATTCCTCTAAACTACAGAATGACATTTCCGATCAGTTTCTTTATGTTTCACTAAAATAATACAGATATTGTATGTAACCTGCAATTGGAGGTTATTGAGGCACATCTCCAGAAGCCAATTAGAACAAATACTACACTTGGCAATCTCTTTCTTATCTAAAGAGGGACTGGTTCTGCCATCTTGCTTTAGTGGGGTTAAATGTACATCAATATACATAGAGAAGATACTTATGGCTGTAACAATAACAGATCTGAGGGATAAGCATTGCAATTCATCAATATAGCACTGCTGTCATTTTTTGAACTATGGATGAAAAATATCAAAGAGCATATTTGCACTCTATTATGAAGTAATGAACACATAGAATTCATTTCACATCTCACATCTAGAATAGTGCCTGTCAGAAGATGCACTTGGATTTTTAAGTGCAAAATCCACATTTTTCCTTGTGTGCCTTTTAGGCATACCAAGCCATAGCACAGAGTCCACTGGGAGCTATGTTTTTCTAAGAGAATCATGCAAAAAGAAAATATTTGTGTCTTGGAGGCTGTGGGGGTAGGAATGGGGTTTGGATTTCCTTCTCACCATTCCAGGTCTGATCACTTCAAGTAAAATAGACCAGAGCTGTATCCTTGTGTTTTCCTTGCCCTCTCTTGATAGGGTGTATTTGCTTGAAATAGGGATGGAAATGCAAATGTTTCTGATCTTTCTGCTGCTTGCATAGACCCTGAAGTGGCTAACAGCTGGAATTCAAGGTTCTTTTTTATCTGACTAAATGACACTAAAAAGAAATCAATAGCTGTGGGGCCAGACTAGACACTTGCTCTGACTCTGCTCTGTTCAGAAGATCCCTGTAGGCTGGCTAGGTCCATACAGTCGCTGCAGTGTAAAGGCTACCAGCTTATTTCATGAGCCTTAACTCCTCTTGGCACCCCTGCCACAGCATCCTCTTGGAGACTTTGGCAACCAGAGAATGTGAATGGCTGCTCTGGACAGGGATACTGAAACAGATTTCCTTGCACCTTCCCTTCTCCTCAGTGCTTGAAGCACAGAAAGTCCCTTGTATTCAGACTAAGTTTTATGTTAATTAAAATTTAAACAGCAAGACAAATGTAATATTTCAAGTCCACATTTAAAATGAAAAATGTGATTGTCATGAACAGACAGTCAGCAACTAAATACTTCACTTCCTAGGGGAAAATTAACTTGAATACATTGTACTCAACCAGCATTTTTGTTTCTCTGCACTTTAATGTGTTGGTCATAAAACCTCTTCAAGATAGGATAGAGGTGCTATAGATGATTGCCTGTATAGACAGGAATAGGCAGGAGCCTGCACATTATATTTATTGGCTTGGCTGTTTATCCTTTAGGCTAAGGTCGTATGCATTAACCTAGCCACTTCCTAGGTTTATTTTAAAAGGAAAAATAAAACACACGCCTAGAGATGCTAAAATTTAAATGATTCCAGGTGTGGTGTTCGGTGATCGGTCAGTTGGGCCCTTGTTAAATCTTTTGTAAGAGATTTAATTTACTCTGTTTCGGTGAGGCATTGGTGCCTGAGATATCTGCAGGAGGAGTGCAGCTCTGAAATGGATGAGACCTGCACGACTGGCACCTGAGAAAGTGATTTCACATGGCACTGGTACAACACAGGTTCAGCCTGCTGCATCTCTTTTGACATGCTGTTATCAGGAGCAGGTCTGGCTCTGTGAGGGAGGGCAAACCAGGGGACTGGAGCGGGGACTGGAGTCAACAAAGGCACCAGCAAGGGACACAGGCCTAGGTCCTGTTGAAGGGAGAGCACCACAAAGCCTTGGAGGACAGGGACGTGCACATGAAGAGAGCAAAAAAGGGGATGTTAGAGAAGAGCTAGAAGGAATATTTGGCAAATCAGGGCAAGCTATGCCTCTTTTCTTTCCCTGAGCCTCCTTGGTAGAGCTCAGCTGTGTGACAATGATGGCTCAGCAACAGTGACCACTTGTAGAGGGCTGGGGTGTAAAAGTAGAGCAAGAAACCAGAGGAGCCACAGGAGTGGAATTGGCAGATACCTGGTCTTGATTTGGGCTCTTGAGTTGTTTGCACTAGAAAGGTAGATGCTTTCCAGATGAACACATGGAAAGAAAACAGGAATTAAGGGAAAAAAATTGGGATCAACATATTTGAAAGGAATGGGAATTGCAGTACATATTGATAGATCTTTTAATGGATATTTCATTAACTTGTTTTATGCAGGCTTGGACTAGACACTTAGAGGTTATTTAACACCACTAAATTATATAATTATATATATTAGTAAACAACTAACCTCATACTGTGTATGTGGGGAGTAGGTTGGTAAATGGTCCAAGTTCCAGTGGAAATAGTTCCAGTCTTCTGCCTGTTTTGCTTGCTCAGAGACAGCTTCTAATTGGTTGTGTTAAGCATCAACTGTATAACCATTATCACATAAGAAAAACTGCACCTGAGTGTTGGAGAAAGAGAGTGGGATATGGAAAAGATCACAGGGAAGAAGTTCACAGGAAAGAGCAAGCATTTTAGAAGAGGCAAAATCATGGGGTCCATAAGAGCATGAATGATAGAAACATTTTATTTTTTTTGTATAAATGACTTTTCGACTAAGGGACTATCGACTATCAGGTTCCCCAGAGCTGAATTAATTTTCCAGTTCTCCCACCAGCTTCCAATGTATTTTTGCAAACCACTTACTCTTTGAGAATATATAAAATATATGTTACTGGTTTCTAGAAATAAATATGTGATCACCAGTCCTCTCCTCCCAAATCCAAACTCCGTGACCTTCCTGGAAGTAAAGCTCTTCTTGAGATTTCAGTATTCTGAAGATTGCTGAGCACAGCCTAAAATCCACCCCATCTTTTCCTCTGGTGCCTGGGGCCATCTCTTTCCACACAACTCACACAACATGAGGACAGTGCTTAGACACTAGTTTGCTACTTTCACTGTGGTGGACAGAGCTCACTCACAGATATCCTCTAAAATAAAAAGGCTGAAAAGAAGTAGCGTTTCCTGGGTGTAGCTAAGCCATACAGCATAAACAGACCTCATTTTTGTCTGCTTTTCATTTATCCCTAAGAAAAATACTGCCAGGGTTATATTTAGCATTCTGAACAGTCACGAGAAGAAACACTGGGCAGGGCTTGTGGTTTCTTCAAGCAATCTGCTGATGATACCATCTTGGATAATTCATTAATTCTCTGTGTAGTGAATTCTTTGGGTTTACTTCTCTTTAGAGGTCAGTAGAACTCCTTTTGTCTGTTTCCCGGGAGAAAAAACCTTACCTAGCATGACACCTAGACCCAGCCAGGACAAAGTGTGCCTGGAAGGTCTTTTGTTCCCACCCACCAGGCCAGAGCTCCTGCACAGCCAGTTCTTCAGACAAAGAAGATCAGACATTTGGCACAAGCTCTTTCCTCTTTTAACTTCTCTCCAGCACACCCAGACAACCATATATCTATCCCCAGGCAGTGCATCAGGCCTGTTGTCCATGGGAGCTGCAGGAGAAGCACAATGACACCAGGTGACCCTTCCAGGGTGAGGTGCCTCAAAGGACACCCATGGCAGCACTTAGAGGCCAAATTTATTCAGGAACCCTTAATGCCGTTATTTAAATATAGAGCTAGTGCCAAAAAAAGGCTTGGGGTTACATCCCATACACTGAGGCTCCTTAGGCACTCAACCCTCTAACAGGGGATTCCTCACTGTTTATATCAGCATATTTCTCCCAGCAGATGGGCCATCATTGCTATAGTTTAAGGGATTCACCTGTAAAACCAAAACAAAGCCTGTTAAGGGATTAGAGAACTTCAAGGATAGAGAAAAGAGCAGCTGTTTCCCTTTGTAGGTCAAGATGGGAAATTTTTACTTTCAGGAAATGAGTTTAATTTCTAAATACCAAAGGAGAGTATGAATCTTTTTCTGATCAAAAGAAGGCTAAATATCTTCCTGATGTGGTAGACATGCCAATTGTTACAGGTAGTCTCAGTAATTGGTATAGGGCCATCCTAATTTTCTTTCTTGGAGCAAAAAGAACTTATCTGTAGTTGAGATGGAATTTCTTGAAATGGAGATCAATAACTACAAAACAAACAGGCCAAAAAAGAATGAATCTAGGGGAATGGGTTGAAATAGTGAGATACATCATGAAATGTGATTAATGACACCAAGGGAAATATAAAATAACATGTTTCCCTGGAAATGGACTGTAAGTGCACAATGTCTGCACAATATTGTGCATCTGCAGTTCTCTGTCCTGCCACCTAATATCCAAATTGTCTGCCAGTATAAACACAGCTGCTAAATGTCTTCTACAACTGCAAAAATAATGAATCTCCACTTTATCCCCAGCTATTGAAGTATATTTTTACAGAGACAAATGCAGTGTTTACCCTTGTTCAACGGGAGAAAATGCCAATGCCCAACATGTATGTCTTATTAACCCACTCTGAGAGTCAAATATCATAGATCAAAGAAATGGGATGGCTGTTTTCTAGTATCCTTAGATGAGCTGAGATTTAATGTTTTTGGCTAGAACAGTTTCTCATCTGGTTTCCGCATACACATATGGCTACCCATCGGTATAAAATCACCATTTTAGTTGGTTTTGACCATCACTACAACAGAATCTGGCAGGACTCTGAAGGAAGGATGAGAAATCTTCTTTTTGTAAACTCTGCTTTCCACATTGTGGATTGGCCTGCAGATTCTGCTGGAGAAGAGCTGTGCTCAGCTTCTCCCCAGCCTGGAGACATAGGTCTGCAGCAGCCGGGGGCGTGGGAGACTCCAAGTAACAATTTTCATGTTATAATACTAGCCTGGACTGTAAGAAGTAATTTAAGATAATTTACTAGGTTGCATTTACTGAAACAACTTCTTTTCAGAAAATATAACTAAGGAAAACCCAAGAAAAATGGAAAATGATAGTCAGGCTTTTCAAACACTGTACTCTGCTTGGACTTTGCATAGATGAGGAGCATAAAAAGAAAAAAAGAATGAGAGAAAAAAGAGAGAAGTAAGGCTCCATAAACCTAGGAAGGGTACCAATCCATTTATATGCTTCCTGGAATGCTTAGAACATTTAGTCTTACTGGCCACAAGAAACCACTTTTGTTGTGCAAAAGGTTTCACACACGAACTGAAGCCAAAAGTTTTTTCATGGCACTGTGGGAAGAAAAAAAATATTACTGTACAGTTTGGTGAACTACAGACAGAAACTGGTCTGTAGGCCTGCCTGGTAAAACTTTCTGAATTCATGAAAACACTGTCACTCCCCTCAGCCTCCTTCAAATCATAGGCTTGAAATTTACCTGTTGTGTTACAAGAACAGAAAACGGCACCTAATCATGATTAGGCAAGTAAGCAAAGTACTGCTGCTACTCTTGAATAGCTAAAATCTATGAACACACTTGTTTTTTTGCAGTTTGTCTCTTCCTATACTCCAGTTTTATCTTACTTATCTGTTACAACCATCAGCTGGCATGTTGTGGGGCAAGGAATAAGCTTTTCTCTAGGCATGAACTAGCTTCAGTCCACTTTTCCCCTGGCTGCAATAGAAATGCCAAGGACATTAACCATAAATGTGAAGGTTATAATTTTTTATCCTTAAACAAGAAAGCAAGATCAAAAAATTTTAATAAAATTATAGAAAAAAATTACATAAGCAATCATTAAAGACAAATTAGGAAGATTCACTTGGTCAAACCATTATAAGGAGCAAGATATAACTAGTCCTTTGTTGGAAGTTCCAGTTGTCTTTCTTTAAATTATTTCTTCCAGGTATTTAATTGCAGCTGTTCCCAATCTATTACTCTGCCAGGCAGAAGACAGTTTTTGGGTATCACTTTGCCAGGGATCCCCCGTGATCTGGAGTTGTGCTTGACAGAGTTCAAAGCTGTGATGTGGATCAGACTGATGTGCTGGGGAGAGGAGAAGTCCGAGACCTCTATAAATAATCTTTACAGCAGGTAAGTATTTCTGCACCCTTGCATCTGGATCTTGGAGTACTCTCTTTGACCATTAGAAGAAAACAAACTGAAGTGGAAATCCAGACTTTCTTGCTGCCAGACTGCAACACGCAGTTGGATCTATGAGCCCAAATCTCCAAGCTAGTTAGGTATAAGTTTGAACTCCAATTCTTTGTATTGCTGTTTAGTAGTGTCACATTTTAAGTAAAGGCTAGAGCTGAAACAAACAGTTGCTCCAGCTGAGAGGCTGTGTTTGCATGCTGTTCCCCTCCTCTGGGCTGGCCCCAAGGAGCAGAGCTCAGAATGCACACAGCACTGCTCCTCCCAAGCAGCATGGCTTGGGATGCTGCCTCATGGGGGTGGGATAAGGTCACAGTGCTAGGTACAGCTGTCGGTTGTGCTGCAGTAAAAGCAAGCTAATGCCTTTAAAGTCTGTGGATTTATCCTGTCCCACAGTTATTCTGGCATAAATCACAGCAGGAATTTGATTACAGCAGCAATATGGGAAGAGGTGGGCACAAAATACAACGAGAACAGACATGCTGAAAACAGTGTCTGATATTGTGGCCCAAAAGGAGGCAGGAGAGCACAGGGGATAAACAGTGCAGAGCTGAGAGTCCTCCTTGAACATTCTGCCTGGAAAAGCAGCAGTTGAGAAGTGGTCAAGTGCCAGCAAATAAATGTAATTGTGCTCTCATGGTTTTTGCACAAGAGGCATCCATATCATATCATGAAAGAAGAAGTGGGGAGGACTGTCAGCCTCATTTATGATGTATTTCTCTTATTCACTCTGCTTTTAATAACCCACAAGTTTCCCATGTTTATGAATCTGCTAAGACACATAGCATTTCACAAAAATAGACAAATATGACTGCAGACTCTCAAGGTAACAAAGAATGCTTGGATGAGGATGCCGGTCACTGGGAAGGCAGCACTTACTATGAAAAGCCCTTGGATGATGCAGAGGGAAATCTTGCCAAATGCAATAGAAAAAATTAAGTGGCCTGATCATTACCAGAGGTCAGTGTGTACAATTCCCAGCCACTTCAATGTGAGTCACTCATAACTACTGTCCTGTGATGGTTGGACCTGAGGGATTCTAAAGAACTGCGAACAGAAAACCAAACCCTGGTTCTAACTCTATATCCCTGGTAAGGGCGCAGGAGAAAAACAAAACAAAATAAAATAGGAGAAGCAATTTTTAACAAAACTGTCCTCTTCCTGCCTTAACAACATCATTCATGTTGCCAACAAAACAAATCCAAGTGATCACCACAAACACACACCTCTCAGGAAGTCTGCCCTCGCTGCTGGCTTCAAACATTTGCTGGGTTTTTACAGTGCTGAAATTATTCCTGCAGCAAATCCTGGAATTACAGCGAGGCACCACCCTGTCTGTGGTTACAGGCTGCACAGACAAAGCCTTGGAGAGAGTGCGTGGTGCTTCCTCTGGTGAAGCAAGGGTGGAAGGGGCTCCAGCTGTCCTGTGCCTCCCCACCCCTTGCCAGGGATTTGCCCTCCTGCCTGGGAGTGCCCTCCAAACCCCAGGGCTGCCAGCGTGGGCAGCCGGGACGTGCCAGGGATGTGCGTGCAGCTCCTTCCTCTCCAGTCATCCTCCCTGCAACCTGTCATCTTTTCCATGTAGCCACACAACATCTGAAAGAACAAAACTGCGGGTAGGGTACCTTTCATAATAATAAATAGGAATAGCAGTGCTTTTGTGAATTTAGGTCAATGCATCACCCTTAGAGCGCATTATAAATTCATCAGAATCACAGCCTGAAGAAAATTTTATTCCCTGGCACCAGCTGCTTTTAGCTATTCCACAGATCTTTAGCAGAATTTAAACTCCAGATTAAGTATTGATTGAGTTTAAATAAATTATAATATGTTATAACGAGAAAGCTGGACTCTGACTGGTATAGATGGTTTCCCTTTTTACCTCCTTTCTCACCTCAAATATTAACAAATTTATTCACTGCATTTTGACTGCACTGAACAACCAATTCAGAAATGTATAATATTAAAGTACTAATTTAAGCAGCACCTTCACATACTTGACAGAGGAATGAATAGAAATTGTAAACTAGGTACAGAATAAACATATCAACTTAAAGGATTATGTGAATAGGAATAAATTCCTAAAGAATTAGCTACAGAGGGAAAGTAAATGCAAAACTGCAGCTTATATTAACATTTGATTATATTTCAGATGCTTTGTTCCTTTTTCAAGGTTTGAAAATATCTCTGTAGTGATGGCTACCAACAAGCTGCAACACAATGATCCACTCTTTTGTCGTGTTCAGTAGCATCAGCTGCCTCTATACCCAGCATGTTTTTTCTGGATGACAAACAGATGAACCTATCATTTTAAGCTATATTTAATAGGGAATGAAAACTTGCATGAGCAGGTATTCAAAATATAACTGTGATAGAGTTACCATAGCCAACTAAGAAACACAACAAGCCCAAATTTTACAGAAAAAAACAAACAACTATCTTCTGTACTGCTAAAAGAGGACAAGAGGACACATAAGGACATATAGTTTTGTGTTTGACCTATTTTGGTTGATTTAATTTTCAGATTTTGTAAGCCAAGCTCCAGTGAGTTCCTGAGGAAAAAATTCTAACTGGCATTTTACTGTGAGTCAACCCTCACACAAAAAGTGCTTTGTGAATCAAGATAACATTAGAAGCTGTCTAGCTGCACGTACCAAAGTACCAGTTTGGAAAAAAAAACCCCAGAGCTGTAATGGACTTCTAATAGCAATAATACTTTGCACTTCTGAACTACATTTCAATTTGAGATCTCTAGGTGTTTTGCAGTGCATTGACAATTAAGTCTATCACTTGGAAACTTCAGTAGAAAACAACTGTCATAATTTTACTGATGAAGAAACTGAGGTGTGGAGAGGTTGAATGACCTTCATAAGATCTTACAGCAATCATGATGCCAGTGCATCATCAGAAATGCCAGGCAGCATTTTGGAACTCCAGCAAGGGCACTAACTCCCATTTCCAAACAGCCTATCTGCTGCATGTCTGACTAATGTTTCACTAGCTTTGTGACCAATAGAATTCATCTCTTCATTTAGAGGTAGCTTATTTCCTGGTGCTGTTCTTACCAAACTGATGACAGGAACAGTAATTCTATTAATGAAAGTGCAGTTTGGGGTATGACAGCAATCCAGATAAAGTCCACTTTGAGATGGAACGAGTGCCTGAAATTGCACATAGCACCATATTGCATATAGACACAGAGTGATAAAATTGAGTCTAATTAACACAGTTAGCAATCATCCATTCTAAGAGACAAGCCTAGAACTTTACCAGCAATATTGTTCTCAGAATATGCATATAGCAAGGTCATAATCTTTTCTCTCTTAAATTCTTCACTGTGAATAGAGATAGCAAGCTTTGAGTCTGACTGTTCTTTTCTAGTTACCACTGAACAGCTGTGTTATTTGCTTTCTTTCCATTCTCTGCTAAGAATGATGTAATTGCTTTCATTTCCTGAAAAATATATAAGTAAGGGAGGATTTCTCCATATGTCTCTTTTTTTAGTTAGACCTTACACCGCAGTTAGAATAACCCAGCCCTTCTTTGAGGCACTAATAAAAGCAAGAGGAAGTGGAATTAGATTTTGCAGTGCTGTACATTTTCACCTGCCTACACCTAGTTAGCTACCACTGAAATCTTCTTGGTGTTTAACCCTGGACATGTAAGCTTCTGTCTGGCCAAGCAGGGTTAGCACTGGCACTAGTCTGTGTAAGTGCATTGCTGCAAGGGTATGTGCAAAGGCCTTCAGGGATTAGCACAGAAATGCCATGAAGCTGAGCACTTTGCCTAAGCCCCATCTGTGACCAGGGCTGTATATCCTCTCTCTGGATGTGGCAGCCCTGAGTGAAATTGAGGAGCAGTGACAGGGAGGTGAGAGATGGAGTTCAAGGATCAGGCAGTAAGAGCGCAGATGACACAGTTACACACCTGTTACACCGTGAGATGAGGGAGGATGGTGCCGTATCAGTGGGCTTGCTTTAACATTAATCCCAAATCACTGCTGGAGCATGGTTATCTGGGAATGTGTGAGGGGCTTCCTCAGGGCCTGGATGTAACCAGCTATTCTGGGGGAATGAATAAAAAAACCCTAGGCATCTTATGATGCTACTGTATGGTAGATACATTCTCTATAGTCAGAGAACGAGGTTCAGGGATTACCTGTATGCATTGCCCATGTATCCATCAGTTTGTACATGGAAACACTCAGGAAGAAGCAGCAAAAGGTGTGGCTAATGGCAGTTGTAGTGCTAACCCACTTGGGTCATGTTTGGGTAGGGTGAAGATGGCTAAGACTATCACAGCTGCAGAGCAGAAAAATATTTTCATGATTTCTAAAATTCATGTCTTGCTACTTTAGAAAACTCTAGTTTATGAAAGAAAATTCAACAGTGTAACATCTCACTTTCCTCCTTATCCTATTCTATAGAGGTACAACTCCTTTCCAAATCTTTGGACAGATAATTGATATAATGCATGAAGCCAGTCCATGCAGTGGTCACTGTATCATACAGATCTGATACATTACAAGTTATCTTTTTCCACGCATTTATGATTCCGATCTGATAGCTTTATATTTGCATGCTGTTGTTTTGTCTTTGCTTGAAAAACAATTGAATTTTAGATTAATAAAATAACAGAGACTATGCAAAGACCTATGTGATGATGGCTAGCTACAACTGAAAATTCTTTAGCCTGAAAGCCTGGCAAGATTCTGAAGGGAAGTGTTAAAGCAAGCTGACAGAAATCCCCTGCAGTGCTTAAGAAAAAAACTCAGCTCTCCCTCCTCCCAGCTAAACCCTGAAACAAGGTCAATGCACTAAAAGGCTCTGGAAGTAATTTTTTTATAAATAAATATCCTAGGGAATTACTGCAGCAAGTGCCACAGCCATGTCTCTGAAATAAAGGTAGCTATAAGTGTGTAAGCATTTCCTTTTCGTGCTAGGGATGGCACACATCATTCAAGGTGAGATTAAATGCATCTCTGACTATATGCTACAGAAGAAGCAATATTTTTTTCTCAGTTAGAAAACTTTGACCATAACTTTGAATCAGCAAATTGTTTAAGTCCATGCCTAGTGCTGTCTGTGAACAATCTGTAATGTGCTGGAGTCACAGACCCCTGAAAGGCCACTTTGTGGCCCTAAAAAAGTAAAATGCAGGAGTAAATGCAGAAGTCTCCCAAATATGAACTAGTGCCGAGTTTCCAAAGCTTTGGTCAGCCACTCTGCTGACCACATTCTGCCACCCTGATAGTCACATCTGATTGAGTCCTGCCTATCATGGCAAGTGCCCTTTTTACCCATCTGATCTGTTCAGATACTGCATTATGGCACAGCAGTAATTAGTTTTTCTTTAAAAGGGATCAAAAGTTCCAATCTCCTATGACTGAAATCAATGGCAACCATTTCCCTTATCAACAGGGCATGAATTATACAAATATTCACTGTAAATCTAAGTAAGGCAACTGAAGAAGGTGAAAAAAATTACATTCTTTGGCAAGGACGTAATAATTCCGGAATTTACATAATATTTGGTGACATCGATGGGACGCTTTGCCCTAGCTTGGATCAGCTTTTTAAAAATTATTTCAGCTCTTCCTTCTTCCACTTTAATTCCATCCAGAAAGCTTCTCTTTCATCTGCTGAAAGGAGAAGAATATGGAAGAAGGGGGATCATTCAATCACAAATCCACTTATCTTCACTGCATCTGTGATGATGTTCCCTAAGCAGTAGTAATCTCCTACACTCAGGAAACCTGTGCAGGTTTCTCACAGGAAAAGCACAACATCTGAGCCAGTGTGAACACAGCAGTCAAGGACAGGAAGAAATAAAAGAAATTAAAACCCAACCTAAACAAAAGTCCAAACCAAAACCTTTTAATTTCTTCTTCATCAGGATATCAAGTAGCAGCCATTTAAATGAAGAAGATATTTATGCCTTCTTTTTTTGGAGGAAATTTCCTAAGGTTTAAAATGCAGATAAAAAAGGCTTACAATTCTACATTAGCACAGCCTGATTTTCAGTAGAGCTTATCACTGCCTGCCATGCAGCTGGCTTTCTTTCTTTCTTTGAAAGTTGGAGGTTCTTTACACAGAAAATTATGTTTTCAAAATACAGTTGAGAATTCTGATGTTATAGTCGTTTTCAGAGCCACTACGTACATTACTAATGGTGTACATGAGTCCCTTGACTGACTCCGCTGCACATGCTGAGATTACCAGCTACCAAAACATCATTATAAATTATAAGGTAAGGAGAATGAGGCCAGCTTTATATTTCTGACTTGGTGAAGGTGTTGATAGCTTGTAGTGAGTGGAAATTCTTGTAAAAAATGAGTTTGGAAAATGTTCTTTTTCCTGAACTGTTAAAATGATAAATACTAAATAAACAGCTGCAAGTGAAATGGTTCCCTGCTGTCCAACAACTACTTTTCTAAACACCTAAGCAAGTATTCATAAATACAGCCAAGTTTAGGTCTGATATCCAATGTAAATAAGGTACACACAAAGTATTGGTCACTTCATAGTTTTTCCAATGTATTCTTTTAAATTGCAAGCAGGAAGACCTCTAATAGTCCACAGCTCCCAATTCAGAAAAGATTTGCTTGGCTATTTTAGCTGGATATTACTGAAACCCCGAAAACTACTATAAATAGGACAAAATCAGCAAAATATTTAGCCAAGAAGGAAATGTATATGCATAAGGAGATATGCTCCATTTTATATCTGACAGAGAGAAGAATAAACTCTTATCTTATGTTGCCTTTCCATAGTAGTCCAGACATGTTGGGAGCTGAGTTATAAACTAATACAGATTTCAAATACTGTGAAGAGTGCTTGAGGAAAAATGAAACATAGATGCATTTGGCCAATTTAAAATGTACAAGCTAGGACTGCAAGTCATTTAAATATATACAACCCCTCTCTTATCTTGAACGTGATCATAACTGTCGCCAGTGAGTAGACAAGAAACTGCTTGGCACTCTGTTTCTGTTAACTCCTTCGAAGGGCACACATAGTTCACATTACAACACTTGTGGGATTCTTTCCTGTACAGGATAATGTAAACAAACATTTTCGTATTTAATCTGTTTAATTAAGTGTTATTTACTACCAGTTTCTGAAGCACTTCAGATAATAAAACCTAAATCCTTGATCCTAGTGGGAATTTTAAGTGTCAGGTTTTTAAAAAAATACTGTTACCCATTAAATGTTTTAACTATGGCTTTAGGAATTTTAAGAAAGTCTCATAATTTTTAATGTCTTGATCTCTATGTCTTAAAAGGTAAGTAATTTTTTGACCTACTTTAACTGTTTCAGACTCTTTTAATGGAATATGCAATCAATACATTAATAACATCCCATTCAGTGCATTAGCACTGAATATACCAGGTTAAAAGGGGCACAGGTTTTCCATGAAGCCCTTTTAAATTTTCCTTTTCAGGATTTTCCTGAATATGGAAGTCAGTAGATCCAGTCCTAGATCTACTCCTCCAGTCTGGAGAATGATGCCACAAAAGCATTTGTAACCCCTTAAATATCACATGGTATACACCTTTTCAAATCCTGTGCATTGCCCTCAATGCCATATCAGAAATTCACACCATGTATGACAAGGGTCTCAGTCTGCAGGAGAGAGGCTCCAGATGGGGCATGAGAGTCAGGAAAGGCGTCAGGAACACTTTGCAGAACTGGAAAGGGACTAAATTCTGTTTTCAGCCATTTTTGAAACTTTTTTTTTTTTAATAATGTAGAGCATTTCCATAAATGTTACCTCATACTTCTCTGAGCTGTTTAATTTTGAAGCCTATTTTTTTTTCTTTTTTAGTGAAATAACATTACCAATTTAAAATTCAGATGGAACAGGAAGGGAAAATAAAACTTTACTTCTTGCTCATACTAAGATTATTTTATCCATTTCTAATTTTAGTTCTTTTCACGTTTTGTTTGTTAGGCATAACTGGGTCAACACTTTCATTCTTTCAGGTTGAAAATCCTGTCTGAAGAAAAGAAGTTACTTGTCATGAAGCAAAGCAAATGACTGTGAATAATTTATAAGAAAGTAAAAATATTCTGCTTTTGAGATTTTAACAGGAGAACAACCCCCAGTTATAAATTATTATAATTACACTGGAATATGCTCTCCATCCTCTTATTCTTTTGCTCTGCCTACTGCCATAATACTTCTTGCTTGAATGGGTAACAGTCTCTTGAGCAGCACAGTCATGGGTCCCCCCAGGTTTGGGGACAGTGCCCTTCAGACCATGAATTTATCAGTGCTCACAACCCTGCTCCACACTTCTCAAGATATTTATTAGAACTCCTGCAGGTTTCTCTCTTTATAGAGGATAAAAATGCAAATATATATCAAAGTGGGATGTGAGGTGAGGACTGTCACGCAGCTGGGGGCTCCAGAAGGAAAACTGGTGCTTGCAGGAGATTCTGGGAGCATTATTAAGGCATGTCACAGATCTGCACCCCTACTGCTCAGGTGCAGAACAACAATGAGAGGTAGGTTGGTAGTTAAATTCTTGGGGTTTGTTTAGTTCTAGCTCCTAAAGGCCACAGTGTTCAGAGGTATTTGTTGTCATAATGTAATTGTTACACTACAATGTATTTCTCTGTATAAAGATGGTAAAGTGAAGAAATACAGTAGATTTAATGGAAAAATAGAGATTACAGCAACTTGGTTTGCTGAGAAACCAGTTTCACTAATGCTCTTATTAAAATGTCTGAAATGAATGTGTCAATTCTCTGTGGCTCCAAGGGAAGAAGATGAATTACTTAATATCAAAGTCTGTCACTTTGAATGTTTTTATACACTTTCTGCAATACAACATCTCTAGTGTACTAATACTGGCATAAACCTCTGTGATTTCCAGCATCTCAATGAAAAGACTAATGTTTAGAAGCACAAGTGGAAGAACTGAGACGTAGCAATGGATATGTACATAGCAGCTTCCATAAAGTTCATGAAACTGACTTAATCTGCCTCTGAACTCAGTAAGTTCCTATGCCCTCTTGTGCCAAGCAATCTTTAGAGACCCTCACCCACTTCTTACACGGAGGCCAGACTGCCCGGAGAGGGAAAGGACAGCCAGCTCACAGGTTCTTATGCATGTGCAAGATTTCAGCCATGCATTCCACAATTTCACATAAGGTGTGGTCACGTCGGCAAAGACTGCTGCTACCAGTGTGTTCCCACAGGAGAGACTCAGTTATCAAGGCCTGCAGGAGGAGTTTGAAGTGTGTAATTCCTACTGCTCATCTTGCCATGTTGTGGGTCAGCCACAGTTGGTGGCAGTCTGAGTCCTGGGGGAAACTAAACATGTCTTTTCTTCAACCTTACCCTTGGCTTATGGCAGGTATTAGTGTGAAACCTCTGCCCGATATCCCCCTAAACCTCTCCATAAAAAACTAAATTCCTGGTTAACGCACATTTGCCCCCTCATTTATCATTCAGGGATGATGTAAAAATTCTTTGATCAAAAGTTGGTGGGGAAGTTGACATTCATTTTGAAGTGGAAGACCTATCTAAGGAATTAGTATAGGGAGGCCCAGGCTCGCTGGAAACAGCCCTGCTTTAGATTTGCCTTTCTGGGACACTTTTAAATTTAAGTCCACAAATTTTAGACCTCAGAAAAGTCAAAATATCTGTGAACACATTCTGAGCATCCCAACTGATTGGTCCCAGACACATTGAGTTCCAAGTGTGTGTGATATCTTTTTTTTAACACACTATTTATATGTGACCTTGTCTGACCTTCTATTCCAGGACACTAATTAGATTCCTCTGAGCTTTGCAGTCATTAACAATCTGAGTGGAATTACACCTCTCCATGTTGGAATTACACTTCCCACTTCACTTATTCTCTTCTCTACCTACAAGCTTTAACCAAAATATCCACACTTCTTGTATTGCTTTCTTATCCAACCACTTGTTACACATTCATGAAAAAACATTAGTGCAACTGAGCAACTAAAATCTGTACATTTTGGCTGTGTATAACAGAAGATGTGCTTTGATTCTTCCCCTCAGAAAAATGTACTAAACATCAGAAATTAAAGTTTATTAGTCACAGTTATACTAAGAATTAAAAATAAACTGTCCCAAGCAGGTCACTACTGAACGGCATCCAAGTTATGACTGGTGTGCAGGATTTTCAGGAGAATGATTCTTTGACTATCCTCAGTGATATCTTTGCCTAAGTTAAAAGCAGCCTTGGGTAAGTGCTGATCACCCTTCTTGTGATTTTCAAAACTCCCTCTGAGATTTTAATACCCATTTCCATTAACTTCAGCACTGCTAATCCTGTAAGTAGGGTAGAATATTTTAGCTGTATGCAGGTGCTTCAGAGATTATAATGCTAATCACTCCATTTAGCTGCTACTATCAATATGAGAAGGAAAACAAACCAGAAGAGAGACGAGCTTGAATTAACAGACATATCTATGCTATATGCTTTTTGCCTTTTTCTGAACAAGAATAACTCAGTCTTCTCTCTGTCATCATTATCCTAAAGTTTTGGAGCCCAAAGCACCACAGAGCTTTGAGCAAAGGGTAGTCTGAAGAACAAAAATCATTTTTGGGGAAGGGGTTTTTTTCCTTCCCTTCAGTGGGACATTTTCTTATTATAATATCAAAAAAATTACCAATTTTATTCTGGAGATTTTTCTACAGCCAGAATGTACTTCAGCAGGAAATGTGTGAGAGGTGCTCATGTCACATCACCTCTGGATGCAATTCTAGTGATCCTTCACTAGACAAAATGTTCACCTGCACACTGACAGCTGTTGAACTCTCCTCACTTACAGTGCAAGGGCCTTTAGAAAAATGATGAATGAGCACTTGTATTTTCAACAGATTTTACTCCAAGGAGATCAGCTGCTGTGCCCAGTTAACCTGTATTATCCTCCTTAGGCATAAAAGGGGGAGAGAAATGGGAAATATTCTGTGATTGTACTTTCAGTTTTTTTGGTCTTGGTTTATTGATTTTTCAGTGTTTTTCTTTAAGCAATTATATCCACATCTTTTTGTGTTTGGAAATGTTTTCACATGGGAAGGTGGCTGTTGCAGTGAGCAGCTGAATTATATTGCAGAGACCACTGAGAGCTGCCAAATTACAGCCAGCACTCACTGAAAGTCTAAGGGATATCAGCACATCTTATATGTCAGACTGAGAATGTTTTTATACAGTCAATACAGAGTCATGAAAAGTTTGATTTTTCTAGACTTTGGAGTGAAGAGAAATGAAAAAGGCAAATTTCCTTGATTTCATGAAGACTTGTCAATGCTGCTTATTTCAAAGAGATATTTAGGTGAATGTAAACCTTCTAAGTGTTAGTGCTCTCCCGTGGAAAGGAGACATCCCTGTTAAGTGAAAATTAAGTCCAGAAAGCTTATGTTTGATGGAAGATTTATTGGTACTGTAGCCAAAGATTTCCTACAACCTCTTGTCTTTGTCAGAAAAGGTTCAAGGAACAGCTTGATGCTGTCTCTCTTCCTCCACAACTGCTCTTCCGGGCCTGAGTTGCTACTTGCTTTTCTACTGTTCAGTTTAGGATGTTACTGCACTGGATTGAAATCTACTTTTTTTTTTTTTTAATATTATTTTATTTACTTAATTGAAATAGTGCATTGACTCATACTATTTGGATTCTATTTTGTATGAGCCTAAAATGAGACTCTGTGTCTGACTGTCTGTAGCCTTGGAGCTGATATCATAAAGACTAGTGAGAAAAGTGGGCAGGCCACTGTGAGTTTGTGGACTTCTCCAGTTAAAGTTCCTTTGTAAAAGTACAAAGGACTGCATATGGTGTAAGGCAGCCAAGAACTGAAGTATTTACCATGATAAATTACTTGCTTTATTATAGCCATATACTGGAGCAACTACCGAGATAGCAATAATATAAAATAATTCATGCCTGTGGATCTTAGATTAATAGAATTGCTAACAATTTCCTTTTACATCATCCTAGAAAAACTTATTATGGCATTCTTCTGCTACAGGCAAAAGAAACTGAAAAGCTCTCCATATCTTATGGATTGAAATAAAAGAAAGTTGAGGGAAGTTAAGTTTCCTTTGAATGAGTTTTTTGAACTGCGTGTGGAAAACCACATGAGAAAATATATGAGTATGCACTTGCAGAAAAACCACTCTGGCCTTCTGTAATGCCAATTAGAGAGCAAAAACATACTTGTTTTACTAAGACAGTGTGTGTCTTCATAGCCAGAGTACGAAAGAAGATGGATGCTGAAGATGGCCCTGAGCAAAAACTTAAATTTATTCCTGTCAATGTTGAAAAAATGATTTGAACCCTGTTTTCCCAGTGAAGAAAAAAGAACCTGATAAGAAATGGCTCCAGACATCCTAGGATGAAAAGCAGTCACTGAAAAGACCTTAGAAGGGAGAAGAATTAATAACAGAAATAACAAGAACTGCAAGAGTTAAAAAAAACAACCCTCCAACAAACATTAATCAGCAGGAAAAGATACTTCTTAAAGGCTGGAGAATACAAGAGTAAACAGCAAATTGACACAAGTGAAGTTTAGCTCATATAGCTAAAGAAGTTATGGAGCTTGCCAAACAATTTTCAACTGTACACACAAATAGAACTAAGGAAAATAAAGGTGGTATCACAAGCATTTGTGAAAAAGAAAGAAGCATGGATTAGACTCATGTAAATGCATGGAAGTATGAAACCAGACAAAAGTAGGAAGTGGGATAAAAAGCTGTATTGCTTTTGTACAGAATGATCATGGCAGATCAGGCCATCAAACTACCTGGCAGAACTGATTTGCTTGACAAAGGAATTATAAAAGATTAGATGTTTGTGATCAAGGCATTTGAGGGTGGTGCCACATAAGGAATTAGTTCATCTGAGGAGGAGAGTACAAATGGGGATGGGATTGGGGGGGAGAGACACCACTGTGTTATGCAGAAAACAGAAGTTCTGGACTGGACACTCCCTAGAAGCTACTTTTCTCCAAGGACCAGCGTAGCAACAGATGCTGTTTCACATTTTTAGCAATGATTGTCATAGAAAAGAGAAAAGTATGTCAATGAAATTAAGTGATGGCACTGAAGAGGGAGGAATCGTATATATAGGGGATATTCCAAATATCATGGAGGAAATTCTAGTTGACAATGGAAAAAAGTGATAGTAACAGTGAGAAATTCAATAGTAGAAAATTCAAAGGGAATGATAATTTTAATAGCATTTCAACCCAGGGTGTTATAGTGGGAAAGGACAGGGTATGGGAGGACCACAGGATAGTTATATGTCCCTTGTAATTAATTTGTGAAAAAGGCAATGCATTCCTAGGTGAAGCATTTCCATTGATGAGTAAATACCCTGTTGACAAATTGTGTCACATGTACAACGATAGTTCACTCAGAAAAGCTATGTTAAAATATGTGACAGATGACTTACTGAAACCATGCTCATTTTGCCAAGGGAAAGAGCAAATGCACTATTTTCAAACAGAACTTCAATAACAAGCAAATCTGGAAAAGCACACATCCCAGTTTCCATTGTTCCACACAGCTGACCTTAATGCACACTGTAAGACACCTGCTGCCCTTTGCTCACCTCTTGGACAGTGACCGTCTGCAGCCTCTCACTTTGGGTGTTGTTGCATCCCTGTGGCAGAAGCCTCAGTGTGCATCCTCAGCAATACAGAGCACAGGAGAGCCCAGCGTGTCTCTGCCTGGGACTTTGCTGCTCTTTCTCGAGTGAGGCCCTTGGGTGGACTCTGCTCTTCCAGCTCCCCTTGCCAGGGGAACCATGCCCAGAGTTCAGGGACTGCCTTCTGGCTGGGTGGACCTGCACGTCCTGTCTGTGACAAGGAAGTGAAAAGGGAGAACTCGTTCCCCATTTGAGACACCAAAACGTGTGTTAATCCCCCCACCCTGTAAGTGGCCCCTCATCAGTTCAGAGCTACAGTTCCCACAACAGCCAGATCCTTAATTTGGCTGTTTCCACTGGCCAGCTCAACAAACTGCCCAGTGCAGCAATAAGCAGTGAAGTGTGAGATTTCCTGTGCAAAACCATCACCTGCTGACCATGTGCCTGCTCCTGGGTACCCACTGCTCACCAGTCAGTGGGCAGCTCTGCTGGCCACAGGGACAGATCTGTGGGCAGCAGCAGCAGAGGTTTCACAGGGTGCAGAGTCAGGCTGGTGACCTCCTTATCTGAAATCTGGTGTTGCTTGGGACTACTGGGATACAGATAATCCTTTGACTTAATTTAGAGCTGCTCAACAGGCAAGAATCTGTTTCAGCTCCATGAAAGAGAGAGTTTTTTCATAAAGATGGTACAACAACAATAAGTGTGATATTTTCTGACTGCTATTCTGGTTACACTCACATGCTTGTCCAGCATGCCCACGGGTCATACAGCTCATGACTGAGTTCCTTTTCTTTGCTACATGATGAATCTGTAACCAGTGAATCTACATGTGGGCAATCCTAAATGAGACAGAGCCAGCAGGAGACAAAATGAGGCAAAGAGGATTGCATCTGACAGAGCTGTTTAAATAAATTGTTAATTTTCTTAGAATACCAGGGGACCTGTCTGTAGCACCAAATCTCCATAGGTTGTAATCTTATGAGCCATCTGTCTCCATGTGTGTGGAGAAGGCCACGGACTTGGGAGGATGATGAAATATTGGGATGTAAATATTGAGGGGGTGGGAGATTATTCCAATATCTAATCTTGCATCTCACAAGATGATGGGTCCCCCAGCCTCCTACTGTGCTAAGGTAATACAGGGCACTCAAAATTTTCATGATCTGAGCTCTGAAATGCACATGCATTTAGCAAATTTGGTAAATTTTACTGTTAGTTGGGTGAATATGCCTGAGTTTTATTTTTCTTTTAAATAGATAATCTATCCACTAAAAAGAAAAATGTTATGTTAGCATTATATGTTGTAAATAATAATCCAAACCGGAAAAAAATAGTCCATTCAATTTCTATATCTTTAAGACCTACTACAAACCCAGGTTTTCATTCAGCTTTGCAAAGGATAAGGACTAGGTTAAAACTAACTAGTACTTGTTCATCTTTTTATAGGAGAAGATGTGTCTTGGAGGAAAAGAGCTCATAAGTTTTTATGGGTTTTCAGTCCAGAGCAGGGCCCATCAGCTCCAAGGAAAAGAAAAGCCACAGTCCAGGGAACTTCTCTGCCCCAGCTAAAAACTACCTAAAAGCACAGGGAGCTCTCCTGCTGTCCGTGCTGCAGGCAGCACAGCCCAGGAGAAGGAATTGGGGAAGCAAGAACAGTGCCTGCAAACAAACTGCACTTCTTCTCCCCCTTTGCTCTCAGAACCAGACTCAAAGGTGCAGAACTTAATATCCAGCATAAACACAACAGACAACTGGGGATACAAGTACCATGAAGTCACCCTACGACAAATGGGAACTCTTCTTTCTAGTCTAAATTAAATATTCAAAATGAGGTCAGGTCTGTGGCCACTAAATGAATTTCTTTATATATCCCTCTCTTGAATAATGATGTGACTTCTTTGAAAGACTAATAAATATCAACTCACAAACCCTTCAGTGTAATAGTTCATGTCCTCTGTGGCTTTCTATCTCTAGGGAGACAATATAGTCTTATGGTAGAAGATAAGAGCTTTAGGAGACCTGTGTTTACATCTAGTTTAAGAACTGAGAGGTTTGAAAGGGTAGGAACCAAACTATCTTTAGAAGTATCCTTCATTCACCTTTCTTCGAATTTCTCCACTGTAGCAGTATTTATATGCCTATGTAAAGCAATTTAAATATCTTTGCCTGAACTGTATGCATATTTTTAATTGGAATCTATTATGTATTAATTATAATTTACAAAGAAACTATCACATACTTCAAGTTCTTACAGTTATTTTTAGATTCATGCTGTGAAATACAACTCCTGCATTTTAATAAATATTTAACTGAATGCCTTCTCTCTAGCTGTGAAGATTATTGACTGTAAAACTCAACACAAAATCACTGTTCATTCTCCTTTAGGCACCTAATTTAATAAAGCACCAAGCCTTCTCATAGAAAGCAAAAATAAGAAAGCACACCTTCTACCTTAGCCCAAATCACCATCCACAAGCCCTGTTTTATTCCTTTGCACTTAACTGCCGATCTATTTTTTTGATATACAAGAGATTAAAAAAACTTTTATAAACTAATTATCAACAAGTCATAGGTGAAAGAATTGCCAAATATCAACTTCACTGAATAACGTAAAAAGTCTTAGAAACCAGATAAGAAATATAATTTTTCCCCTTTCTGATTATCTCCAGTGAAAGCACATTTCACAGATGGACTGCCATCATTATAATCTTCCTATAAATATATACACATATATATTGGCACTTACAGCATTTTCTAAACTTTTCAAGAGTTCTGTCTCCTGTATGGAAGGTTTTTTCTCTGGAATTTCTAATACCTTAAAGAAACAAAAAACCAAAAAACCCCCACTTCTACCAAAGTAAGATGCCAGAACAGTAGGTTTTTCAGCTGAACAGCCCTAATGAATATTGAAAAAGAGGAGTGTTTTGGTGGGATCCAAGAACATGTATAAGCAAGTTTAAAGAAAAATTAGAGGTAGAATAATCTTTATAAAGGCACAATGGAGTAATGCAGAAACTTGCAATGTAATAAATTGGCGAAGAGCTAAAATAATTTTGCAGTTTTGATAATTTAGAAATGAGTTCTCTAAGGGACATTAGCAATGGATTTCAGACATTTGTTAGAGAATAAATCATGCTCTAATTGCTAAAATGGTTCTAATGAACTAGAAAGCACATGGCAGTGCAGAGCAAACGATGTTAGCAGCCTCCAAAACTGCAGTATCTGCATGTCAAATAACAGCACTCTCATTTAACCCTTTGTTTGCATACTCTTTTTGGAAATAAAAAGAACTTGCCTTTATCTGAGATGCACCTCTTGCAGTAGAGGGGGACAAGACACTTTCTCTTCATGCAACAAATAATAGTCTTTATTGTTCACAGCTCATATTTCTATGGTTTCTAAAAGCATCGTGTTTAATTCTAATTGGTTAGTAACTTTTTGCTACCCAGTTCATTGGTAGTTGCTTGTGTACGTGCTTGCTGAAGGATTTCTTCCTTAAAGATGTTTTACTTTCTTTTCTCATGGGTACAAGCTGATTCTCACAGGTACAGGTTTCTTTCCTCACAGGTGCAAGCTGGTTCTCACAGGTACAGACTGATCAAGTCAAAGTTAAAGTCACTTGTGTCTGTGAGGCCTTCACAAAGTCACTTGTATCTGTGAGGGCTGTCAGCCATCACAGTATCCATTTTTTGAGCCATTAGACTATCTTTTTAAAAACAATGAGTGTGCAACTGAGAATACAGGTTCCTTTCTTTTTACAAATGCTGCAACACTGTATAATCTCTTTCTTCTAAATGAAACCAGCAACAAATTGAATCCAAATACCCAGTACACAAAATAGATGTCCAATTAACAACAACAAAAAATCTAAATTTCAAAATTATATATTGGGTAGAGGCTTTTGAACCATCAATACTTCAGTCTTGCTACTTGAGAGCTGTAGACACCTCTTGGACACAAATCTTAACTTCATCCTTACTATTTTATTGTGGAGTGAAAGTTGCTCTTTAAAAGAACCTCAGGATACAAACAAAAGAAGAGGTGGGAGGAACATATTTATATTCACCTCATCAGGAGGTATTCAGGCTACATAAAAAATAGTGCATCATTACCTTGTTTGCTTGGCTTGGTTTTGGCATTTTCAGTAGTTGTTTCAGTAGGAGGTTGGCGGGACTTGAGACCAAAATTTTGGCATATAACCCTAACATATTCCTCCTAGAATTAGGCCAACTCATGAGACCGAGATGCAAATTTCTTTTAATGACTTTGGGTCTCTTCTAATGGAAAAACGTTAAATACTTAGTACATTATGAGTTGATATTTATAAATATCATAGAAGCATTTTTCTTAACAGGGCATAAAACTGTGGATATGTGTTATACCATGTATAGAAGATAATGATGTTTTTACATTGGGATTTTTATGCAGAATAACCCAAATATCAGAAGATTTATTGGCTTACTTTACTGTTGTTTTAGGCAGTTCAGTTACTTAAATTACTGACCTTATTTTTACACTGTGATTGACACAATTGTGGCTTTTCAATTCTCTTTGCTTACGTTTTTCTTGCCTTGTATTTCAGAGCGGGCATGCTGTAAGGGCTACACATTATCAAATGCTTCCAGGTCGAGCTTTCAGTGAATTAACCTTTTGAGAGCTGGAGACAAATATACTCTCAGCCTGGGGCTGTCACTCTCCCAGGCCCTGCCCAGGACTGAGATGAGAGCAGGACCACCAATGCAGCTGCTGTGGCTGCTGGGTCAGCCTGGGGCACCCCACAGCCACCCGAACTGCCATTCTTGTCTTCTTGGGAACAACCTGCATAAAAGCTTCTGGACCAAGACACCAGTGATTTAAATGGTGGCATAGGAGGGCAAGCAGAATAATCGACATTTGTCTGCCAAGTTCCAAGTGCAGACAATTCTGTTGGGATAAGACTGGAATGAGCAAAAAAAAATATGCTGCTTTACCCTTATATTTGTGCTTTGGTCATGAAATGAATGCAGCACAATTTATTTTGCAAGTGATGAGCCTGTTTCATGGAACCAAGCAATGATGAGGAAAACTGTTTTGGGATTTTTATTTCTCCACCAAATATTAATATTTTAGTACACAACATGCTTCAGATAGGATTTCAGTTAGGACATTGGCACAGATGCTCTGTATTTTCTTATGCAGAGGATTTGGGTAAAGATATCTTACCTCCAACCTACGGCAGGGCTTTGGTGTCTGTTCCCTCAGAAACACTGTCCACAAAAGCTTTGCAAATTTATATTTCTTAGGGAATTAAGCACTTTGCCATGTGGATTCCAAATGTATTTATTTCTAAATTCCACATGTAGCATGTAGCACTGAGAACCTGGCCTGGGAAGGGTCTGCTCTGAACTAGGGGGACTGGCACATAAAATCAAAAAATATATTTAATTATATTCTGAAGGGGGCAGTAAGACAGGTTCTTATTAGTCTCAATGAGGCAAAGTCATATGAGAACAGAGGACAAGGTGCTGGGTAGGAAAAAACCCTGTAAGAATCCCTCAAATTTATATTATTCAAAATTTTTCATGTGTTTTGGTGTCTTTTATTAACTTCAACTGGTTCATTTGAGAATATTTAAGATTATTTTGTGTTCATAAATGACAGCAGCATGTAGATTAAATGTACCATATATATCAAGGACTTCTTATAAAATGTGAGCACCACAGCAGAGAATTCAGCACATGAAGAATAAAATGGTTGACCTACAAATATCCTGGTTCTAAGTCTAAGCTCTGTGGACCCATCCAACAATGCAAAAGCAATAAATTGCACACATAGGTCTAGCAACTGTCATAGGGAGTGACAATTCTGAAAGCTGCAGGCACCCTGCACTTCAGGATTAATACCTATATCTATTTTAAGTTTTGTAGATACTTTGACTTGCACTGGGGAAAACACACCAAGAGTGTCTCAAAAAATTGTTATGACAGATGTGATGTTCTTGTAATCATCAACCAAATGATAAAAGGAACACACTTCCTAGTCTCTCTTACTACAGAAAGCACTATAAAAATCCTATTTTTTTGTTTATAGAAGACTGAAATAAATGCAAGAAATGACGCTTTCTTATGAAACCTCCTGTCTGATTTTTTTAAAAATAAATTATCTCTGCATTGCTCCAAGCTGCCCAGTCTGTACCTCTGTCAGGAGACAGTCCACCTCATACAACAGATTTTCAATATGTTGACAGCAATATTGGTCCCACTTGAAAACCCAACATGTGTGGTTGTAATATTTTCATAACACCACTAAAAAGTGCTGGTTTACAGCAGTTGAAAGAATTTGTCTCTTGGTTTTTTGGTACAAAGAGATTTTCTCTGAGTTGTATTTCTTATTTTTTGGTGAAGACTTATGTAAAAGACAGCAAATAGAACTAAAACCTCCCAGGCTGCCCCTTGTTACACCACTTGCCACCACAACAAACAGCCTGACTCTGTTGTCTTTGTAGCTCCTCTTCAAGTAGGGTTTGGCTGCTCTGAGCTTGGCCTGAGCCTTTCCTTCAGCTGAGTACTCCAGCCTTTCCCACCACAGACCCAGCTGCAGGTCCCACTGTGGGGAAGTGAAACAGAGTGACACTTTCTATTTAATATTTAATAGCTGAATCATCCTTTTTGGTGTTCTTTTAATTTATAGTCCTGAACAACAATCGATACAACCCTCAGAACTACTTGGAACAGCAGTCTTGCTAATGGGTGATTTTAAACAAAAAGTTCCTGTTTCTAGTAAGAGCACAAGAATTTCAGTTTAACTTACTATGCTGTCAATACCTAACAGAGCTCCTTGCCATAGGCAGTAATGCTGTTCTGTTGTAATTCTATCCATAAAAATGCTACCTCTCTGAAATACCATCATCAGTAGCTGACAATCTGCCATCTTTCTCTTGGAAGCATTATTTCTCTGACATATTATAGGATGACATGATAGCAAATTCATGGCTCTAAGAATCCGTGAGTACATTAAAATAAATCTTACCTTACATCAGTGTGCATACAAAGCTCTTTTAGTGTGTCTTGTTATATTTTCTGTGCTGCTTTTGTATATTACAAAGTAAACTGGATCAGGCTGGATTAGTACTTTCAGAGATTACCAGCAACTGCATTCTTCATGCACTGGTACAAAAGATAACAAGCTACTTGAGCACTTATTCCTATATGAATATCCCAGAATCACCCCAAGAAAGGGTATGATGTAACATGCTGCTATAACAAACTGCCATCTCTAGGAAGAACATAAAGCAAAAGCCCAGCTATGATCTGATTGCAAGTACCATAACATTGATAGACTTCCAACTGGGAGATTGATTTTAAACACAAAAAGTAAACAGAATAAGATGTGATGGCACAATACGGCTCTGTTCTGAAAGAAAGTTTCTCACAGCTTTTGTTCTCAGGGGCAGCAGTGCAGGAGTTAATAACAAGATCTTTTCCTGTCTGTTGATGCCTGCTGAACTGGCTATGGAAGGGCAGGGCCTTTTCTACAAGGCAAGATCCCCTGCAAGAAGGGTCATCCATTCTTGTGCCATTTTTTACTTTCTATCCCCCCTGAATTCTAAGAAAATCTCCGCAGGTACAAAAAAATCTGAGGCATTGTTATAGACATTGAAACGAACTGTTGCAAACTGCTTAAAAACCTCTTCTACATTTAAATGGAAAGCTTATTTTAATAGAAAGACCTTCCAAACTGTGCCTGTATGTCCACAAGGCTTCAAGACAGGTCTGAGTAAGTGTGGGTAATTACAAGTCTCCTGTAACAGCAGCTGCCTTAAGATTCCCCTCATGCTTGTCCAAGGCTTTGGAGAGGCTTTCAGGTCAAATCAGGCAGGAGGACATGGAACCCTTGGCCAGCCAGGCTGGGCAGGGCAGGGCTGGCTCAGGGTGCTCCCCTCTGCACCTCACCTCCTCTCCCCCCTCCTCAGCACTGGGCTGTCACAGCACACTCCTTCTTGCAAAGGCTCTGCCCCTTCCTGTGAACAAGGACAGAACTGAAAAAGCAGAGAGCCATCAGCTTGTACAGTGCCAAAGTGCTGCTTTTTATTAATGTAACAAAATCAATCACAGTGAAAAAGTTTGGGAAACTTTTACAGGCAATGCTCAATAAACCCCAAAATTTTGGCAGGCCCTTGCAAATAAAAATGTTAATGCTATGTAGTTGCTCTAATGATCTAACAGATGGATTTTTCTGTTTAGTTCTCATCACATTACAGACATATTGTTTGTATATTGCTTCTTTGGCATATCTTTACAAGAGAAAGAAGGTGCTGCCTGTACAGGGGAGGCATTCTTTTATGACTCTGTCTGTGCCCATGGGCAATCACTGCTCACCCTGGTCATCTTTGCTCATGATCTTTTATGACAGTCATAAGACTTCTTTCTAAAAAAGCAAGCTGTAAAAATCAGAAAAATTTAATCATCTCTCGAATTCAAAAGCAGCTGACTGAAACCCTGCAGGAGAAAACAGAGGCAGAGGACAAGCCAGATCAGAGCATGGTGGCACGTACTGTAAAATGTTTGCTTTGTAAATCAGACAAAACACATGTTTATTAACAAAAAAAAAGAAAAGAAAAGAAAAAAAAAAGTCTCCACAGTATTAATTTACTATACTAATTCAACTGAGCAGTGATTTATTCGCTCTGCTGCCTCACTGAGAAGTACTCTTCCCCCCAAGCCAATACTTGGTCTTTAGTTTGTCTTTTGGGATTGAAATATACTATAGCAAAAGATATTTTCCGTAATCTTGGCTTCAAGTTGTTTTTTCCTATTGATATGATAACTCTTTAGTCTTCCTTTTGCTTCATTTGAAGGGTTTTTTGACTTTAAGTACTAATTTATTTCTAAGTTTCAAAATTCATATTAGTAGAATTTTTAAGAAGTAATCACTGTGGCAATTCAAATATCATCTATGTTAATCCTAACAAACTGCATTTAGATAATATTAATGGGCTGATTTACAAGTAATAAAGGAAGGATGGGACTATTCTTAATTTATCCTGCTGTGTTCAGATATTACCACACATATGGCAGAGAAGATTACCAGCAGTTTTGAGACCCCTGTGATTCTTCAGGCATAACAAAGCAGATTAATGACAGAGTAATAAGGTCAGCTCAGGTATAACACAACCTTTTCTCCTCGATTAGTCAGTTCAAAGCTAAATTTGGCCCAACTTAACACAAAATTTCCTGTTACTTGTTGATTTGGTTAAATATTTGAGAGCAGAATAGTAGAGAATCCTGTGTCTGAAAGAGATGAAGGATCCACAACCCAGGGGATTAATCCCCTCATTTAGTCTCTTGCTAGTTAAAGGTCTAGACAAGAGAAACTAGCACTTGCCTTCACACAACTGGTGAGAAAAGGACTTGCTCTCCAGATTTAAAAGCAGCACTTGTGAAGCATAATGAAACAAATCAGAGAGATAGCACAGACTGTACTTCTGGTGAATTTTGGGCCATTTGGGAAGAATTACACCAATCACTTGTGCAGCTGAAAATAATTAGTCTAGCTGCTTAAACAGACAAACTGCTTATTGTCATTGTGAGAAAGAGATGAAGACAGTAAACAGTAGGTGAAAAGAAGCTAATGGTGTATCTGATAGCACAACTCTGTCCCAAATGAATTCACCGTTAAAAAAGATAGTTATTACCTATAAAATTTAAGGCTATAAATAAAATGTAAATAGTCCTTGAGAAAAGCTAATATCTCACCAAGATTTCATATACAATTTCAGGTTGTTTTCTGACAGTTTAATTACCTCATAATAAAACCATAAAGACATTTAATTAAATGTAAAGTAAAAAGTCATGGACTCCCATGTCATGGAAACATCAGCAGTGATAAATGCTGTAGTGAATACTTTGTTATACCTGTGTTTATTGGAAGGCAAAGAGAAACAGGTGTGGTCCATGGGATAAGCAAGGGATTTAAGGTGAGGGATCAGGTTTCTAGGTCAGGGATAATTCCTAACATTTAATTTCTTTGTTTATGGTTGGATTGATTTATAAGCCTACATAACAAAAATAAGACTCCCTTCATGGCATTGTGTGGGACTGAATTCCCCATACTTCTGAATTAGAAAGTGCTCTGAAAATTAACCTTGTTAGTTTACATGAAGTCCTTTGTTATCTGGCTTGCAAACTGAGTTCTGTGCCCAGTTCTCTACAGGATCAGGTAAAAGACAACAAAAAATGAGTTCTGAAGTTAAAGGCAGATCCTTAATTTCCTTGACTGCGCCCACTTCAGCCTTTACTCCCTCTTTTCTCTTTCTCCTCTGTGAAGAAAAGCCAGGGGAGTGAAAAGCCATGGGAAAGCATCAGGTGGCTCATGGGGGCATCTGGGGAATGCTGACTGCCTCAGTCTATTGCCTCAGTCCTTTGGTTAGTAAACCTGCAAGAGCACAGTGTCTTCCTGCAGGACTCTGGATGAAGGGCAGATCCTCGTCATAAACAGAATCTTCTTAAACCAGTTGATGAACACTAATACAGAAATCAAAATAAATTGAAACACAGGTATTGGAAACATTTTACCACTCTGTTGTCACACACATATGAAGGATTCAGAAGGCTGCCTAGAGGTTTAAAAAGGGCATTGTATTGGAGTGACTTCTGCTCCTGCTGCTCCAGCTGGAACATTTAAGAATACCCTTCCATCACCATAACTTCTGCAGCTTCAAGAAAACATTCAAGAAGCATTAAAGTTTCTAACCAAAGCATTGAAAGTATGTCATAATATTTTTAACACAAAAACCTTCTAGGAAAAATTATTGCTTAGGTTATTTAGGACATTATTAGTAATCTTTACCACAATTTCATCTTTTACAATTCATTCAGACTTGAACAAAACCGTTAGATAAATGAATTATTCCTTTTAAAAAGCAGAAGATTTAAACAGTGCAATGCAAACAACACATCATCTGCAGATTTCTTAGACCAATTTTCTGTCTTAAGTCTCCCAGGCCACTTGAACTTTTACCACAATTGACTCCTTAGCCAAAGATGGTACCTTTGAAGGAAGGGACCTTTGAACAGAGAGGACAGAGAGTGAATACCTTTATTGCAAGAGAGGTGTCAGGATTCCTGAAGCAGTGTGTGTGTAGTGAGCCTAAATGCTCACAGCATGTGCAAACACTCATATGGAATGGTTCCTGATGGGCTTGGTATTGCTCAAGGCAGACAGGAGGATGGGAGAGCTCTGGGCAACATTCAGTTAAACAGACATCACAACCCAATAACCAAACAAACGCCTATGGATCATGTTTTGTTTAAACCCAAGACAACGACACTTCTGAGATCTTAAAGGATTGATTATCACTAGCTCAGTGCTTACTTATGACCCTAATGTGCCATTATATTTCTGTTTCTTTGGCATAACAGAATAAATTAATTTTAAATAGGGTGGGGGAGGGGTGAAACGGGGAAAAGAAAGAGGCATATAGATGACAGAGTTCACTATGTCATCTGCAAAAAATGTTGGCTTAGAATTTAAAAATACTGTAAATATTAGTCTTAATACAAAGTAGAATAAAATCGAAAGATGGTTCGTCTGAAAATTCAGCAGAGGCTCTACCAGTTGCTATTTCTCAGACTGTTTGGTGAATCCTTCTTTACTTGACTCTTTTCATCCTCGTGCTCCAAACATACTAGTCCTTAAAGCCAACTGTCCAGACACAGCACACTCATGGCTCCTTGCCAAAGCTGACTCCTACACCATACAAAAGAGGACAATGTGTGTCTACAGTTTTCTGAGGGATGGAACACAGAGCAAACCTGAATTAGCACCATATTACAGTATTTAGCAATCTGTCCCAATTCTGCACTGAAGCCCTTCACGGGCATTAAGAAATGTCTTAGTGTTAAGATTATTTCTGTGGACATGGAGTGTAACACATTTTATTATTTCTCTTATTGGATTAAATATTTTGCAATGTATTTAAAAGCACTGGAGGGCTTTCTTATGAAAGAAAGCTATAAAAGTGTATTTGAAGTTTTTCCTCTATGACAAACAGTTGTATTAAAATGGAAAAACTACAGGGTATGAGATAGAATTTATTAAGCTTTATTATGTTGAATAATGTTTAGATTAATAACAATTAGGTAGAATAAAAGCATGATGTGAATGTGACTAAAAAGAAATGCTTAAGCCACGTGTTAGTTATTAATAAGTCAACATAATTTTTGATAGCTATCCAAATATCTTAAGAACCTTTTCAAAGTCATGGTCCCTCTAGAAGAATAATCTGTATTTATTTAAATATTGCATATCAAAAGGAAGATAAATATGCAAAAACTAAGCACCAAAGTATGTGTATATTCTAAAGAAAACAAATTACCCAATGTGAAAGTCAGTGGAAAGTTTTTTTATGGTACTTTTGAGACATTTTTAAAGATTCTTGTGTGCCTAAAGATACAGATGGATTTGTACAGGAATTTTTTAAATGTTCTGAAAGACCTACAGGATTTGTGTACTTACAAAAAAATGATTTCTGAGAGAAGTCCTTGTCCATTATCTATTATGCAATTATTTATTACATACTTTCTAGTTTAATTGAAGTCTTAAGCTCTAGTCCAGCACTCCATTGATTTAGGTAGGGCCCAGTATTGCCTCCTAAGCTGTTTACAGGCCAAGGGCTATGGCACTAACATACAAACTGAATAATAAAGCTCACCTGCCTGCATTATACATGGCTACTTTAAAAAAAGACAACCCAAATGTCACGGGTATTTATGAGAAGGTTTGATGAAAGGAAACAGAGCCCTTGGGATGGACACGAGCTACCAGAGGCCTCGACAGAGGAGGGTGTTTTAAGGGAATGAGTTTACCTACTAATTTAAAATAAATAACCCAAATGTTAAGCATGGCACCTGTCCTTTTACAAAATGTTAAATATTACTTTTTCATTTGTTATATATCTCAGCATGACTAACAGAAATGTTGTGCTTTTTTCCTGTGTCAAAAGTCTGTTTACTGATTACAGAACAGAAACTTGCACTGGTGCTATGTCACCTTAGTTACAAAATCTACTTTTTAGTCACATGGGAGAAAAATAAGTCATAGAAAAAACAAGAAAGGATTTCAGTCTTTGAACATATTAGATACAAATGCAGAGTAAAACGAATTTCTACCTTTCTACTGATTTTATGTAACTTGCTTCAGTGGCTCTTATATTTTACAAAACTCCTGTTTGAAACAAATTGCAATAAACTCCTGTTTAAGAATACATGCAAACACATGCTTTACACACAAGTTTAAATTCCATGAAGTTCCAAGTGCTCATATCTCTCGATGCCTTTTCTGATGGAGTGTATTTGTTTCACTTTTCTGTGCACACTGAGTCCCTTTTTCTCCCAAGGCTGCTGATCTTACTGGCAGCTGCTGCAAGCCATGAACATCTCATGCTGCTGCCATTATTTCAATCTGATTCAGTGTCTGAGGTACTGGTGGCTGCTATCGTTGTCCCCCAAAATAGTGCAGTAAAAAGCTACTTCACTCAGGAAAAGAATGGAGCATTGACATGAGAAAGCAATTATGTGGGAAACATTGAATCAAGCATTCCCAGGTGGTATGTTTATATTGAGAATAAACTGTAAGGCAGCCAAGTTGGAAGTCTGTGAAACTTCCACCATTGTTAAAGGGCCACTGTCCCTTAGACTGGGGCCCCCAAACTGCAAGGGGTTTGCAATTTTACAAAACTTAAGATGAAATCCAAAATGTAAATTAAAGCTCAAATCAGTAATTTTATTTCTTTTAATATAAACTTCTGTCTCAAGTACTAAGACGACTAACAGTACTGTTATGCAGGGGTATTCTTTCAGAAAATAAAAGAAAATAAAAGTGGATGTGGGAAGAAGTCAGGCTCGGTGTTTTCCAGTGTCACAGAATGGGCTTTGTGAAACACAGAAAACAAACAGAAGAGGATAGATCCAAAAGGAAATATTTTAAATTTGTTTCCTTTGTAGTAATCTTCATAGACAGGTCAGCATTTTCTATTTTTTATATAAAGTAGCAGCTTGATTGACAGCAACCCCTTAAAGAAAACAGTTTGCTACATTAAACGTCAATGGAAAGGAATGAGTAGCTGCTCAGATATAGCAACCCCAGCAGCAAGAGCAACCAAAGCAGAAAACAGCTTGGGTAAGAGCTGCAGACACTCTCAGGACTATTTATAGCACCAGACTTGAGTTTTATGGAAATAAAAGCCCCATTTTAATAAGAATGGAGTTTCTACCTTCATCCTACTTAGCTTTCAGTACAATGAGATGCAAAAA
Source organism: Hylia prasina (assembly GCA_013397195.1). NCBI lineage: Eukaryota > Metazoa > Chordata > Aves > Passeriformes > Sylviidae > Hylia > Hylia prasina. The sequence goes on along the minus strand of VYXD01004234.1, from coordinate 1,563,899 downwards.
TGAAAAATAATAAGTGTAGAAAATTTGTACCCACCAGCAGCAGTCATGCTGCATATGCTCTTTCTTTCAGGAAAAGTTTTGAAGGCCAGAAATGGACTACATGTGTGACATTTCGGTCTTTATTTCAGTTATCCAAACCTCTAAGTGTTTCTCTCAGGTCCACTTTCATGCCTCACAGAAATAAGAGGTCTCCAAATTTTTATTTGAATAAATTTGCATATTTATATGTACATGACAATTTTAAAATTTAGGCTAAATATGCACATTTTCTTGTGCATGTTGCAAATTTGAGCAAAAATCAGAGAAAAGAAACACTGTGAACATGAAAGCTGGCGAGAAAAAGCTTCTCTAGACACCTTTAAACCTCCTAAATATCTGGGTGAAGCTTCAAGTCAGTTAATTCAGCTGAACTCATGTATGCATATTGAGGCAAACCTACTGCAAATCTGAGTTGCAGTAGGAATGGAATGAGTTAGAAATGGAATCTGAGTTAGAAATCAAGAACAAATGTGATGAAAGCAAACTGGAACGATGTTAAGATAACAGGGAGCCATAGTGGATGTGTAAATAGTGTAAATAGCATTTTCATCCTTAAAACAGAAGCAGGTTAACAATAGAGAATGCAATTTGAATAGAAGCAAAATCAGAGTGACATTATTGTAATCTTGGGGCTTCATATGTTCTTTTCAAAAGTCCCATTGAGTTATAAACTCATAAACATAAACATGTGTCTCATAAACATGCAGAATTATCTGTTTCTTAGCAAAGAGCATGGCTGGGCACACCTGACACTGCACTTGCAAGAGGTCTGTTGGCAGTGCAGTCACTTCACACCCATGGCAGCAAAGCCCACCTGCTGCCTGACGTTGTCTGGCTTCTTCACACACCCCGTGGCCAAAGGAAATGCATGGTAAAGCCAGGCACCTATTCCACCTGACAAAAAGGTGTGTGAGTCACAAGATGTGAAATGGGCATTAGAGAAAAGATGATTCTGGTGAATAGCCAGAGCCTGGGACAAATTGAGTTTTGGACACCAAGGACATTACTCATGTAAAAACCTGGGCTTGGCTTCCCTCAGGAATGGGCAAAGTTCCCAGTTCTTTCAAACATCTGTTTGATATTACCAGACTCACTGGGGAAGGATTCAAGGAGTGCAGAGCTGGCTCAGAATGTCTCAGCCATGGAGGCTCAGTCCAATTTTCTGGCAAAGCGAGTTTAGAAGTTTAGGGGGCCAGAGGGGAAGAGGACTTGAAGGGGTCATCTGGATTCAAGAAGAAATGAGGAACACAGCAGTTCTAGGGCAGGAAGGATTTCCAAGGTTAGCCAAACAGCAGGATGGAGAGAGGAGAGTGAAGTCTCAGGAGGATGTAGAGGCAAGCAGGAAGACATCAGGCTGGTCTGGGTGGAAAAGGGCCAAAAGAGAGCCATGGAGCACAGTGGATGCAGCCACTGCTCCCTCTCTCCTTCTTTGCTACCTGTACCTGCTTCCAACTTATATGTGAGCAGGAGTGGTGCCTCACTCCCTCCCTCCCTCCCATGTGCCTGCTCTCACTCTTAACCCTTCCCAAGCTCCTGAAGAAGGGAGAGGGAACTGGTGTGGGGGGTTCAGTCTGGACTCAGTGCCTGTGGTGGGAGGAGGAATATGGATGGGCTGAGGAGGCAAGGGCAGGTGTTGGAACAGCTTCACAGCCATAAGGAAGGGAATGGGAGTCCCCAGGGTGAACCCCAGGGTTTTCCTGTGGGACAGGTGGTGGGGACACTGCTCGGGGTGAAGAGACAGTGCTCATTGCCTCAGTTGCAGAGGTGGGCACACACAGCTCCTTCAGAGGTGGTCTAAGAGCTGGAATTGCAGTGTTGGGCTAGAAGGAGACCTGACAAACAAAGTGATCCTAAGGGGAAAAA
>VYXD01004234.1:1506713-1561969 GCA_013397195.1 Hylia prasina | reverse complement strand
AAAAAAAAAAAAGAAAAGGAATTGTGACAATTAAGGGAGAAAATGCATCAAGATAATTATATACATTCCTGGAATAGAATGAGGAAATGGACAAAAAAATTGTGACTTTGTCCATGAATAAGAGGATGCTTTCTGATCCATACAATGTGAATAAATGCTTTCAGGATCCAAGCTATAGTATCATAAGCTCATATAACATCCTGAGTCAGAAGGGACCCACAAGGATCACCTAAGTCTAACCCCAGGTCCTTCACAGGACCACCTCAGGGTGAGGCTGCCCCAGTGCAGAGCAGAGGGGACAATCCCCTCCCTTGCCTGGCTGGCCTTGCTGTGCCTGGTGTCCCCAGGACAGGGATGTCCCTCCTGGCTGTCAGGGCACTGCTGGCTCATGTCCAACTTGTCATGGAGCAGGACCCCCAGGTCTCTTTCCACAGTGCTGCTCTCCAGGGTCTCATTCCTCTGTCTGTACCTCGTTCCCACACACAGAATTATTCTATGAACAGCCATTTCTTCAGAGGTTCCAGACCTTGGTGATGCCCAGACAAAGCACTGTACCAGGGAATACCTGGTGAACTGAACTGCAGGGGCATGGCAGTGTACCTGAAATTGCTTTCATTTATAGAAATAGCTATTTTGGAGGAGTTTCCCAGATATTTTTCAGTTCAGCATCCCAGCTTTTGAGACACAAATATTGCAGTAGTTAGCTGATTTAGACACCCTTGCTGATCACAGTACATCAGAATTAATAACTGGCTGATTTTTCTCAGCTGGCAACAACAACAAAACTTGTGGCCCGGGGACAGCATCCAAAACATTAACACAAATTGATTGCCCACAGCCAGGCCTGTTTGGGTTTCATCAGCATTCAGATTCACTGAAAATTCGTGGCTGTTTGTATGGGGAAAGGCTGGGCAGCCTTTGCAATGCAATACACTAATAATATTGCAGGGACTGAAGAGGAGGAGAATTGTGGTAGCAAATAAAATATGTAAAATATCTGCATCCAGTTGAAAGAAAATGCAGCAGCAGAGTCTGTTATCAGTATAATTTTCCCAAACAAGCTATAGAGCTGCACTCAGGTTTCAGACCTGAGATCTGGGTCTTCTCTAACTGAAACAAGTGCGTCTTTGCCAACTACTTCAAAGGAAGGGTTTAAAAATGAGACTGTTAAACAGCTAAGGGAGCTGATGTAATCATATTTTAACCCAATTATCCTTTCCAATATGTATTTGTCAGCATTTAATCCCATCTGCCATTGTGCTGCCCAAGTGCCTAAATTGTATTGGTCCCTCAAGAGTTCTCCAGTCTTGGCTAACCTAACAATTTCTGTGCCATATGCAAATTCTAATTTACAACCGTTGTCCCTCATTTCCAGACACTATTAAACAACTGGTCCTATTAGGGGCACTCCTCAGTTAATTCTTTGCCATTTTGGAGATTTACCAATTTTTCTGGTTTATTTTCTACCACTTCACCAATCTCTAATCTGTGCCAATGATTTACACCTCTAAACCCTTGAATACACAGATACTCTACTACCCCTTCTGAGAGACTTTGAAAAAAACACTAAAAAAGTAAAAATTATCTAAACCTAACATTTCTTTGGTCACTTTTCTGTTGACAGTAGAAACAGGTGCTAGTAAATTTGAGAGTGGTTTTTTTTTCTTTTTAATAAAATATTCCTTTTTATTGCTTTTATATGTTTTTATTTCTGCAGATAATTCATTATTGTCTCTAGTTACTATTTTAGTCCATTTACCTGGAACTTCAATGAAGTCCCCTGGTTCCAAATTCTAAGGATATTTTTAATTCTTTTTCAATGAATAAGTCCAATATCTGCTATCCAAGCTAATAAAAATTCAGGTAATGGTATGTATCTTCTGATAGGAAATAATCTGTGCCTGAACCAAAGTGATTTAATGCACATGTAAATAAAACCATAGTAGGGCAAAAAGTCAGCAGAAGTAGTTACAACAGTATAAAAACTTATGAAGTTTAATACTAAATGGTATTTCTGTCTTTATGATTTAAGATTAAAGGTCCACGACCTATTTTTTTCTGTAACTTTGATTCAGCAAGGCATTTTAAAGTGAAAGATTCTAATTTTCATTACAGACTTTTTAATAACACTCTTTCAGAAGAAACGAATCTTAGCGTACAAGAAAATAGTTCCAACTGGATTATGCACATGCTTGAACCCTATGTTGAGTTCAAGCTTGAGAGGAAAAATTGTATAAATTTCCCTTGCATGGAAAAGTCTATTGATCTAATCCAAGGTAGAAAACAATTTTCATTTGCATCAAGCAAGTTTCTTGCAGAACAGTAACTGAAATGGTTATTTCAGTTGATGGATATAAGTAGCCAAATTTGTTTGAACATTTAGACCCTGTGTTTTAGAGACAGACTCATGCTAAGAGCAGAATTTAACATTTGGAGCCACAGGAATGGCTCATTACTATAAATGTCTGCAATACTAATCAAGACAGATAATGTTCTAGTCAGGATAATAATTAACATTTAACTGATTTGCAAATGTAAAAACCAGGACTCTCAAAATCCAGACATCAACAAATTGAAAGAAACAGGCATTACTTTTTTTAACCACTAGAATTCCTCCCTCTAGAGGGCTACTGCAATGCCCAAGGGGGAGGATTGTACATTGCAGTGCAGTCAACACTAGCACATCCACTGAATGGACACTGTGCCTTCTGCTGGGCCTGCTACATCTTTTGTACTGAGAGCCAGCCAAGTTTACTATATCCACATATGAAAAAAAAAGTAGAAGATTCCAGCAAGAAGCTCAAATGTGAGTTAAAAGCAACAAAGTGACTGTGGTGTGATCCTTACTGCTTATATATGCCAGAATAATATCAACAATCTTTTTCCAGTACAACCGCCAGCGAGCAAGGAATAGTACTAGACTAAACACAGAATGTAAAAGAGCATATAGAATTGGGGTCTGTGCTAAAAGAAACGTGAAACCCCAATGAATGGAGCAGAATGAATTGCAGACCATTCAGAGCAGCATTATAGGTTTCCCACGTGGGCACTAACAGCAGAGTTCCACGAGCTTTTGGCAACAGTACAATTTGCAACAACAACAAAAAGCGTTTGCTGAATTATTTAAGCATGAAATCAACATACCTCAGACAAAAATAGCCAATGTGTGTTAAGTGAAATAACTTTAAAATAAAGCACTGACTCTGAGAGGGAATGCAGTGACTTCAGTTCAATCCACTCGGAACACTCTGATTTCTGACTGTGGGGCAGGCTGCCCAAGGCAGAGTGCTGCTGGAGAGCTTTCCATGCAGTGTGCTCACTGGGGTGGGCTGGGACAGGGAGGAGTTGTGTGAGGGTGTACATCATCTCCTCCCTTCCTTTTGCTCTGTTTAGCTTTCATAAATTCATAGAGATGTGATCCCTGCCATCCCTGGTCTTATTTGCTTGCTTCATGTTGTTGTTCACAGAACACAGGTGCCTGTAGTTTTTTGGGTAAAAGAAGAGAGCTTTGCAAGAAACACATCTTTTCTTTTCTCCCTCCACTAATTTTCTTCAAAGGTGAAGAGAACAATCACATTTTGCTGGGAACTCAATTTTTTGTTTGTTTGTTTTAGGCACCCCCCACTTTTCCTGCACAGTAATCTCATGGCATAACACATACATTTTTTAGAACTTCACTTTTTAGAACTTTCATGTGGCATGGCCCTGCATACAGCTCTCTCAGGGAGGTTCTGGGTGAAATGGGGGGTTAGAACAGAGGCTGTAATATACTCATAGGCCTTTCAGGATGCAAGCATCACACACTTTCAACAATGCAGCAGCACTGCCCAGACCTACAAACAACAGCCAAGCAGAATAACCAAACTATCAGACATGTACAGCCACAGTGGGGGAAAACGTGCAGCAGTCTTGGATCTTTTTTAAATGTAAAAAATTTTCAATTTTAGAGGAATTCTCTTAGATGAACATTCTTGAGAGGAGTGGAACCAGCCAGAAACCTTTCAGACTTCTCTCCTTTTGGTAGGAGGTTCCTGGCTAATTCTGGTTCCTTTTGGCAGGAGATTTTTCTCCCAGGGAGCATTTACCACGTTTTAAAGGCAAGGTAAGCTGGAAGCAGCAGTGTGCCTCTGCCACAGCTGGGGCAGTGCTGCCTCTCCCATACTGCAGCTGGGAGAGGAGGAGCCCTCAGCCTGCCCGGGGCTCCCCTTCCTTCTCCTCCCTCCTCAGAAAAGAAGTTGAACAGCAATTATTGTATGTGTTGGTGGTGATCCATGAGACCCGTGAGGGGAGTGGCCAGAGAAGAAATTCCCTCGTCCCAGTGCCCCAAATACAACCATCTTTTGGAGGTGCAACCTTCTCCAGAGATGGTGTTTCCTGCCAAGCCTTGCTGAAAGGGAATTCTGCTGTGGGGGACAGTGAATCAGATGTCAGACACTGTGGCAGCTCACAGCTCGTGCTTCATTAGAAGCTGGCATTAACTGCTTTTTGTAGAGCACGCAGAAATTAAGCTCTCTTATCAACATAGTGACTAAGAAATAATAACAGCAAAGTCTGAATCAGAGAAAAAGATGCAGTAAAACTATCCACTAAAGGCTTTGAAAGGCAGGAGATTATCATAAAAGATCAAACCATCATCAAATTACTTTAGTAATGAAATGAATGAATTTAGAAATGAATGAATACAGCAATTTCTTACCCAGAAGGGTTGCTGCTATAGAAACAAATATTGCATTCAAATGTGAAAATAAATTCCTTTATTGCTCATTGCAAAAGTATTTGGAAATACTTTTGAAAGGAATCTGACATAGAATGAGGAATCAAATAAAATCCCAAACCCAACTACGTTAAAAAAATAGCCCGTTATAGGACTGAGTTCTCAGCTAATTAAGGAGGAGTCTGACATCAGAAGATCACATTCCAGTGACATGACAGAAGAAAAAAAAACCTTTTTTTTTTTGGACATTGAGAAAGTCAGCTCTTTCTATTGCAGCAGATCAAACATCTCAGCTTTAAAGAACGACAGAGAAAATTAAACTAAAAGAACAGCCAAAAAGCAATTTGATTCTATGAAAATAAGCAGCAGCAAAACTGCAATGATACCTCCATTTTGGGACTGTCAAGATCCATCCCTTCTTAGTTTTCTAATTCGCCAGAAGTAGTAGTCAAAATTTTTCTTTATTAGCACTGCTTATACTAATATACACACACAACACACATGTGCAGTTAGAATTTCAGAAATTCTTGGATACTAAACCCTCCACTCCCACAGACTTCACTCTCTAATTCCCCAGGGGGCTATATGTTGAAGGAATATTTATTTTTCTACAGTGGTGCAAAACGAAGCTAGTGAAAACAAGAGCTGGGCCTCGATGCTTCTCTGAAATTTGCCATCCTACTTTGCAGCTGTGCAAGGCAGTGGGAGTGGGAAACTGCAGAGCAAGAGGTCACCAGTGCCACTAGTGCTCCTCAGAGTATTTGGGGGGGTTTGCATTCAGACCACTGTAGTGTGAGCTGTTGTTTGCACTGTTGCTCCCCTCGTGCTCCATGAAGGGTATTTATTTAATGTGCTGTGGGAGGAGGGGTGTACTGGAATCAGAAGGGGAAGCTGAGGACATGAGAAACATTATGCAATGGTGAGGGCTTTCAGTGTGGCAGTTTTCTCTGTAAAAAAAACCCTTGTACATGGATTTTACATGTTACACAACCCCTGACACTTTCTATTTGTTGTGCCTATGCTATTTTTCAGAGGAGTTTATACCACACCTTAGCACTCCATTTGAGATGCACTACATGTGCACTCACAGGAGCTGCAGTGGAACCAGTGCTGTACTGGATAAGAAGGCCCCAGTGCTGCTGCAACTTCACTGGAAGGTAAGGATGTGCATTTTAACAAGCCGTATTTTCTCCTAAGGTGCCTTCAGTGGTGTGGATTCTAGCTGGACTAATAGTGTTGCAGCCCTCATGTGTGTATGCTGGAAAAGTTATAATCTGAATCACTTATTTTTTTCAGGGACTGTATGATTTGTATAAAATGATTTATACTAAATTTCATTGCAGGGAAAAGTAAACTACGTGAAATTTTACTAGGGTCAAGAAGGGATTTTACTTAGTTTTAACTTAAAAGCTGCTCTTCCACAATCGCATTGTCACAGTTAGTTGAGAATCTGTTTTTTTTCTCCTGTGCAAGAATTATTTTCTGTCTGATTTCAAAAAGGTATGATGTAAGTTAACTAGTTTTTAGTAATTTTCATCGTAATTTTCCTAGGCCACTTTTGCATTAAGGATTGATCTGTTAGGGACTTTTTTTTTTTTTCTCCTGACATCTATAGAATCCAGACCACAACAGCATCAGTTCACTTCCTTATATAACTGAGAATTTCTCCCAGTTTGTCCTTTATAGTGACTCATCACCAGTGATCCAGGTCAGAGGCCCTTTTGGAAGTGCCATCTAGTACAATCCTATAATATCTTGTAAAACATTTTAATTTTTTTTTTAGAATTATTTTCCCTTTCTAGGCTCAGTGCCACTTTCTAGTGATTTAAAAGTAACATTAAAACTTATAATCTAGTTTAGCAGAATCACCTACCCTAAAAGAGTTTAGTAATTTCCTCCTAGGAAAAGGAGCAGGCATTTTGAACACTACTTATCAGTATAAGCATCAGTATTATATCAACATCAGTATAGCAAAGAAAAGGTGACACAAACAGTTGTCATGATCTTTGAATCAGCAGCCTTCCAGCTGCATGCCAAACTGCACCCCTTACACTCAAGGAAACACTCAGATACAGAGTCACACATGGAGAACTTCAGATCTTATCTGTGGAAGGCATTACTTCTGCCACAAGAGCCTGCCTAAGTCCCATCCTACATGTAAAGCCATCTGGCAGGATCAAGAGCTCTAAGTGACCTCTGCACTGCAAACCAGGGCTATGACTTCCCCCTTAAGTATACAAGGATGGAACCATATAGCAAAGTGTGCAGTATTTGTGCTAGTCTATGTCTGAAAATCCAACTCTTAAATTACTTCAGGATTGTTCCTAAATAAGTGAAGCCAAAAGAACACATTTAATGTTTTCAGACTCTTGTATATAAAAGACAAAATGGTCTAAGCCCATAAAATCAGACATTATTTAGGTGAAAAATACTGACATTTGATTGCCTTTATGTTGACATATCAAACAATGAAATAAAGATTCTAAGGGCTTACATGTAAAAAAACTGGGTTGTAACTTTTCTCTGAATTTGATATAAGCTTGATAGACTTAGCACTACATTTAAGGAAAAGGCTGGGACACTCTACTGTGTCACCTACTTGGGATAGTCAGTGCAGAGAGAACCAGAAAAACTTCTCCACATTAGTGGTTCAAACCAGATTATTCTTGCTCCTAGCTATACCTCATATATTAGTCTCTTTGTATTGTCTTATCTGCTTGCAGTTTGATTTTCATTGCTCAAAATAATTTCCTCCCAGCTAACAGGTACTCAGATTCCAGGCCCCTGATTTCCACTAGTTTTTTTTCTGTTTGAAAAGGTCAGCTTTCCCATTTGGCATGAGATCCCTTGTTTTTGTCAGGCCCTTGTTAGTTTGCAAGGCCTCTGTAGAACACACCCTCCTTGGTGTGAGGTGAGGAGGCACTTTAGGAAGGTGGCAGCACGGCTCTCAGTTCACCTTGCTAATGCAGAACGGAGGCTCGTACCCTCATTCTCCCTGCTGGAAACAAATGCAAGAAGGGCAAGAGAAAGGCAATAGGCTGATGGATCTGAAGGTGGTTTGTTTTGGTCTAGTCCAAAGCAGAACAGTTTTGCTGAACCGTGAGTGTGCTTAAAGGTCGGCCTAATTTTTAAAACTTATCTTTAGGAGAGATTTTTACCAAGATCTACAGTGTGATTCTAAATTATTTTCCTATTTTATTGATGCAGTCTGAAATTCCTGTGCAATATACGCAGGAAGTAGATTAGAGAAGGTCTCACTTTGAAGAAGAAATAATGTCATGGGCTTCCCTCTGTACTTGTATGGAAATGGGTGGCATGCAAAGCAGTGTCTGTCTGACTGACATGAGAACACGTGGCACAGCTGCCAGGTTTGCTGTGCCTTTTGGGTTAGCCTCTAGAGAGCATTCACTGCTCAACTCCTGATCACACCAGCCATAAATGAGAAAGGTTCCATTATCCAGCAACAGGGATGCTGGGAGATTACGTAATGTTTGCACAGCTATTTTAAAATATGAAGTACTGTGAATTATGCAGTATAATTGCTGAGAGCAAAGACTTATCCTCTCTAAAGAAAATGAGAATGACAAATTCTAAAGAAAATTATTTTGGAGAGCGTCTTTAACGACATTAATCTACACTATTTATCTATTTGCTAATTAAAATTATTTTAGTCTGTTAGAAATGATCGGAACAATTTACATGAAAAAAGACACCTGACTGTAGTTGTCACTGAAGTGTACTCAATCCGTGGAGAAAATCATTAAAAAGTTAGCACTGTACTTTCAAAAGTTCCCCCTTATTCTATGCCACATCTTCATAAGCTACTTAATAATTTAATTTTTTCTGTGTCTGTGTTTCAAGTTGGTTAAATCTGGGCTGCTAAGTGGTGCTTTCCTTTCAAGGGATTCATTTACTGAGGAATCCTCTTCACTCTGATTTAGTCTTTCATCTTGCATGGATGCTGCTTTACTCATCACTAATTCACACCACACATCACAGGCTACATCAACATCTGCATCTTCTGGTTGGAAAGTTTGCATTTCTTCCCCTTTAAGAATATCTGTCATTCTGCAGTCCCAGTCATCAGCTCCTAACAACCTTCCCAGCTGTACAAAAATGCATTCTGAATAAACATTGGAAGGAAGGAAGCATAAATATTTGACAGCATTCACAGTCGAAGCAGGTTATTAAGCACTCTGCGTTTCAGAAGAATACTCAAGACTGTCTTCCAATGAAGTGTTACAAGTGATACTCCAAGTATTTTTTAATCTAAGTAAGCTTTTACTTGAGAAGAGGCTATTAGTGCCTGGATATGAGCAGAGAAGATTGTGGGCACACAGATTATTTTACAATTTCGTTTTCATTTTGTCTGGTTTTGTGATTATCATATTCTGCATACCTGGATCTTTGTTACTTGGAATTTTGAGCATGCCCAGAATGGACACAGTAACAGAAGTTAAAATCAGAAATTAATGACTTCCTCCCTGTGGAGCTGGCTAATGCTTATCCCATGGACCAAACTTTAAGTGATTTGGTCATCTGAAAGACAGCTTGGTTCTCTCATTCTCCATCTGGGAGGTGTTTAATGCTGTGGTGTTGTAATATAAAAGCTAAAGAGGAAAGCATTAAGAGGGAGAGTGAGTTGCTTTTATTCTCTCTCAACACCTTCACTAGAACTCTGACAATTTTTCCAATAACGTCTATGTGACTGCCCATTAGAGTATCAATGAGGTAGAACTGAAGGCTAATATGAACACATTATTGGAAAGCCAGTCTAAGATGGGGTGTTTTTTTTCCAAAATATTATTTTTAGCTATGAGATACAACAGCTTTTTTACAGAATTATTAGTTTATTTCAATCTGAGTTCTAAAGTTCCTAGTTTTTCTTAGCAGGCTGACTTCAGAATTACTTCAATCACCTAATCTAAATTAGGTCCAAGTATTTTATTAAAGGATTAGCACAAATACATGTAATTCTTCCTACATTTATGTCAATGTCATTTATCTGTTACAAACTTCCTTGTCCACACCTATATCATCAAGTAATCATTGCAATTGCTGTTCTAATCTGTTCTCCTAATCTGGGGCCTACTTAATTTCTGGAAATCTTATGGCCTGGGCTGCTGGAAGCAAGAAATCCTTGCTCCAGCCTCCTTACACCTGCGCAGAGCTCTACTGCATCTGCACAATTAGTCCAGCTGGGGCTTCTGGCACAAGTGGCTGCACTGGCAGAGCCAGTTCTTCAGATTATAAAACACGTAGATTAACAAGATTTTTCCAGTGATGTCAGTAGAACACTTTTGGTGTTAAAGCTTGGCTGGATAACATTCCACATTAAAACATGGATTTTTGACTAGACATTAACCTAATCTTTTTTTCCAAATGGTCCCGCTGCAGAATACTGAAAAAAAGTTAGTTACACACTGGATTTTTTTTACAGTGATCAAACATCACCAAATATGTTTTCCCATCTGCATTCCTACTGCATGCTTCCTTTCTTCTTAGCTTAATGTGAGATTTGCCATACAGTAGGGGACACAACTCCAGCAAATGCAGAATCTGCAGATGGTATCTACAGAGCATCCCCTGTGCAGGAAATTTTCCATTTACAGGAAAACACTGGATACATAACCAGCAAATCCATCCTGCACATTGTTTTTTTCCAAATGAGGCTTCATCTTAGCTTTTTCTCTTGAATGTGTGTGAAGCACACAAACCTGAAGTACATACTGATACTACACTGACAGTAAAATACAGCACAAGATAGTACAGTCAGCCTGACCATACAGTTCTGAACCTTCTTAGAGTAAGAATTATCTTGCACATGCAAAATTGTCACATGCTATCCACAAAGCAGACACATTCAGCACTGAGCACTCAGTATTTAAGTACTTAATTCCTGTCATCAAATAGAGCAGCTCTAAGTACAGGGCACTGCAAGAGCAGACGCAGAATAACTGAGTGTGTCAGTTCAGACCACAGTGATAAGCTCCTGACAGAAAAGGACAAAATTCAGGTAACTTGTACTTCTGAATTCCCTTGAGGTATAACAACTGTTCAGGCTGCAATGCAAAATGTGCAGTAAAGTTTCAGCTTTAAGGTTTTTTTTTACAGTGGAAATCCATATCATATCTTAAACTCAATTATTAGTGAGAGCAGTTTAGAATAGATAATGTCTTTGGGCATTAGCATTTATGTGCAAATGCTTGAGGTTATTTTACACATCACACTGTAGTACATAACTGACCTCTGAGGAGACAAAAAACACCAGGAAAAATCATACTTGCTGCCTTTAAGAAAAACAGAACAACATGAGCACAAGTCATAAATGACTTGTCGTACATCAGTATTAAACTGATGAATCTGGCTTATAGCAAGCCAAATTTGGACTGCACAATCCTACAAAATCCTGCAGCCTGTAATAGCTTTATGAGCAGTACTAGACAGCACAAAATTTGCCCAGGAACATAAATATGAAAAAGAATATAGTCAAATATGGAAGTTGTTTCAAACTTTATAGAAAAAAATTAATTGTGGATGAAATGTAGTTAGATAAATGGGATTCATTTGTTAGATAGACCCATATGCCCTGAATGTACATACATTTGAAAATCTTGTTTAACCTGATTTTTTTAAAGTATCTTGTTCCATTTCAACGTAATCTTTTAAATATGTTACAGCAACAAGAACTCATATGTCACATATATTCAGTATCTTCAATTTGATGAGCTAACTAGTGCAGGGGCATAAATTGCATTTTTCTGCTTTGCGACTAAGTACATTATTTTTGTCTAATCCTCTATTTTACACCAAATCCTTCTTGAAGAGTTTTAAAAATTCAGAGTGAAGAACAACAAATTTACAATTTCAAACAGAGACATCTAAGTGGGTTCCACCCTTACCTGCAACTACCTGAGAGAGGCACACAACCTGCAGACATACCTGAAGGGGATAATTAAAGAGTCTTGATGTGTCTCCAGCCTCAGTGGCATGTGTTACAGGCCAGACCAAATTGGCTAAACAGTACTTACACATCTTGTGTGCAAAAAATTAAAAACAAGAGATGCAAGAGATGAAACCCTGGTCCAGTTAAAGGCAAGGGACATTTCCTGGCTGACTCCAAGCAGGTTAAGCCTCCAGGTGTGCTGCAGTGTTAGAAGGCAATGCCCTTGCTCCTGTGCCCTCACAAGCACACAACTGGCAGCTACAGGGGTGTAGCACGAGCTGTACTGCAGCCTCAGTGATGCTCAGAGCTGCATGCAGAGTCTGGCACCTTAACACCAAGTGTTACTGTGAGGCTGAGGCTTCAACCACACAGCTTCAACTTCCAGTGTGTCAGAAATGAGGCACTTGGAGCTTCAGCATAAGCTGTGATCCTGCACATTGGCTGCTAAGCCAGAGACACCAAGCTCCAGTCACTAATTTTATATTTGTTCCTCCAGAGGAAAAAACAGAGCTCACTCTAGGCTGAAAAACCCCTTGCACCTAAGCACAGTTCTTAAGCTGAACTACAGAGTGAGGCCAGGAAAACCTGAACAGGAATGGGTAGGTGGCCTCTAGACCCTTGTTTCATTGGCAGTTGTTCCACAGAGACTCTGTGGTGCTCATAAACATTACTGTGAATCCAGGGTTTGTTACAAGTGCGTTTTATATAAGACATGTCAAAATGCTATCATTATGCATGGATGGACAGAAAGTATAAATTAAATATTTCAAAAAGGGATCGGAGAATTCAGTTCAGAAACTGAAGTCAGCTGGAAAATGAGTCCTGCTGTCCTTGGAATTTCTAAACTATTAGGTGAGACAAGCATTCTGAGGCAAATAGGTGCTAAGAAAGCAGCCTTTTTATATTTGAAAAACTCCATCTTGACAAGATAAAAATTATGTCAGTTATCTATAAGAGAATCATGGTTCTTTCTCCAAATAAAAGCCAATGCCTCAAGAGTGGTTTGGTTGTGTGGTGCTCCTCAAATGCAAAGAGGAAAACTCTTACTTCAGTCAGAATGCATTTTTTTAAGATTTAAGACTACAATGCCTTTGTGTAACAAGACATAATGTGTCTTTTACTGCACATTTCTCCATCTTGAATTAATTTCTACACTTTCCATAGCCAATAAACAAACTCCTAACAAAAGCTGCAGTATATGAAGCATAGAACTATACTATTGTATCTATGTTTTCATAACTAGGGAAACTCTAACAATACCATAAACTAAACGCAATCTAAAATAGCACATCCCAGATGGAACAGAAGGGACAAAAATATCTGTGAAGCTTTCCAAGGCTTACTATGCATGAAGCCATTTTTATGTGGTGGGTTTTTTATAGCACAGTGTATTCAAGTTCAAATTTTCTCTCAAAGAGCTTTTAGATGTCACAGCTAATACTGAAAGATATTATAGAATCTGTGGTCTTCAGAACTGCACTCCATCATTTAGGGGCAAGAAGGCAAGAAAGTAGCTCAATTCATACTTACATAATTTTATCTCTATGATCTAAACACCTTGCAAAGTATTTCAGCCTTTCATAAATCAGTCCAGGAAACTGTAAGAAGTACCCTCCACAGGGTGCATGATCATCTTCACCATGTTTGCCATGGAAAGTTAGGGGTTTATTTTTTTTATAGAACATCTCTCTTAGAAATTATCCAGTTTTAGTAGGATTTAAAGGCTGTTCCTCCTTGATCACTGAAATGAAAAATCAGGTGTCAGCTCCTGAGCAGCATAATCATCTTTTTCTTTTTTTTTTTTAAATATTGCAGCAGGGCATACAAAGTTGTTCTAAGGACTGCCAAGTAAAACTGATGGAGGTGATATTTGCAAGACCTTTACAGAGTTCAGAATTAGCTTCTTTACAGGTGAAGGCAGTGAGAGGTAAGGAGGGTGACTGAGGTAGGTGCTGGCCAGGTGTACTAGCACTGGTTGATGTACTTTGAGCAATCCTCTAAATGCTCATGGAGACTTCCCTCCAGAGGGCATGTAAAGAGACATCATTAATGAGAATCCTAATTAACTTCCACTGGATATGGAATAATTTGTCCTTTCGAGCCTTTCAAATTTTGCAACATCCTAATCTTTCAGATTCAGAATATTGATATATTTTCAGCCATGATACCTCAAATGGATTTGGATGAAATAAAAAGTGGGACTCTGAAGTTCAGATGTTCAGGGCTCATGTTGGAGAAAAACACTGTGACAAGCCCCTGGTTACACTTCTGTTTTGTCACTTGTTTTAACATATTCAATATGTGCCATGGCAACTTGATTTCTCAAACTTTTGCACCATTCTAAGTTTTATAAAGCACTATTAACAGTATTTTAAATACAGTCTTGCAAATAAACTGATCTGACAAAAACTTACTTCTCTCATCCTCTGTTAAGCAATATTATTTAATTTACCATTGTTTCAACCTGTATTAGAGTTTTAAAGGCCACTCCATCATTTTTCCTATGCCTGAAGCCAGGTGAAAAACACTTACAATTACTTGACTTAACCCATTTAACATTTTAAACAATGGGATGTGAGATTTTTTTCCCCCTCCAGGCTTCTGAAACTTTTTCAGTTTTCCAAGATTTTTTGAAAATACATACTAGCAGTCACTAGATGAGACACATCTCCTAAAATATTTGAGGGGAAATTTCTGTTGATTGTCGACTCAGGTGATGTTTAAAAATTCTCCTAAATAATTTCAAAAAATGGAAAATATTTCATCTACCTCATTAATATATTATCTACTGCTTTCCTAGTTTTAAATTTAAATATTTATTGAAAACACCTACTCCTCCCATTTCCTGTTCATCTAGTAATTGTATATAATTGATTTGTTCCTTTAATTTTAATATATTACCATTCTCTAATGATGATAGACTTTTTCTAGTTTTTTCCCTCCCTTATAAACCTTCTATTAGTCCTACTTTTTTTCAGTTTCATTTGCTGAATTATCCTTCTTCTGGATTTAAATATTTCCCTCCTACCCCATATGTTTCTTTTTAAATCAGTATAAGGTTTTCTTTCCTAGATTTGAGGTTTTGGGTTTAGGGATAGAAAAGTAAAATCTTGCCAACTACTGCCCAAGGATAATCAATATTTATATTTTTCACTTATGACTGAACTCATAATCAATTACAGATTTATGAGTATTTGGTGGGATTTTATTATACTCATATATATCTCAACTAATCATTTAATAATCAGGACAACGACCAATATTTAGTTCCAAGATCAGTTCCTACACAAGCATTAAGATGAAGATTACTATGGATTTCCCATGTGAGATGTAATGCTTATCAAGTCAGGAAATTGATATTTATAATTTACAAGTTTTGAAAGAAATTCCAGCATTCTCTGGCACAGAGGTTTGAGTGTCTGAAGGACCATGATCATCCACTCATAAACATCTGACCCTATGCTCACAGGCAGGTTTTTCTAGGTGTGCTCTTTGTTTCTGTTGGTGTTTGCCACAGGTCCCCAGACCTTCTGCACGCTGCCAGCAAGAGCACTTGGACAACTCATCTATGCTCAGGAATGTATTTTCCAGCTAGTGAGGATTTTGGACCCCTCTGCCAAATAGGAAGTTCTGATCATAGATTTAAGTACTAGCAAACAATGGGCAAGAGATATGCTCAAAAACTACAGATTCCAAATTGTGTTATTACCCAAACCCATAATAAATAATAACTTCTCAGATCATGATGCCTTAAACAGTCTTGCTCCCAATACTTTGAACATAAATAAATAAAACAAAACCTCTCACACCCCCCCTAGGCAGACTGCCTCCAAAAAGTCTTCTTCTGTTTTATGTAACTGACCTGCTTTCCTCAATCCCACAGAACAGGTAAATTATTGAAAATTTGTTAGGAAAACTATTAGAATGAGAATTAAAATGATTTCACCAGCAGTTACAGCTGGATTTTGGTTAAACTATCCATGTAAAAACTTTTTCCTGTCTTTGTAAAATTTGTTATTTTCAGTGAATCCAAAGTGATGGGTAAGCATAAGTGATCATTAGAGTAATTTTCTGTTCAACTTGGTTGCAGACTTCAGATTAAGTGGATCATTCTTTTCCATCCAGACCAGTATTTTTTTAAAAAGACAATTGGTTCTGGTTTTAGAAAAAGGAAATTTTTATAAGGGCTCTCCTTTACAAAGACTTGTTCAAATTAAAGGTCTCAACATTTTAAACATTTCTCTTTTGTAAGTAAAACCTGAATACAAGGGGATGATTTTTAATGACGGTCTATGTTGTGTTATTCTTGCTGCTGAATTATATTCATTTTATTGCTATAATCTGTGTACTTTCCAGAGACCCATATGACATCTAGGTCTGCTGAAAGACACACAGCAATACCAGATCTTATCAAACACTTAAATCTTCATTTTAACTCTGGAAACTGAGGTTCACATTTGAGTGTTTCACAGAAACATGCACTTTCAACCATGGCTGCAGGCTAGTGTTCCCTTGTGTAAGTCATCCATTTTTAGAACTAACTGTACAATTAGGCAGTTCAAGCCATGCAGAAGATCCATGGAATTTGTGCATATTGCTCATACGAGGGTTTTTTATGTTTTTGGTTGTTGTTAAAGCTTTATTTGTTCATAAATAGATCTGAAATGCAGATAAATAACTCTGCTGAAATGATCAAGGACTGCAAGGGAGTCCACATCAAAGGACATTTTCCTTGGGTGACTGAAAACCAGCATGGTAGATAAAGCTAAATTACAGAAGGCTTTTATTAATCAGTAAATTGCAATATTTCTTTTGTTACTGCAGCATTTGGCAAACATTTCTCACTTTAGGCAATTAAAAAGGCAATAGCATCATTGTCGGGCAACTTTGGAAGCACTTAAGTTCAAAATTACAAATTAAAACAAAGACTAGAAATAAAATAATTATTTTTTGTTGCTTTTGACTTCTGGTCTCACAATCAGTAATCAGGGATGCAGTGCATCAAGGCTGCCTGGGGGTCACTAAGCTAAGTAATTTCAATTAACAATTGCATACCAGCAGCTTCTACACCCAAATGAAAAAGGATGCCAGAACATTTGTTTATGAAATTGAAGGATTTAAACTGTTTAATAAATATTACAGTCTCAACAAGTCCTCTTTAATGATATTTGAAGGAACAAAGCTGTTCCATAGCCCTGTGTAGAACCCTGACAATACTCAAACCAAATCAAATTTTCAAATGCAACGTTGACTATTTTCAATATCAGTAAGAGGAGTAATCCTGTGTTAATCCTGTGTTAACCTTTGTTAATTATTGATGCCAAGTATATTCTAAATAGAAATAGAGAAACAAGTGCAGGAAAATAACTCTCTTTTTTTATACAACCTCTGACCTAAGCAGCTTTTGAAGTTCTGGCATGTCTTACTTCCCTAAAAGGACCTTTGAAAGTCCTGGACTTTGACAGCTTTGTTTACAGAGCCCCTCATCCAGTAAGAAATTAATTCCATTTGGATGATACCTGAGAGTTTCTGAAATGTGTTCAAATTCCTGTAAATTATGGCAGTGTAATTTCAGATAACTTGGAAAACTGTTTAGGATAATTGCCCTCAAGAAGCCAGACATTTAACTGAGTCTCCAGAACAGGCTTTCTTTGTTGATTTTATGTGGCAACCTAATGCTGACTCAAATTTGATTACTGGGATAGTTTAATTTTAAAAACTACTGATTACTGTGAGAGTACCTGGTGCTTACTAGTTTTGAAAGTAAGGACAGAAATTAGAATGCAAAAATTTGGCTGCCTGTTTTTTAACATCCTGCACTTAAGCCTAAAATTTATGTCACATCTCTCCCAACAATGAGGTTTCTTGCATTTGTACTGTCTTCTCTTCTGGCCTAAAGAACCAACAACAGTCACCACTCTGTAACTAGTACTTTTATCTATTTACTGGAAATTGAAAAATAAATAAATAAGTAGAAAACCCAAACAAGAAATGCATAAAAAATGTTGTTTCCATCCTGCCTCTTACCTTGCTCCTACTAGCAAAACCATTCTAGATCAAAGCTTGGGTCAAGAGCCCTGTTTCATCCAACCCAGGTTATCTTCTTTACAAGCCAACTCAACAAGGTGACATTCTGTGTGGTCCAGGCCACAAAGGTCCAGAAATTCCCAGAGCACCTTATAATTTATGAAACAGCTGAAGAGAGCCTGATGGGGGAGTCAGTTTTGTCCCTGAGCCCTGTCTGGTGAACAGGCTGCTTTATTGGCTGAGGTTATCACATCAAAAAGCTCTCCCCTCCTGGAATGCTTGCCTGGTTCAGGGAACACAGGAGGAGGGACAGGTGTGGCAGCAAATGGGCACAGCTCAAGCCCTGCATGTGACTAATTCCACTTCTCTTCACAGCCCCTGTAGCTCTTCTGCAGCAGCAGCTCTTTAGAGACTCTTGAAGGATTTCAGTTTTCGCTATCATATTTTCCCTGTCCTGCAATCCACAATACTTTATTTGCTTCCTATTCACACTGAGCACTCAAATTCTCTCACTCCTAGTTTTTAACCTTTTCCCAGCAGGAGACTCCTGTGGATGTCTTTTCTCTGCCTAGTTGCCTCCTCCTTTTTTATTGGTTAACTGAAAGTCTGTACCTCAAGGTGAGTTTTTTTTCCTTCCATTTGCATTTAGCCTGTGTAATCCCAACACAAGTCTAATAGGGAAATGTAAAACCAGATCTGAGCTGTTTTTAATACAGTGTTGAGAGGTGGAGTTGGCTGAAGTTCAATTTTGTGCTGAACAGCTCACTGTAGCTCAATAAAGACTTGTGTCTGTGTTTCTGTTTATATGGCTGGGGCAGAGCACAGAGTATGCTTTTTCATTTATAATCATACAGACACAAGACAAACACCTCTTAGCTTGTAGAAAGACAGGTCATAAAATGAACTCCCAGGAGACTGGAAACCTACATTATCAGTCCTTTTTCTACTGGAAGCAACCCAATCCAATGGAAGTGCTGTTCATGGAAGTTTAGTTTGATGTCTTAGCAGAGTCTAGTTGACCTCGGGCATACTCAGCATCATGTTTACTCAATGCAACTATTTTACACAGGAATCAGCTACATAACATGGGGAAAAAAAAAAGATGAGCCATAAATCAGGGGCTCTACCTTACTCCACAGCAATGTGTTCTACACATATGTGTGGGGAGGAAGGATGATTGGGACTTATAAATTCAGGACAGCATCCATTTGAAAACCAGATTGTCATGCTTAATGCATGAGGCCTTGCATATTGCAAAAAAAAAAGAACACAAAAGAAACACTTTCAAACACTTTCAAAGCACATTCCATGCCTGGTTTCAACACATAACACAGAGGAGTAAGAGTCATAGGTAATTATATTTTATCCTCCTTTGTGACCTCGTGCTACCCTGCCCCATAAAAGCACCTACCCCACTCCCACTGTAATTTGTGCCAGAGTCACTTGGAGTCACCCCAGCTGCCACAGCCAGACTGTCACCCTTGGCAGATGTTACACCTGGAACAGGAGTGGCCATAACAGCAGGGACACACATTTGAGTGTGTGGATGCATACATACACATATGTATTCCATACAGGACAGGTTAACATATATTTAAAGCATTGTAAAATATGGATTAAAACCATTACTAGGCATTTGCTTCAAATCCTGCTTAAATTTTGGGCGGAAACACTGAGAAATGGCGCAACACAGCAAAATGGTTTTGCTGATTACACTTTAGGATGGCCTCCCAAAGACATGTTGGGCTGGCAGGAAAAACTGTGCCACACCTACAGAGGATTACCCAGGTCATGCCAGGGAACAAGCCCACTCAACACTTCTCAATTCATCTTTGGAGCAGGTTGTGCAGTGCAGCCCTTTCTGCTCTCATCCATGTTAAACACAGACCTTGCTAAGAATTCCTGACACATGCATATCTGTCCTGAAACTACCCACAACAGGGATTAAAGAGATGTACAATTTAACCTCAATTCATAATCCTGCTTAAATCAGGAGCAAAATAAATCACTAAGAGCAATGACAGCACTGTTCTCAGTGCTCTGTATGTGACCAGGCAGATCCCTTTGGAAGTACAGTAAAGGTCTCTGCATCCACTAAAAGGAGCATGTCAAGTGTCCCCAGCGTCCTGTGTGCTTTCCATGGATGCAGGATGCAAACCACAGTACAGAGAGCTATCACAGATGCATTGAGCTGACTTTCTCAAAGAAATAAATAACTTACTAGATCAAGCTGACTGTATCCCAGATAAATTCCATATGTTAGGTAGAGCAGGTCTCTCTGGAGATACCCTCAATGGCATCAGCAACTGTTGCTTGCTCACAGACCCCACCCCCCTTTCTGCTTTTTCATTACCAGTGTTAGCAGTTATTTATTAGCAACTGATCCCCTGACTCTGGGTGCCAGCTGTGTCAGGATGCTCTACAATCAGGATGCTCCATTTACTGGGAAAATTTACAAATAGAGTGTGGCAGTCATTTTACAGCTGAGATCACTGAAAAGCTGAACTACAGGAATTCCATCCTTCTGGGAACCTCTTAACACTTGCAGTTTACTGGGCACTTGTGGTCAGTTCATGTCCTTATTCAGGTCAGAGCTGACAAAGCACAGGATTTTTTTATTATGTTTTTTTTTAACAGTGAATTCCTTCTCCTCTTTTAGTGAGGAGATGGGATTTCTGTAGCATTCATCCAGGCCAATACTAAGCCACAAAGTTATTCCAGTAACAGTGTTTGTGTCTAAACAAAATGAGGACCATCTTGTTGTGCAAGGCAGATACCGTGCACCACTTCCCACCACGCTGAAATGAGTTCACACTCAGACTCAGTCCTTCGAGGTGCCCCCTCTTTGCTTTTATATTAAAGTGCATCATCTCTTTGGGAGAGATAACTGGAATACTCTTCCCTGCCAGAAATACATGGCTCTGGAAAAAAAAAAAAAGATTTTATGGAAAAGCCTAATCCCATTACAAGGTCTGATGCAGCTGCAGGAGAGATAAACTGGACAGCCATTTAAAAAATTTAGGTTGGTTATAATAGCCCAAGCTAATCTATTTCTTACTCACTGTATTTTCTAATTCCTTTCCTAACACATTGCCTACAGAATTTCATGGCAAATTATTATTTTTAAAGCAACATTATACGTTAGCAATAACCAGGATGCTCAGAGCTGCACTTTCAGAACATTTGAAGGCATGTTCAGAGATGAGGTTTTGCACCAAGCATGTGGGATGGGGGATGGGTACAAAATTTATATTGATCAGATTTATTAATAAAAATAATTTCTCAGAAATTTGATACATAAGCTGATTTCTGTCATTTTTAGAAACTATTATTTAAAAGAACCCAAACCCAAACTCACAAAATCTCTCATTCCTTCTCATCCACACTCAGTAGGCTGATCCAGCCCCGCTCTATTTTTACACTGAGGGACAGTAAAGGGAAAGGAGCATTTGCATCACTGGATGCTGTGACCACACAGCTGCCACTGCTGTGTCTGGCACGGGAGCAGAGCCAGGTTCCTCCCGTGCCACAGGGATGCAGAAAGGCTTTCCCAGGAGAGCCCAGAGTGGGCTCAGGCAGCTGTGAGGATGGTGTTGGGCATTGCCCCCAGGCTCAGCACGGCTTTGTGCCACTGGGGCAGTTCTGAGAGCTTCTGCTGGGGGTGAAACACAGCTCTGCCTCTGTTCTGCCTTTGCTGCACGTGGATCAGGGAAAAGGAATAAGATGTTACTTTTTCAATGTCTTCTCTAAAAACAGGGAAAGGCTTATTTTTCTTGTTCAATTCCACAATAACTCATTTTGGATTTACAAAACATTTGTAGGGAAAGTTCGCCAGAAAATGCAACTCCTTCTCCGGCCCAAAAATGGGAGTATTTTAAAACTTTTTTCCTCAGGAAATTTCTGGTTATTTTGATCTAGCCTTTTAATATTTAACTTCCAAGCAGAAACAGAGCAAAAGTCACCATTAAAAGAAAATTCCCATCTAAACAAAAATTAATTACTGCTTTTACCAGGCAAAACTAGATTTGATTTAAACTCCAACTTTTGTTGGCACAAGCTTTTCAGACAAGACATTCCAGACAGCTTGAAATTTGAAGATAATTTGAGAATTATAAACATGACCACTTACCACATCTGTAAAAGCTACTTATTTGAAACTTTTAAAATGTGAATATCCATTCATGCAAGTAAACGCCCATGGGGCAGACTTCTTTTTATCTGGGGCAGACTTTTTTTTATCTGACATAACATTGACAACAGCTTCTTCACCAAGAAATCTTGGGGTCTCAATAGTCCCACAGGGAATGCAGAGGGAGCACTTTGTGTGGGAAGCTGGGGTCAGCCTTGCCACGCAAAGGTTTCAGAAGCTCCACTGAGCAGCATGGACATAACACGAACAGCCTGGAATAACAGACCTGCTGCCTCTTGGCCCTAGGGCTTTCCTCATTTCCGTGCTCAGCTTTTCCTTTAAAGCAGTCTACATATCAAGGGTTAGCAGATCAATCTTCTGTAAATATCACTCCTACCATGCAACTTTCAGTGTTATATTTTAAATCAAAATACATATTTTCATCCAGATGTAGAACATAATGTAGAAAACTTAGAGTCTTCCATTTTAGTAGATGCATTTTAGTCTCCAAAAATCATAGAAAATAATTGCCAATGTCCATCTCAGTGCAGATATATTTCACTGTAATCTACCCCAATACATTTAATTTCTTTCCCTTCTTTGTTCTGCCCTAGTGCCATTTAACTGTCTCCCTCTTTACACATATCCATGCTGCTTTTATATATCCTTCATCTTATAAAGTGTGCTTCACCAACAGGCTAAGTAAACATTTACAGTGATATATAACACTTACTGACAACGTCAAGCCAAATAGATTGTGATCCAAGAACAGGCTTGATTTCCCTCAGTCTCCTCTCCTCAGGCAAAAGCTTGAGTGAATAGATGAACCCTGTTCTGCACCTTGAAGGTCAAAAGAATAGCTCTGACAAACCAACAGGGAAACAAATTTTGAGGCTGACAGATTTCCTCCAAGAACCGTCCGCCTCCAGCATCCCAATAACCAAACTTAAAGATTGCTAAGAAAATAATCCATTTATTAGGTGTTATCACAGCACAGAATAAGGAAAAAATCACTGACCCTCGGATAGTCGGCATGTAAACTGCAGCCCCATGGCTTCTAACCAGCATTTCAAATTAGGCTACTTGCAGGCTTGGCATTTGAGAGCAGCTTCTTGTTGGTGTAACTGGGTTTTCACACAATTGTACAGGCTTGGCTGCTCTGTCCATTATGATTTTTTAACCCCTTCAACAATTCCAAAATATTTAAATATCAACTTGAATTAGCAATTTGCAATAAACAATCCCCCATGTACTACGTAGCTGCTTCCCATTTTACTTCGCCTTAACAATCACTTTTAACTCTCCTTAGATTCTTCCTTCTCTCAAAAAAGCACCACCTCCTCTCTCAGCAGTTCTCACCTGACCCTTTCTGATTGGTTTTGCACAGCTGAGGATATTTCTGCAGGGGACTCCACGGGCTGTACCGGGAGGCGCTCCAGAGGAAGCAGCCGCTCCCGCTGTGCCCGGCGCAGATGCCCAGCAGCCCCACAAGGGCAGAGGGGCTGATCCCATGGAACAGCTCCCTGCTGCTCCCTGGCACGAGGGCACAGGGAGACACATCCCTGCAATGTCACACACCCAGCGGCGGTGGCCGGGTCACACACGGAGCCCCGGTGCCGCTGCTGTGGCCACCCTCCTCCCCGGCACTGCAAGCTCAGGCTGCCTTCTGCCAGCAGAGGTATTGAAGTGAGAGTGTGAGGAGGAAAAGATGATGCAATGCCTTCCAGGAAAGTGATGAAAGAAAGAGGAAATAAATGTTTGGCTTTTTGTCCTCTTCTTGTCTCAGAGTCACACATTTAGATTATTAATATCATTACTTAAAACTGTTTAAGAGGCAGTGCATCTGCACTAACTTCGTGGGTTTCAGAAGTAAGGGATTTGGGGTTTTTTTTGGAGAAACTAACTAAGAGACATTTAAAAATCTTTCAGAAAGATGATCGCCTATTTCCAGTCCCCATCTCTCTCTTCATTTGCGTGCCACAATCTTAGTGTCTTATAGTGGCTTCTTTTTCGGGGTTTGTGTTTGTTTCTTTTTTTGTTAATGAGGTAAAATAATATAGTCCTGTACAGGGAATTCATCATTTCAAGTGTTGTCATATTTTCACTTACTGCTTAAAACAATGAAGACTAAATTTGAGTCTTTTCTGCAGTATAAATAAACCTGTATGTATCCTATGCAACTCATACCTAGTCTTTTATTTACCTAACTTAGTTTATTTCTAAGCCCTCCATTTTCATGATTTTCCCTAAGGTAGTAGTAGATGAGCAATAATTTTATTACAAAAGATGCAACCTATCCTTCTATAAATTATTTCCACATTGCCAGCAAGCCAGCACAGAATGAGAGTAGAGATGTCTGCTGTAAATTTAATGTAGCTGATTATTTTCAAGCAGATGGACAGAACAACAAAAGCTGTAGCAAACATCCATCTAACCTGTCTGTTTCGAGTATTGCATTTCTGCAGCTCAATTTTATTTAAATGTTAGGAAATTCTGCTGTTCTCAGTATGTGCCAGAATGCAAAGCACTGATCATTCCAGAGCAACCATTAATCCAATCTGTGGTCAAGGAAAGAACATTGACTTTCAGCTAATAATCATTCTGGCATTACAGATAACATGTTTATAAAATGAGAGGGAACCATGTCCTTGTGTCTTGGTCAATGAATCCTGCAGTTTTATATTTATTATGGCCTTAAAAATCTATATTCAGACTCTTTTGTGAATCACCCTCCTAATTTCTCTTCTTTCTTTGCAATAAAAAAAAAGCTTTATCTCCTTCAGTGACTTCTGCATTTCTTTCCCATAAAGTCTATGAGAAAAAAATACCTCTTCAATGCACTTGGGACATCACATAAGTGATGACCCACTTCCTAATGGCTTTGCTTTTAATGATGTCAACATTTTTTTTTCCTTAAAAGAAGAAAGCAAAACAAAACAAAAAGCCCACTAAAAAAAACCAAAACCTGCCCAAAAACCTCAACCCAGCTTTAGTTAGGAAAACTTTCAAAGGGTTTTCCAGACAGTATCTGAAACTTTCTGGGTTACTTTGAAAGCCCAACTGCAAATTGCTTTTCAAGTTTTGGATGTTTTGATTGGCATAACAGACAAGCATTTTTTGCGCAGTCCCTGCGTATTTCAGGGTGAAGTAGAGTTTGCACCATGAAAACAATTTGCACCATGAAAACCATTCTGGATTGATTGCATGGAGGTGTGAAAGGCATTTCCTTCAACTTCACCTCTACAAGGTAGATTTACCCACTTCCAAACCCTACTGGCAAGAGCAATACAAACTTGCCAGAACAGACTGGTACGGCACATGCAAGAAAACCACAGTAACACTTTGGTCAAGGCTGCACCCTAAAATTCTTAGGGAAGCTACACAGCATGGCTTTTTCACAGTATTTACTGCATTCTTTACAATAACAACAACAATAATAATAATATTTTCAGGTCTCGCAAAGATAAATGAAAACACAATCTAAGTTCAGCCAAACTTGGGGTTTTTTAAAGTTACTTTTAAAATGCCATGCCTAGAACATAGCTAGTGATCTGTCCTCATTTTTATTTAAAAGTAGTATGTAAAGCAATCTGCTGGTATTATGAAGCTGACAGTCAAAAAGTACCTCCAGTGGTCTCAAAATTTCAGTGACATCTTTTCCCACGTTTTAAAAATAATAATAAAAAAGGAAAAACTAAGGGCGGGAGAAGAATTTTTCTGTCTTATTGTTCCGTTTCTTTGTTGAAGACAAGAAATGCCTTCTAGAGTTAACGAGAATTTATGCGGTGTTGTGTTCACTGCAGCAACCCAACTCCTGAAGCCTGTGCATGCTCCTAAGTTACGCTGCAAACAGCTGTAAGCTGTGCAAAAATAACCTGATAATACTGGGGATTGTCATATACATGCAAAGATGACTTGTTCTACTGGGGGTTGTTGTACACATGCAAAGATGACCTCCTGCAATATTGGGGATGGTCGTATACATGCAAAGATGTCCTGTTCTACTGGGGATGGTTGTATACATGCAGAGATGACCTCCTGCAATACTGGGGATGGTTGTATACATGCAAAGATGTCCTGCTGTTATATTGGGGATGGTTGGTTAGAGGCAGCAGCAGCTGCAACGCCGTCAGTCCTTCTCAGCTGCTTCAGCCAACCCACTGCACTTCTCTTCTGTGCTGGCCTGAGAAGGAGGGGGTTCCTGCAGCATTACTGCACAGATCTCCTTGCTCCTGCAGCCTCCTGCTCGCATATGTACAGAGAACTGCAGGAAAATGCTGACCCTGGCTGCTGGCTGGGCCGACACACAGCTGGAGGAAACCCAGCAGCAACACGGCTGTCCCTCAAAGTGCTTCATGTAACTGCTGGAATATTGCTGCTTGAAACCTAACTGGAGGGGGAACACAACCCTCAGTGTTTCTTTGCCTCTCCACGGCTGTTTCCAGACAGCTTCACACATACCCCCCGGTGGGGGGGTCAGCCCTTCCCACTCAGAGCGGTCCCTCCTGCCGGCCTCACCTGCCCTTCCCTTCCTGTCCCTTCCCAGGGACAGCTTCCTCCCTCCTCACAGCCTCACCTGCCCTTCCCTTCCTGTCCCTTCCCAGGGACAGCTTCCTCCCTCCTCACAGCCTCACCTGCCCTTCCCTTCCTGTCCCTTCCCAGGGACAGCTTCCTCCCTCCTCACAGCCTCACCTGCCCTCCCTGTCCCTTCCCAGGGACATGTTCCTCCCTGCTGGCCTGCCTGCAGCCCTAATGGTGTAAACAACACTTGACAAATTCGGGGATGGGCCTGGAGCGTACTTTGGGTTTTGGCGAGAGTTTTTTGCTGCTTGAACGCTACTGTGACAGCCATGTGACCCTCTACTTCTGCAAATTTGTGGTGGAAAAGAGATCCAGCATCTTTTGTTTTGGCCAAAAATATCCTATAAATATGTACAATGTTATTCATGGCGTCAAGTGTTAGGACTTGGAAGAAAACAATATCATAGACACTGAGATAAAAAAAGAAATAACATCATAACATTCATCATTTTTTTGGTCTCCAAAGCCACATCAACCCCACTTTACGGAAACATTCTCTATTTAATTTATTTATCTTAGCCCTATCCACATACCACCTAGATTTCATTTCTAACCCAACCAAATTATTGATAAAATACAATACAGAGACTGAACATTTTTCAATCAGCTTTTTGAGTTGAACGCTTTAAGTATATCAAAATGAAGTACATAAAGAAAAGACTTTAGTTTTACGTTATCATAATCCTGTTACAGGTTAGGACGTTTTGCAGGTCAGTTTCCCAATGTAAGATAAAGACATATTCAGCTTATTTTTGTACATTTTTTCCTTTTTTAAAATTATTTTTTAAAAATTATTTATTTTATTTTAGGCCATTCAAAAAAGGAGACCCCCATCATGTATCAAGTAAAATTGAGCTCTGGTACACGTTCAAAACAATCATTACTCAAAATTTAAGTTTAGGGGAAATTCTACTGCATAAGCATGTCTGAATAAATGAAAAAAGATAACATTATTTTAAAAGTCAAAACAAGACGTCAAAATTTGAACTATGTGGTATAAACACAAGCCATTTGTGCTGAGGATTTGAGAGAGGTACAAGTGTGATTAATTTTTATGAAATCTGCAGTGCAATAATGTCATTGACAGAGAACATGGAAACTTCTTATGTTAGTTCCTATATTTAGACAAGCTGTAGCCTACCAGGGGGTTGCCACAAGTACATTAAAAATTATCATTATATTCCATTATCACTTTTTAATTACAGAACTTCTGTCATTTTAAAACTGCAATGAGTAACTGAACACATGTTAAAATTGTCCTCAGTTTATTACAAAGAAAATAAAGATAGGTGAAGGTCATAGTTTCCTAATGTTGTATATCATTTAAATTTGTTCAGTAAAGTGAGAATCTGCAAGAACTTCTACCCATGAGACTGTTAACTTGTATTCACTCATTTTGTTGAATATTACTCATTCTGCAAAAGCTCACAATTTAAACTTAAGTTATGCCACCAAACGAACCAACAAAACCCACAAATTAAAAAAAAAAATTAACCAAAACCCAAACAACCAAATCAGACAATCCCCATTGAGAAGACCTTCACCTCTTTTGACCTGGTGAAGTAGAAGTAATGAGAATGAACTGAACTTGGAAAGCAAGAGAATTGACTTTGTTTCTAATCTGTAGCTTTTCCAGGGCCAAGAAAGGCAGAGGCAAAATAGTCAGGGTTACAGATGACAGGTGATTGTGAAAAGGAATTTTCAGCATCTGAAATGATGGAAATAGCTAAGGAAAAAAAAGGAAGCTGAGTTTGGGGGAGAACTTTGAGTGAGACAGTGCCTTTTCTTCAACACTAGAGGAAATGTTCTTCTGGAAAATGAGAAACAAGTATGTTCATTTGTGCTCTCAATGGCAGAAAATGTCATTTCATGTAATTCATTGGTCTCTGATAGATCCTCATCTGAATTCCATGAGGGCTCTGAACGCTTCACAGAAGATGGTCCATTTACCTCCAGAATATTTTAGTGAAATAGGGCAGATAGAGAAGACAGAGGAACAAAATTACTGGCAGATGTGACACAAATCAACCCTGGTAAAACACAAGCTGAAACCCACAGCCTATATTATGTTACTGACCGGTGCAAACCATCTTTTGAAAGCCAATTATGCCACCAATTAAATACACCATAATGAGAAATAGATCAGCAGCTTTGGAGGTTACTTGCCTCTCTGGTTTTTAATGCACCAAACATCTCCTTAGCAGGACAGTTTGGGGAGGGGGTGGTGACTGGCAGGAAAAGGTACTCACTCTGGTGAGCAGCTGAGGGTACAGTGCACATCTTCATACCAGGACAAGGATGTACAGCTTTGGTAACACAATATCAGGAATCAAACACCAAGTGGGAAATAAATTCTTTCCAGCACACATAAGCAGGCTGTATTCTTTTTCATGAAATTGGGAGTTAAGATGGTTGCTTAAAATACTTTACAACATGATCTGATCAACAGGTTTAGCCCAATGCTGACAACAAACTGAATGGTCTCTCTCCTCTCTCTGTAAGGCTCAAGGGGGGCCAGGAAGCTAAGTGAAGAATACTTTTGTCCTACAAGTCCTTAAAAATTAAAGGGAAAAATTTTGGAACCTCTCCTGTCTTCCTAAACCCGTAATTAAAAAAAAAAAAAAAAGTCCAGGCAGAAGGAATCTATCTGCACTAAATCTATCTGAAAATACAGATTAAAAAAAAATCACTGTCACAAAGGAAGTTTATAATCTAGTTAACATATAAATATACAAAGCAAGTCAAAAAGCTCGAACAGACAACTGTGCATACTGCCAACAGAAAATCTCAGCATACCATACATACATCTTCAGTATCTTCAGGACTCATATGACAAAGTCACTGTAGCCAAATGAAAAAGAACAAATGTATTATTCATGAGGAATAGCTTTTTAACACACCAGAGCTTTTGGCTGTCTAAAAATAGTTTTTTAGACAGCCAAAAGCTCTGGTGTGTTAACGTGTGTTAAAGTGTTACAGTGAAACATAAAAAGCGGTGTTATTGTCTCTAAGACTACAATCGCATTTTATTTTCCTAATATTGTCCTCAGTAAAACCTATGGTTTGGAGCTCATTCCTATCTTCTGTAGACCTTTTCCTCCTGTTGATTTATGTATCTTTCCTGAAAGGCTTTAGAAAGGAGTATGTTTACTAGTAACATTCCTTTGAGCTACAATTTTTTTATTATTATTATGGCATTTATTTGACACACAAATTTTTTGTCACAAAATGATCACAAATGCAGGAAAATATATCCCCTACAGTCAAATATTTCTCCTGTGATACACCCTGTATGTAAGATAAGGCAATAGTTGAAAATTAATGCAACATAAAGACTGTCCAGCCTGACCTTCAGCTGTCCTTTGGATACATTTTCAGACTTCCATCACCTTTTATTTTTTCTTTGTTCAATGTAGACATCTGGTATATAAGTGAATTGCAATGTTACTACAAGAAATTATCTATCTTTGAAATTTGTGCGAGAATTACAGGATGTAAGTGCTAAAAGACTGGACAAATCTGGACAACAGGAGCAAATACCAGAAAGGAAATACATATGCACACTCTGGTAAAATAAAAATGCACTACTTGCAAGATCAATTATAGATGATCTCGCTTCTTTTTTAACATAGCTGGCAGGTAGCTTTGAAAATGAAAATAGATGTCATCTAGCTGACAAGAAAGCACCTCTTATAGAAGACTAGACACAAGTACCCCGTTAAAGTTAAATACTAGAGACTTACATCTTCATGTTAATACACATACTCCAAACCTGCTGCAGCCCAATGGACACACAGTAGCTCAACCCCAGAACTGTCAGGCTATATTATTTTCAATACAGTAATTATTTCAGTGACCTACTTTTTCTGTGACCAGCTTCCTACTCTAGGCAAGAATCAAAGCATAAAGCAGGAAAGTTTTATTAATATTATCAAAGATTCCCTCTCTGGTTTAAACTCTACATTTGAGTCAACAGGAAAGAAACTCGATGTGGACGTTCTTGGTGAAATTTTATTGCACACCAAATCACAGAGGTTACAGAGGCAGTGGCTTCCACTGTAAGAAATGTGGTTTTATGCTGATTCTTCCTCTATTTTTTTCCAGGATGTGGAACAGTGGACATACTTTTGCCAGCTGAGAACCCACAACATGAGAAAAATTGTGTGATTTAATCCAGCTCATTACTTTGATTTTAAAACGCACCTTCAGTTGAAGAATAAAAGTTGTCTCAGCATTCAAATGTCCTGCATTTATTAACATAGGTTTACACTTCACTATTACCCTAGTTTCTTCCTCACTTCAGGGAAAACAAATTCCATTATTGGTGTCATGAAAGAGGTTTGTCTCCTAATTTCACAGGACCTCTTGAAATAAAAATATATTTTGGCAAAAGAAGGGATATGCTTGGGAAAGGCTCTATCCTTTTCTGTCATAAAGGGGGTGAGATTCCGTCCTAGAGGGTCAGTTTCCTACCAGCAGCTGGTGAGCACCAAAGGAGCAGCTGGAATATTCAAACCTTCATCACTTTTCAGGTTGTGAAAACTCAGGGCCAAACTTGTCCCTAAATAAATCTTTTGCATGTATCACCAACAGAAGTATTAGTTCATTATTTATCTTCCTATGTGGGAAGAAGCTGCCTTCCCAGCTGCCCAGAACCATTTCACCGTCAAAACTGTCACTACTTTTAAACTTGCCAAGGGCTACTTCTCTGAGCTCTATTGTCACTGACTCATCAAATCTGAAATGATGCCTCTGACCTTTGAATCAGTTGTCTTATTTCTCTTTTGACACCAATGACAACTAGAGGAAAAATGTAGATGAAACAGTCAGATAATAACAGGGAAAGCAAGCTGACAATGCCAAATCCATCTAGAAAAGCATCAGTTCCTAAAGATGCTGAACGCTCTGTGTGAAATAAAGACACTCTCAGCAGTTGCTGCTTCTTTGGGATTCAGTTGTTCAGCTCTAAATATTTTGACTAAAAAATTAAAAAGCAGAGGGATACCTGCAGCCTTCTCCAGTGACTTTCAGTGCACACAGAAGTGTCAAAGACCTTGCATAAGAGCCAGTTTTACATAAGGCTCAAATCTCTCGTACACAGCGAGGCCAAGGGAGGAAATCTTATGGAGCTCTGGGGAACAGCCAGTCCTTTTCATCTGTCTCCCACCACCACTGTATTCACTGCACCTAGCTTATTGTAACTCTCAAAAATCAAACGGCGAGGATGCTTCCCCAGGCAAAATAATTTGATCTGTCCATGTCCAATATATTTTCCCTTTTGGATCAGTTAAAACGCAACAAAAAAATATTCAGGTTGTGTAACATAGTGCAATGTATAATTAATTTTGCACAAAGTCCAAAGTTTTAAACTTGGATACTGATAAATACTAAGCTGGTAAATCCCTGTTTGGGGTCATCAGACCTGAAATGCTGTGCTGAACTCTAAACAGTCAAAATTCACCCAAGCTATTGACCTGTATGATGGATCTTTAGGAATTATGGTCCCCTCTATGAAGCTCCCTTTGAGCTCCCCCAGGCAAATGGAAGACTTGACTTTCACACTAACCACAAAGGAAGGCAGCTCTTACATTGGCTCACAAATCACTCCTAAATAACTCTTCCTCCAGTGTCTGTCTCTCTGATCTTTGGTCTCCTTGCAGTGTTTCTAAGATGAGGACATCAACCCTCCTTTTTCTTTTTCCTGTTTTCACTGGCAGAGATTATCAGAACACGGTAACAAACATTTCAATAGAAAATAAAATACAAAACTCAAGGGACAGCGCTGCCCTGAAGTGTCAATTACAATAAAACATGAGTATGTAGCAAATCTCAGCAAGACAAAACCATTCTAACATACTGGTAAAAATTGAGTGCTGGGAAAAAATGCACTTTGGTAATATGAAATGCATGAAAGGAAAAAGGGAGAAGTGCCAAAGGAGGAAAGAATTTCTCCTACTTCTGTTACTTCTTGAATAAATGACCTATTTCTAATTTGAAACTGAATTCTCCCAAAGAACTACCATCATTACAGATTTTTTACAAAAAAGTTCAAACTGCAGATTAATCTGATGTTACTGGCTGTATTAGAGAGAGAAATTTCCCTTAAAATAAGCAGACGTAGACATTGAGACATTGATGATTACTAAATTTCAAAAATTACTGCCAAGTTGTAAAACAATATATTAAAAAGACTGTAACTGCATGATACTGCCTCAGAATATGTAATTCATGTACAGAAACAGAACGGATTTAGTACTGAATGAAAGATTTGTGCTCCAAGGTAAATTGGGTACCAGTGCATTCATACAATGCGGGGTAAAATCCTAAAAGGTAATTACTTGCTCCAAACAGATTTTGTTCTCACTCCCTTTTCTAACCAGTCTCAAATTTGGCTTTTGAAGTTTTCTGTCTGTGCTTGATTTGGGAATTATTTTAATTTCTGTTCTTTGAGTAAGGACGGTTTAAGATTCTCACTCACCCGCTTATAGGCATTAAATTATATTTTATTTTTCTTGCACTGCCCTTTTAGTGATGCTGTCTAGTTGTTTCTAACAGGAGTTTCAGGATAGGTTTTGATGGAAACAATAATCTAATTATAGGTCATATTTTCAATGTAATAAAGTATATAACAATAATATTTTCACCTCATACAGAATAAGAGAAGAGTGAGAGTGAGCATAGTCTCCCCTTCTAAAACAGTCTATAGTTAAAAAAAGGAAAAGAAAATCACAGACCAAACTTGAATATTTATTTGACTTGACTTAATTCTCCTCCATTTAAAAGTTCTCAATACTCAAAACAATCATCCTGCATATGTATTTTCTCTAAATTTAGTACTAGTGACTTCAGGAAATGTCCATCAGGCTAACAACATCTCATGTTACAGAACCAAACCAAAAGCAGCCAGCACATGTTCTGTACTCCAAGGGGACGGTACAGACATTTGTGCCGCGTTACTGAGTGGAGTTTACTCTTGCATGACTTCAGATTTTTAAAATATATTTTTCAAAATTTATAGCATATAATATGTGGTTTCCATAAGCCCCATGAGTTCTTCCTTTGCGCCGTTTCTAACATACCTGTTTAGGCTTTAATTACTGAGATCTCAGTTTGTCTGTCTAGTCACGAGAAACCCGTGTCCAAAGAAACCACCACAGATAACCATCTCAACAAAAAGAAAAGCTAAGGGCGTGGAGATTACATTATACTCAGTTAATAATGTGTCTCATCCAAGAGGAAACTGTTATTACATAGGCAAGCTGAGATTTTCAAATCTGTTTTAAGGACGTGTACACCACAATAAGGCATCCAAAGCTCTTGAACATTAAAAATGTTATTCACTCAAGGAACAATTCGGACAAACATTGGCTATTAGAGACAGTTAGCATTGTATTACAGTTTTTAAGGTCAGTGGCATTTTGCTTTCCAGGTGTGAAAAGAAAAATTTCTATAGAAACACTTTGTTTAAAACATCCAGGTAATTAAAATTTAAAAAATTCCTTTAAAGTTACTGAATTATGCAAAGGAAATAGGATCTACTTACCATGTCAGTTTGTTGGGATAGGAATCACACATTTCAGATTCAAATATTTTTGGTAAAACAGGTTTCCAAATATGTAAATACATTCAGAGATTCTGTGGAGACAACAGAGAGGCAACATCAGTGTTTGTGCAGGGTCTGTTGTTTAGGAGTACTACAGAATACAGTTACAGTATTCCAGTGTTATTATATATTAGCTCAATGACAATTTTGAAAACCTCTTTTTATAAAAGAAATGGGAATTTTGGTGTACTTTTTTTTTTTCTTGTAGTCAATATATGAATATTCCTCTTTTAGGAACACTATGTCCTGGAAAAAATGTCTTTTTTTGATTTGTTTTTTTTAAACAAGAGAACAAGAATTTTCTATTCAGCTACAATAATCACTTCCCAACTAGCACATTCATCAAAGAATGAGCAATTCACTAGGGTAACATATGCAGGAGCTTGCTTGTATATATTCATATTGTCTTCTGCCTGAAAAGAGTTAAATAGAGCATATAAATGATGAATACAGAGCGTCTTGGGATACAAAACAACTAAAATGGGTTAATTAGTGAAAAACATGCATCAGACTGTAAGGCTCAACTGTAAATGTTACGGTTTTTTAAACCTATTATATCTGCCGATAGTTTTGGGACTATGGATAATATATATAAAAAGATGTTAATTTCCAAAAGGAGTTGAGTGGAACATATTAAATAGTAAGAAATAATCATTGTTTGAATAATAGCTCAGATGCATTCCCATTAAACATACATTAGGAATACATTTCTTCGACATGCTCATATATAAGCATAACACGTAAGTGACCTAGAAAACACAGACATTGTATAATCAATGACAAAAATATTGAGACAGATAAGCCCCGAGATCTTTGATCAGCTATATTCCTTGGCAAACAAACACAACATGTTATGCTGACAAGCAATATTCTTCGGAGCGGCGGCAGCGCGCCTCCCGCCAGCACCGCCCTCCGCGGCGCTCTGCGGCGGCCGGGGCGGGGAGCCGGAGGATGCGCCCCTCAGCTCCAGTGCCCCTGTGCAGGGCAAGCCTCTGCTGGTGCTGCTGCCCGATTGCTGAGTGGAAACTGTCTCTGCCTCTGTGCTTTGTCACGGTACAGAGAGCTGACCCAGCTGCTGGCGTTT
The DNA here is from genome assembly GCA_013397195.1 of Hylia prasina. NCBI lineage: Eukaryota > Metazoa > Chordata > Aves > Passeriformes > Sylviidae > Hylia > Hylia prasina. The sequence continues at coordinate 1,526,885 of VYXD01004234.1, read as the reverse complement.
TGACAAACAAGAGACACACTCTCAGGTTGGTAAAGAGATGAATTTTATACAGAGAAGAAATGATGTGATCTCTATTCAAGTGCCAGCAAGGTGTCTTAGGATTTTGAGGACTTTCTCTCTACCTGAAAGAGTCCTGCACATTGCTATTGTTGCAAATTTTGCCTATACTCTTCTGGCTGGCAAATCAGTGAGATTTGCAAGCTGGCTGAAGTGAATACTAACACGCCATTGGTATTTAACTGAAAATGCTCTGAGTTTTCAGCTGTAATTCCCTGATTGGTTTGCTGTGTTTGTGTCTGTAGGCTTCTGAAGAAAGAGACACCAGAATAGAAGGGATGAATCTCCTCCAGGGTCTGTAGTTGAAGTGACTCCTGAGAGCCTGAACTACGCTAATTCAATATAATAATAGTCCTTTGATTAAAACAACCTTCTTGAACTGAGAAAATTTGGAGTCATAATACTGTTTCATAAAGTCTTTGAAAACTATCATGACTTAGATGTGTGGCTCACTGTGACCTGTGATCACCCATTTAAATTTACCTGTACAATGTGCTCATACAGAACCCTGAACAGGAGAGTGCAATGCTGATAGAAAAAAACATGAACTTGTGACAGAGCAGTAAAGTTTGCTCCAATTAAAAGAAAAGAATTAGTGACGCATTTAAGAAATACCTATGGCTTTTAATATCAACATTAAAGTGAAACTGTAAAGTCTTATTTTTAAGTTACTCATTTCTGAAGTAAAAATGACATAATTGCAAACATGTAGACAAAGTCTTTTCATATATGGATGTTCTCAATTTGGGTAAGGCAATTGACATTTTAAATATGGGTTGGAAGAGGATATACATCAGAGTATGCAGATAGAAATGTTAAAATACATATTTTATTTTGACAAGTAAAAGCTCTGTCAGAAGGTCTTTGATTCACAAAGCTGGAATACATTCATAGTTTTGAAATATGATCCTTTATCATATTCACTTCTTAGACAAGTTAATGTCTTCAATACAAACAAATGCACATCAGACAGAATCCAAGCCTGATTTGCTTGAGGGACGGTAAGAATAATAACAAAAAACCCCTAATATTAAGTAGATTCAGCATGAAAGGAATGATTTTTTCAATCTTTTCATATTTGTCTGAAAAATAAATTCTACCATTATAATGTGTAATACATGAGATATCTATTAATAACCACATTCAAATTAGCAAGTTTTTCATTCTAAGGTGTTGTCTAAATATTTCCTGTAGTCCAAATATAACTGAGCAGTGGCATTCCAAACAAATAAATTTCAGTAAGATACAAAAAAAATTGTCTGACAAAGAAAATAATTATGGTTTATACTAAAATATTTCCATTGGAGAAATCAGATTGCAGCTGATGCTCAATAAGGGGCTTTATAAAGAAAACCACTAAATCTCTGCATCTTCTGGAAATGCCACCTTTTCAGCACTAACAGTATTCTAAGCTCTTTATGAATGCTGCAGTTGCAGACTAATTTTTGTTTTACTCCTTATTTTCAGCCACCTTTCCATTTTACTTTTCATTTCCTCCATTTCCAGCCATATCATCCTGATAAATCCAATATAGCATTTAGGTTGGACATTAGGAAGAAGTTCTTCATGGAAGGGGTGACTGGGCATTGGAAAAGGCTACCAGAGAGGTGGTGGAGTCACTGCCTCCAGAGGTGTTTAAGGAAAGACTTAGGGTGTGGCACTCAGTGCCATGGTCTGGTTCACAAGGTGGTGTGGGGTCACAGGTCTCCATGATCTCAAAGGTCACAGGTCTCCATGATCTCAGAGGTCTTTCCCAACCTAGCTAATTCTGCAACTCTATGCTGTAAAAGTATGTATAACATCCATAGAAACTAGGAGCGTAGCAGAAGTCTGACTTTTTTTCTCCTTCTCTATAAGTAAACACCCTTCATTTCAAACAATTGGGTGTCTGCTACCCCCAAACGTGGCCTGCAGTTCCTTATTACACCCCAGGACACTTCTTTATGTCGAGTAGCAATGGTGTGAACTTTGTACCATCAACACTAGCTAGGACTTCTTCAACATGTGAGTAGTTGTACTCATTCTTGGTGCCTTTGGATGTAATTTGGCATGTTCACTAAAAGGTAACAAAATCACATAAAAGGTACTTAAAAGTTTCTTGCAAAATGGGCTGATATATTTATAACAGGGTCTCAAAGCTATGAGTTTGATGAAGAACACACTGAAACTGGAGGTGAAGCTGCAAAATTCCTGTGACTCTGATGTCTGAACAAGATGCAGCACTACGGTATTTTGTGATGACAGGGTGTAATAAAAATGGATAAAACAGAGCAGAAATCTGTCCATGGAATTTGCGTTCCCCAAGCATAGACAAAGTTACCAGATACCACGGTACCTGCGGCACTGTCAAGATCATCTTGCTAAATACCAACATTCTCACGTGCCTATGACAATCATTGAACCACACACAGATAAATAATAGCCAGAGAATCCACCCATGTAAAATTTCCAATACAGTTCTCTGTATAAAACTTCGAAAAAATTGAATTATCTGTCAAAAATCTGTATTGTTTCCAGCCTTTAACATGACCTGTCTTGAGGCAAGATGTGTTTTATTACAATAAGCAAACATGCACCCAAACTGCCAACAGATAAACTGGTGAATGCTATCCCTCCTTCTGTTCTGTGTCCTTGTGTAGTCAGTTGTGGACTGAAATGAAGTACCAAGACTCCTCAAAAACAGAACAGTGAAAAGGCTTTCTCACCTCTCATTTTGAAGGAGAAGTTTGATCCCTCTTTAAGTCAAAATTAAAGCCTTTTAAGAGCAAATCTATTTTAAAATCAGAGTAGAAAGGTTATGCATAGCCCCAACAGCAATATCTCCTTTTTCTCTGGTTTCTACTGCAATGTTGTATTCAGAATAGAGCTTCCATGAAGCTTATATAAAGACTTCATTAATCTGATAAAAATATCAGCAGGTGTAGGAATGAAATCAGACAAAACATGAGGTGGTGTGCGGAGGGGTTCCTGAGGGTTTATCTCCAGTGGCAGGGAGACAGAAGGCACGTGGGCTCAGGTTGGCTCAAGCCCTTGTTGCTGTGCCAGAGTGGCTGGGGCCAGTTGCCAGAGGGGGTGTTTTAGGGAGGGCTGATATCCTCAGGGTGGTTGCTTGGCTGGAAACATCAGTTATCACCTTGGTACTATTGCCTTATAGAAGTCAAAATAGGCAGGCAGAGCAGGAGGAGGATCTGAAGTGTGAACACGCAGAAACTTCCCTGCTGGTAGATGGGATGGTGACAGTATGTTATTTCTGTAGCCACTGGAGGAAGGAAAATTCCTGAGTGCTTTCAGGAGGATTTTTGGATATAGAGCCCTATTAAGACCTTGGAGCTAAATCCTGTGCCTGCCTACACGCAGTGGTTCTTTGGTGTTATTGCTCGGGCAATTCCCATACCAAATACAGTGTAAATTGAAAATTTTCCAGAGTTATCTATGGTCATTGAGCAGTTGTATTTGCTGTGCAGTTGCCCAGGAGCCAAGATGTGCCCTGGCTGTACATTAGAGCTCCTCTCTGTACTCCACAGCACATCCACAGACAGGAGGTACTGGCGATGCATCTCTCAGTACATGGTCCGGTAAACTCTCAGAAGGAGTCCCTGTCTTTTTGAACCAGTGTTTTGGGTGTCTTGCTGTGTAACGCTCCACATAGTCATCATCTCTGTCTCTTAGGGTGTTTCTTCACTTTCTTGGTCCAGTAGAACTAGTTTAAGTTATTAACCTGATCCTCATCCAACAGTTCTCCTGTTCAAACTGAAACCACTCCCTGCCTTCATCTTTCGGTGACCGAGAATGCCAAAGAATGGGACAGCCCTCTGCCACAGCTCTTGGTCTTCATACAGGCATAATGAGAAATTATTCATATTTGCTTGCATCTCATAGAGGCCCCAGATATCACCAGAAGCTGACCCATTCAGATAGACAAATGCTTCTCTAAGAGACAACTAAGTCTATCTGGAATGGTTTAAAACTTTATCACAGAATAGAAGACCTAAATGACAATAACTTTATTTTATTCTTGGCTAGAGACTTCCTTCAAGTATCTGTTCTTACATTTACCATTCTAAATGAAGGAATGAAACATAGCAGCCTACAAAAATTGTCTACTAGAAACCCTGCAATTAAAAATATGACCAGGAATAACCCTGCATTAGAAAAGTAACTGTGAAGTTTGCCTTATTGAAATCAAATGTCTTAGCCCCAACCACAAAGCAAGAGTCTGCATTTTCACAGTAAAATTTCTGTTCCATTAAGAAAATAGTTTCCATATTAAAATCAATTGACTTGCTGCAAATAAGTTTCACAAAGTTTCTTACTAAAAGAATATGCAAGAATCAATTAAATGCTAAAAAATTTAAAAGAAACAAATAGGAAACCAAGATGAAATGTCAGCAGCTACACACTCTAGAGTTTAGACTGTTCTTGTAGATAATTAATATAGTCACATTATTTAACTGAAACATCATGCATCCTGCCACATGTCATTCCTTAACCAGTCAACACATGTGAACTATGCTTACAGGACAGAAAAATGATTGAGAATTGTGGATTTTGTAGTGAGATGAAAATGACACATGCCTTTTAAACTGAGGAATAGAATATAGAATTGAGGAATTTGCAGTGGTCACTTACACTGAAAGGGTGGCCATATGATGTGTTTACATGGCACAAGAGTATTGTTAAACATATTTAGATAAATGCCCGTGTTCTCACTTTTATGCTTTGTCAGATTGCATATAAACTGTAATTCAAATAAAAGACAAAACAGCCTTGTAAGTAGCTGAGTAATTCCATCATCTCTCAAATTTAACTTTTGCATTAGTGGTTGTGTAACCCAATAACTTAGGGGGGCAAGATAGTTAAAGAGTTCAGCTTAGTCTAAATAGAGTGTTAATAAGGGTTAAAAAATATAGTCAAATCCCAAGATTAGTTCTAGTAATTATCATGTCTGAAGAAAAAAAAAACCCTGTTTTTTATTTATTTCATAACACTTGCTACTAATTACAGTAGGTTTTCATCATTTATATATCAAAAATATGGACCCTTGTCTAGGTACACAGCTACCTCAAGAGAAACATGTTGCCAACATATATCCAGAATCACAGAATCACAGAATGGGAAGGGAGCACAGCAAACTGTCCTGTCCCACCTCCTGCTCAAGCAGAGTCACCCAGAGCACAGAGCACAGGGTTGAAGCCACAGTTCTGGAATTCTCCAGTGACGGAGAATCCACCCCCTCTCTGAGCAGTCTGTGCTTTTACACGGTCACCTGCACAGTAAAGTTCTTTGTGTTCAAGTGGAACTTCTGTGCATCAGTTCCTGCCCATTGCCTCCTGTCCCACTGCCCAGCACCACTGAGCAGAGCCTGGGCCATGCTCTGAGCCCTCCCTGCAGTCACTGACAGACCCTGACCAGGTCCCCTCTCAGGTATTTCTTTCTCAAGGCTGAACAGTCCCAGCTCCCTCAGCCTTTCCTCTTAACAGAGGCGCTCCAGTTCCCTCATCACCCTTGTCACCCTCTGCTGGACCCCCTTCAAGAGCTTTGTGTCTTGTGCTGAGGGGGCCAGAACTGGGCATAGCACTCCAGATTTGCCTCACCAGGGCAGAGTAGAGGGGTAGGATCACCCCTTGTGTGATGTCAATGCTCTTCCTAATGCAGCCCAGGATCCCATTGGCCTCCTTGGCCACAAGGACACACTGCTGGCTCATGGACAGCTTGTTGTCCACCAGCACTCCCAGTGCTTCTCCACAGAACTGATTTCTAGCAGGTTGATGCAGCAGTAGGACTTGAACCTGCATGCTCAGCAAGAGGACTAAATTGGCATCTTCTCTACTCCTCCTCACATGCCTTGGGCACATAACTCCATTTCACAGTGGTGAGATCTGTGTGCACACTTCCAAGTGGGACAATGTGTATCTGCCTTTGATATTCCAGACAATAAAGGCTGTTTACTAAATGCTTTGTTTAATGATAAAGCATCTTTCAAAAAGCTCTATTATGTTCACCTTGTGAAGGCAGTTTTGAATAAATGCAAATACAATAAATTCAATGATCGCATTTTAACTTGACAAGAGAAGGACCTGGTGTTTGCTACTAAATTTACTACAGAAAACCAGTGGTCTATTTTCTTCCTCTCTTTAGAAAATTTTTGATTGTCTAGACATGCTAAGAATTTCTCTGTCTAGTTTCACTAAATATCACCTTCTGTAACTGTGAACAAACTATTCCCACAAGAAATAACCTCTGAAAATATGTTTAACATTTCATCGGTACCTGACCATCCAGAAAACTCTGTATTGACCTGAAACAGTTCAGTGAAGAAGATGTGAGAGTCAGAGAGATGACACAAAGAAAAATAGAATTTAGCAGAAAGGAACATGCTTTGGGTTTACCTAAAAGCAACAAACTAGAGAATGAAATCCTGTAGACCTGCAGTTTTATGATGCTTGGAGAGCACCACTCTCATGTACGAGAAGGGAGGCCCTAGATCTGCTTGTAACAGACACTATTGGAATAGAAATAAGGGACAGTTAAATGCACTTGGCAAATTTTAAAGGATATGAGTATGTCCTGAGGGTTTCCAGTTTGGCCTAGTAACTTTATAACAAACTGTAGAGAACCTTTTATCTGTGCTTTGTTTTCAGTGAAGTCACATCAAAGGAAAGAATGGATCATTTACATCCACTTGGAAGTCACTCACCACATGCCTGGAAAAAAGGTACTACAGCACTCCTTTAACACACTCTACTCAAGCCCTGTCATTAAGATGAAACTTGTACAAGTATAAAATGAAGCTCCAGAAAATTCACAGGCTGCGCATGCTCCCCTTTTTTCATCTCTGTTCAAAGTTTGCAGCCTCTAGAAGCCCTCACACCAATCTCCATGGTTTTTGCTCTCAAGCATCTGCCCAGCCACTTCAACACTGGGTTATGGCAGGGTCTTTACATGAAAGCAATGAAATGTGAGACTGATACCTTTGATAAGGTGACTGATAACCTTTGTAGTGTATCTGGACTCACCAAGAGGTCACTAATCTTACAAGGACCTTCTTGAGTCTGCATGCAACTCCATAGGAGAGAAGAACAAAAGTTTTGGCAGAAATCTCTCTTAGGAAGAAGTTTAAATTAAGCTAGTTCATAGAAAAACTTTTGGTAAACCAAAACTGAAACTTCAGACAAAGACCTGAAGCTTCAAATTCCCTTAGTTGTGTAGGTTACATTCAAAATTTCAAAGACAGTGTTTTAAGAGACAGATTGTGGAAGTCATAGCTCTGAGTCAGTAATTTTGTCCATTCACCAGAGAGAAGAATTAGCTTCAAATCCACTTGATCAATAGTGATACTAAAACTAAAGAAACTTGGAGACAATGCTGGTCACAAGGTCTGCATGAATTTTTATTGTTGTTTTCTGATGTATTGACAAAGTTTGGAGACATTCCAACATAATTTTTATTTTTCAAGCCAATTCTGGAATAAAATAGAAGAAATATACTGCTCAGCAGTTGAGGACTAATATCAAATAGATCACTCTGGGGACAACAACTACAGTAACAGAGCAAAGATGATTAAAGTGATTAAATGTTTGCTGGTGCAAAGGTAACTCCAGCACACACTCTCTTCAGAGATGTGCACAGGATGTAGGTGTTGAGAGCCACAATATCCTTTCCTAGGACTAAGTGTGAAGGGAAATCAAACACTCCTGGTGCATCTTTCAACATCAGCTCATTGCACACTGCTGAATCACTGACACCAGTACAAAGCAGAGACATAATTCTAGGGAATGGAACATAGATCTGTTCTCAGAATCCAAAACAAATCTTATTAAAAAAACCCAACCAAACAACAAAAATCACCACCACCACAAAAGCCAAACAAAAAACCCTAACCCAAACTAAACTAAATTAAAAGTGTTATCCTTACTACAGGCTTATCATTCTCTGCCTGGAATCTCCTCTGTACCTACAGTCATGAGTTTAGGAGTCCATCTTTCTATTCAGGTTCCTTGGTGGTTTTCATCCACAAATTATTAATTAAGCTTGGTCTTTGTCAGCCTATGTCTGACAGATTAGATGTAATTAAAGTTTAACAGTCTATTTCATATCTCTTCAAGTTATACTTCTTTACAGCCCATAATATTTTTTATAGGTAATAGTCTTTAATGAGCTACAGCAAGATCTTCCAGAAGGATTGGAGACTTCGAGGGACAGAGAATATTTCATACATCTGTAAGTAAAATCACCCAAGGCTCCATAATAAAAGTGATGTTGGGTCAATTGCTGATGTAGGAACACGTATCAGTATCAAAATAGGAATCTAAAGAATTAAAAGCTACAATTTCTATTTAAATATGAAATAACCATCTGTGTAACTTTATAAAAGTAAATACATATTATGCTAAAGCTGATTAAAATAAACCAAAAAAAATCTTGATAACTATTACTATAATCAACTGTGACTTCCCTGAGATCCTCTCTTTGAATAGAAATATATATATTAAAAGTTTTGAGAATTAAGAATAAACTATGGCCAGAAGTGTTTTTTAAATATTTCAAGACATTTCAGAAAATGGTACGACATTTCCCCTAAATGCCAAATAAAACCAAGTATAACTATGTATATCCAGAAAGTAAGGCATGTAGTCTTAAGATCCAACACCTATAATTAAAAAATGAGCTTCTCGAAAATAGCAACAATTTAAACTGTGAGCTTATTTGCCATATTTGAGCACATGAGGAAAAATAAATAATAAATCTCCAGCCATGCCAGCAGGGTTAAATTTTCACAGTGTGGAAATGCAATCAGCTTTGCTGAAATGCAGCCATTGAATCAGGCTGTACAGAACAGCACCTTTGTTGCACTTGGTATGCATTGACAAAAGATTAATTCTTTGCATTGTTAGAAAGACTGACTGCTTCAGAACAAACCACCACTATTCAAACTTGTCAGAACAAGCTTGGAGAAAACTAGATAAGAGCACCTGAGGGATCTGTACACAAAGACAGTTGAACTGGAAGTGAAGTTACACGAATTAACTACTGTGTGGTGCAGCTTTAATTACCTCAAACAATTCCTCGGTCTTGGGTCTTGTTTGTAGAAATGATATTCCATTTTTCAAAGTTCTTATTTCATGTGTGTTTCAAGGCACACAGGTTGCAGGCTTTTGGTCTTCAACAAAAGCTATGCTGCTATCACGTGGTGACAGATACTTCACATGGAAGCATCCATTTCCAAGCTTGTTCAGATTCAGTTCCATTTTACAAGCAGTAATTTATGATTTTAAATAACTGTGCCACAAATAATCCTGTACAACACGTGACATTCAGAAATGGCTACAGATGGAGCTTTTAAAATGATGATTGTGACCTACACCTGATTCTACCAGCCAGACTATCTTGAACTGTAACTCTTACGTTATGCTAATAATTATCAGATTAGTAATTAACTGTTCTTACCTAACAGTTGGTATAAACTGGGGCACACGTGTCCCCTGGGATTTGAGCCTGCAGCAACCAGGCACATGTGTCACCACACACACAATCTCAGTCCCACTGGGTTGTCAAACAAGCTCTGAGCATGAGAGAGGAAGGTAAGGTCATATGATGAGGAGCCACCTTTGTGCCTCCGAAGCTCTGGCTGAAGAGGCTTTCAGGAAAAGTTTCTTCTCAAAGAATGGGCTAAGGGTGGAGGTGATTATTCAAGCGACACAGAAAGAAGAAAAATGGGGGAACTGCATTCAAGTTGATGCTCTGAATCTAGACTAGAAATTAAGATTTAGAAATAAAGTATAATGACATTCACACAGCCAAAAGTACTATGCCAGAGAAGCCCAAGTTAAAATGAACATATGAGATGAATGGAAATGGTCTTTTAGGGGACCATTTTTGCAATAAGAGAGCTAAAAAAAATCCAAAATCATAGCTACTACTACTAAATAAATAGGCTTCTTGTGGTATTTTCTGAAGTTTATTTACTTCAGTAAAAATAATGGCTGCTTAATCCTGTATAGCATTTTTTGGTGTCCAATCATTATAAATTTTTACTCTTCACCAAGTGCTACCTAATTGGTTATATACCACACATAAACATTTAACTCTGGATCATATTTATCTGAGTAATACATACATTTTTCTACTATCTGGGTATTAACACATACAGTTGGATCAAATAATAGCTTTCAAAAGACTTCAATGCATCAGCACTTCCATAAAATTGGCACTTCATGCTTATTTGCACACTTGAAAAATGACTAGAAATGTCACTTGACCGTCTGAAATGTTACATCAGTAACCTTCTGTAAATAAATGAATAATACTGTATTATGGCCAAATGGGAAGAGTCCTGCCCAGAGAAGGGTGACATAATTAAATCTGCTGGAAAGTACGTTCTGTGTTGGATGCTTCTATCCCAGCCTTAGGAGACAACATCAGACACTTTCAGAAAGGATTGTTGGGTTTCTTAAGTTCTTGAGGAACCCTGATTGTAGCTATGAAAGGGTAACTTCCTTACATGGTGTTTTTTAGTATTTGTCTTACATGTAGATTGCTGACAAATACAGGGACAACAGCATGATTAGGTGATTGCATTGTTTTTACACTTTAACAGCACTGTAAATAAATTATTATATTTTTAGGGGTAAATAATACTATTCAAGTGCTCAAAATTCTAGATTCATAGGTGAGGTGTGCTTTACAAAGATCCAATTGCAATAATACAAGTTGAGCCAGAGGTAGGTACACTAATTTTTCAAGGTCAATATGTGTCCAAATTTAATACTAACGGGATTAATTTTTTTGTTCCACTCTTATGTTTCATGCCAATTTCTTCTTGTGATTGTAATTTGTTTTTATTTTGGGATTATAGTAACTGACAGCTTATTCATGAATTAGGTCCTACATACTGTTTGCGACAGCTGTAGACTTGAATCATCCCCTGTGTGAGCAAAACACAAATTTCATAGACGTGCATCAAACTGTGTTCAACCAAAATGTGAGATGACTGCTAAAACCACAGCCCCCAAGCCTTCAGAAAATGTAAAGCCTGTCATGTGAAATTCAATGTGGATCCTAATGTGTGGTGTTCTATTGAGCTACTGTACTCAATTCAGAACTAAATTTAGGTGTTAGAGAATAAAATTATCAACACAAGGCCTTAAGGGGGAAAGAAGGAAAACAAGGATAAAGCAATTTATTAACACGGTGGTACTGAAGAACCTTTCCATAGATAATGTCTTTTTTGTTGTTGTTGTTGTAAAAGTCTATGGCCAAATTTATTTCTGATATTATTTAACTGATCTCGTCTTTGCTGCTCCTACAGTCTTCACTGACATTGCTAGCATCTACAGCCTTTAGAAAAAAATGACATCTTGGTTCAAACATGAAATGAACTGGCTTAGACAGGAAAGGAAAAAAATAACTTACATGATTTTAGTCTTGGTGAACAAAATATCTCAGCAATCAAAAAGTTTACTGTAAAGCAGATTGGAAAAATGCTCATGCACAAGAACCCAAGTCAATTTTCTGAAAAAGCTTGAGGGCTTCCAGAATATCACTTGAACCTGAGATACAGTATACAAACCTAGGATATGGTATAAATTTCCATTGCTTTATGGCTATTTTAAAGCTCACAAAAGCTTTGTAAAAGTTTACTGAGGCTGAAAAAGTATCAGCATTTTTATATCAAACCTTCCTCATTCCTTCCAATAAAGGAGGAGAAGTTAAGTACTTTAATACCACCCCCAGCAAGCAGATAGACATTTCCTCTAAATCAGCCATTGCTGTTAGGTGCTGCAGAGAACTATTTGCTGCTGAGTTTTCCAATATTCTCAGCCTTCACAACTCTGATTCATTTACTCAGAGCAGCTATAATTTAGCATCGCAACCATCCCAAAGACTGTGGGGAAAAGGCAATTGGAAACCTGACAAAAATTTTAGTATATTTCAGTTTGTTTGGTATTTACATGAAATTTTTAGAGATGAAAACCTATACTATCATTTACATTACACTCACAGTTACCAAATATACTAATAATTCTGCAGAATTTTCAGCCGAGCAAGGTGAAGAGATGTGGGGATACCTGGCAGCATAGCAAAGGGACCAGGGACCAAGAAGCGGGGAAAGTGAAAGAAACAAAAGATAAAGGCAGAAGGAGTTTAATGATGCGGGATGTAAATCCATTGGATTTACAGGGTCCATAAAGTTCCACTCTGGTGTTCATAGAAGAGCTTGTTTGGGTAAACCACATACTGGATGGCACAGCTTCTGATAAGGCAGTCCTTTAAAATGCAGAGCCACACTGGATTGATGCTTGTTATAGCTGTGCTCCAGAGTTATTTCCATCAAAGCTCAAGAATCACTATCTTTAGAACTGGAAAGCACTTACAGGCTATTATACATCACCCAGCTCCAGTTGTACAAGCCCAGTCCCTCTCTCAAATCTTGGCATTTGGCCTTTATTTCTAGAGTGGGTGGAGCTGAAACCCGAGGAGAGAGATGCTCACACGGGGAAAAGTCTGGATTCAGAGCTGACCTTCTGGGGTCCTGGGCTTACATAATTTGTGAGCCATTGTGGAGAGGACATAGCATTACTGAAGATAAGGATCACAGTACTACTGTTCTTTTTCAGCACCACTGAAAGGGTAATTCTTTAAAATAGTGATAAAAACATTCCTGTCTGAATGTAAACCCACTGAGTTTTAAAGCAATTCCTAGGGCAAGCGAGAGGATTAAGGCCTGGGAGCTGCCACACTGAAAGGCAGGCCTGAATGGACTGGAGTAACAGAGCAGTGGCTTTATGCAACAGCTCCATCACCCTCTGTCAGACTGTGCACAAGGAATGCTTCCTCTGCACCCGCAGGATGATGTGTACCCCCATCAGGCCCAAGGAACAATACTCCAAAGTCTGATTCAAAGTTTTCAGGCTGCCAAGTGGCATTCACTCTCTGAGTGTGCACACAGAAACTCCTGTTTCTGTCTCTGCTTAGAAACACACCAGTGTGGGGTTTATATAAGGTTGGGATTAAGAGAGTTGGATAAAACAGCAACACATCCATCAGAAACTGAAATTAAGCCTCTTTGAATGTCTTAAGCAGAAAGGAAGTGGGTCACTCAATTATCTATGCTTAAAATTAGGCATTTAACTTATTTCAGCTTATATCAAATTCTTTAAATCATTCATGGGAATTGACTGATCATTCAGGTTAAATATTTGAAGTAATGAGAACCAGGCATCTAGAGACAGGCACGTATCAAACCCACACTGCGTAATAAACAGGTTTTAATTTAACAATCAAAGAGGCATCAAACATTTTAAGGGTAAATTCAAATTACCAGTGGTTTGCTGAGAAAGGCATAAAACCTAGTAGGCTGTTGTTTTCTCAGGCCTGTGCAGAGAGCCTGGCTGTGTTGCTCTATCACAGTCTCGTTACCACATGTTAAGATAATAACAGAGAAACAGGAATGCAAAGTGTCAGGTATAAAAAGGTGCTCAACTTCAGTGCTAATGCTACAAAGGTGTTGTTAAATAGAGACCTAGTATATGACCTTATCATCTGTTTTCTTAAAGTTCAGAGCAGCTTAGAAAGATCAAAGCCAGGCTAATATGTACTAGTTTCAATGAATTAAAGTATCAATTAAAACAAGCCAATATTAACATATGCATGATTAATAATCACCTTTAAAAAACCTGATTTGGTCAGTCATTATTTATTACAAAAAAGGCCTCTCTCAAAAATATTCACAAGGCAAAATACCTAATATTTAAATATCTCAAATTTGCAGTTAACATTTATTTTTAGCTTTTTATTACACGAGTATTTTGGGAAGTGTTTAATGAGGAGAATGTCCTAATGATACATGTGTTCTTGAATTCTGTTTTTTGTTTCATTCAGCCATAACAGAAGCCAGCTGCTCATGTTAGATGTGGATTGGCTTTGATGTTCAGCAAAACATAGAAAATCCCCTTTCTACATCTCTTTCTAGTCCCACACTTTATGGCCACAGCGACCAAAATCCAGAGAGCCTCGTATGTCTGACCTAACTGCTTGATGGGGAGGGGTATGGAGCAGGAGGCACCTCTCTGCAGACAGAGAGCATTTTTCTAAAACCACAGAATTTGTTAGTATATCCTGTGAGGGTGGTGAGAAAATGGTTCAATAGGACCTTTGTATTAAGCTTGTATTCCCCCTTGCTTCAGCACTCTCACTGATTGCTGCAGAACCTAGCAGCTTTTCTTTCCATCACCTATTCTCCCCCAGCACTTTCCCCAGGGTGACACATTAGCTAATTCCTGGGGTACTTCTCTGAAGAAATGTAGCTGTAGCTAGAAATAGGACCAAGAACCCTTTGGCTGATATAAAATCTCTGAAGTTTGTGTGATGCTTGGCTCAAGCACTTTCAGAGAGCAGCCAGGAAGGCATTTTCCCACAGGGCTGCCTGGCAGAAGTGGGTCTGTGGGACTCCCCTGCTCGCACAGACCCAGCCTTGCATGTGAGGCTCACCTGGAAATTTGACTCAGCAAGTCCCTGCTACTGCCACGTCCTGTGACAGCAATAAAGCTGCTGAGTCTCCTGCCTTCTTCCTGTGGCACACTGTAATTGTGAGCACAGATCTTTTATCACGGGTTTAAGCTTGTTACAGGGTATTAGAAGCGCTGTGCAGCCTCTGAGAGGAGGAGCAGATGATGTCCCCCGGGCCTGCCTGGATTAAGTGCTTGTGACACAGTTGTCAGTCTGACAGCCCAGTTGGTCCTTCTCTTGAGTTTTTAACTTCTAAATTGGGAACCCACTCTCCTAACAGGAAAAATGTATGTTCTCAAATTTTTGATGATTTCTTTCTTGTTCCTGGATTTTTGTTTTCTCTTGGCAGTACCTTCTGTAGATTCACTTTTTTTTCCTACACAGCACTTCTCTTCAGAGATATGGCAGAAGCAAAATCAAGCTTGAAAAACCCAAACCCTCAAACAACTCATTTGATTTAAACAGATGGCTTAAAAACAATTGCTAAAATGCCTTATTATCTAAAGTGAAACAACCTCTTTATAAGGAAAAGCCACATTTCCTAATATCACACATATAATTTGCAGAAGCACAGAATTTGAACACGGAATCCCATCACATAAATTATTCATTCGTGGCCAAGGCAGTTCCCTGCAACATAAGTTTGGAATAGTTGAAAAGGTAAAAAGGTTTTAAAGTTTGAAAAGTTTAGAAGTTAGAAGGGTTTTAAAACTTGTAAAAGGATGTAAGGAATCAAGCTTCCCCCCTAGGTTCTCAGCAAGATAAACCATATGGATATTAAAGCATGTTTATGTTTCTGTCTGGAACTGTTTTCTTTAGCTAAAATACTGTCTTAACTCAGAATAACTAAGATTAATTTTTGTTGCTTTTCTCATAACAATATAAATGAAATATTTGTATGAGATAGATTTATGCTGACTTCTAAAATGTAAGGATAATTTGGACATAGAACTTGAACACAGGTGATGGAAAAAATACTGACTGGAATGCAGACTTTCCTACTTGAGATAAGAAGACACATCATAAAAGGACCTGACACACAGTTTCCTGTTTGGTTCATTTCAGAGAACAAAGAGATTGAAAAACATATTTGTATATATAATAACACAAGCTTAGCCATCCATCATTAATGTTTTCAAGTCACATGACAATGCAATGGCAAAAAAATTAAGCTTGTGCATTTTAATAGTCAATCAGAAGATGTTATACTGATCCTTCCTTGCTACCCACTTTCTTTGTACACAAATCCATAAACTTTTGTCCGTCTTTAGAATATACAGTTCTGCACTGGAAAACCCACTTGCTAAATAAAATTCAAACATTTGTCCAGCAGCCAAAGAAATTCAAATTGTGTAGCTCTACTACAAAAGATTCATTGTTAATTTCTCTATCTGAAGAATGTTTCCATAAGTTTTCTGAATGCAGATTTAGCAACTGTGCTGCAAAGAACCCATTCTTCTGGTTAAGCAGTAACAGTCTAAGACCAAAACACAAATCACTTTTATTTGGCAAGTGCCACTTAGGGGTATCACCTCAGACCAACCAAATTAATCACTGTATACTACTGGTAAACAAAGTACACCTTATGTATTACTTTATCAGCCAAGGCCATGCTGCATTGCAGTGCAGGCTGCATAAGGATTTCTGTTTCAGATGCAGAAAAGCTTCAGAAAATAACATTCTTGAGGCCAACCTAGGCTAGACTTTTCTAGCTTGATCTACACAAGTAAGACTCAACGCCCTGAAAGGACACCCTGTAAAGCCTGGAGCATAAAGAAAGAGAAGAGCTGGCACTGCTGTACATTTCTCCCGTTACACATTTCACATTCTGGTGAAGGTGTGGCTGCCAATGTGTTTGGTCAATGCTCAGCAGCAAGGCTCAGCCCCTCAGGTGACCGCCTAAGTGTCTGCCTATAACCAGGTATTGAAACTTCTCCCCCACTTAATTTGTGCAGGGTGACACCAGGGGCTTATTCATTTTCTTTTCCAAATCTTTCCATTTAGAGAATCAGCACAGAGACTCTATGTTCAATATTAAATATACAACAGAATCTAATGCTTGTTACGTGCCTGTTATAATAAAAGAGAATTTTATGTTTGCAGTCTTGTGAAGACTAAAGAAAGCTGTAGGTTAGATCAAATAGGGGGTTTGGTTTCGATAACCTCTGTAATTACTTCCTAACACCAGTGAGCATGCTCAAATACGTCCAATAAATTCCCTAGAATTCTCACGAGGGTAAAGAGGAGTTTCCATGCAAATGTAACAGTTCAAACACATGAAAAATGTTTGATTCCTCTTAGAAAAAACAGCAAGTCTCTTTTCTGGATTTTCCTTTACAGACTATTTATAGTTCAAATGTACTTTCCATATTCACTTATTTAAAAGCAGAGGTTCTAGCAAAAGGAAACAACACATTGGGGAGAGGCACTGTGCTACATAATGAGTTTTCAGCTGAGACTTCATTTACCATACTGAACTAGTTTCACACAGTAAAACAACCTTATGACCAAAGAAGACAAAAGAAAATCCCTTGTGGGTATGTAGCACTGATCAAGGGAGCTTCTTTTGCCAGAAAAGACAGTTTCAATGTGGCAGTTAGGGGGTTTCTGACGAGAAAGAAAATTGTGTTGGACAAACAATTCTGCTAGAATTGCATATACCACATTGTTATGACAGGGAATTAATTTATTTTGTACTATACTCTACTGCAACCCTACATAACAAAAGAATATATTATGGGATAGACTTATATTTTAGTACTGAAAGGAAATGACATCTTTACATGAAATGCTTTTCAAGTTATATATATATTTTATTCCACTTTGATAAACTAATGCTATAAATCATCCTTTTAGTTTAAAAAAAAAAAAAATCAGTCCTTTGTCTTAAAATGCTATCTTTAAATAGATCCAGACACAAAGTCCCACAAATTTTAAGTGATCCCAAGCTCTGTGACAGAACCCTCCTTTACAGGGTTCCCATGGTAGAAGACAGACACATGTTGAGGGTTTATCATTTCAGGCTGCTTCAGCCTTGACTGCAAATTTTAGTAAATGTTCAGTTAAGTTACTAAAGCTTTTTCTGGGGATGGGACATACATACACACACTTCACATGACCAACAGGGTAAACTTTTCTTTCTAATCTTAATAGAAACACCATCTGTACCACAAAATAAACCCGTAAAAGAGAACATACGCATTTTCTTGTAGGTCCCATATTGTTTCTGTAGCTATATCACAACAATTCTCTCTGTATTTCTCTCATCACAACATACTATCATGCTGATCCTAGCTCTTGGAAAAAGGGAAATGCAGAACACATATGTGAAATAAAAGAAAACACATATGTTTTAGATTAAGCCAATCTCAAGATGTTCAATCCCAGACCTGCTCCACAGAAGAGTGAAATGTGCATTAGCACCAGATGATAACTATTCAGTTCAGGACTAGACTGTAAATTGCAATGCGTTTTTCCTAACAAAGTGTCCTCATTTGGTTCCATCTCACTTCTGAGACAGTCTCTTCAATGTTTGTTCAGAGCTACAGTCACAGCACCAGTAAGAATTGCAGCTATTTTTCTGGCAGCCTGCTGCTCCCTCATTTTATCCAATGCCGAGTGAGATCATGGCTCTCCTTTGTTGAGAGCCAAGCAGTGAGCTACTTAGTCTCTTGACCTCAAAAATTTATTGGGCTACAGAAGTTGTTGTTTCTGTAGACACCTTTGGTTTGGGCATTCAATTAGGATGTGGAAGATTTAAACATCTGACTCTTCCCTAGAAAAGAATGCATTATAAATTAACTTTGCCCCTTCTCTACTTTACTACAGCTGAAGAATGAAACATATGTGATTTTCATACCTATTCGTACCCTATGTCTATCTACCCACAGAAATAAAAATATTTCTGCTTTTTATTCAAATTCTCTTGACAGTTTTTTATATTTTTGGTACAGACTTTAAACTGCCTAGATCACCATGTATTCTTTTGTACCACCACCCCCTCAGCCTGGTTTTGAGTGCAATATAAATAATAATTTTCATAAAATATTTGTGAAAGCATACATACATATGTATCTCTTATATTGAAGTAATTAATAGACATACCTATTTAGAATGACATCATTTGAAAGAAATATCATGAAGCAATTCTCTAGTATAATCAGAAGAGAAAAGGAAATAATAGCACTACATAAAGTCTAAGGTGCAGTTGAGTATGGCTAGCAAGAAACCAGGAATTGTCAGGTTAACAGCATTTTTTAGATGCTCCATAATTTGTTGTTGTTACACATCAAAAACTAACGGACCTTTCACAATCAATCAAAAATAAAGGAAGATTAAGAGAAGCAGGTCACTCATTTTCTGCATCAAAGTTCAGATCTTCACTTGTGTTACCACATGTCAGGTAATTAACCCAATTACCTGGGTCTTCTGGGCTCCTCTATTCCCTCTCTCCTTAATTCCAGCATAACTCACCAAAGCAAAGAGCTTCCCCACCAGAAACTTGGTGTCCAAGTAACCAAGACTAGTGGCCAGGGTAATGTTTAGTTAAAATACACCTCATATAGAATGGTTTAATTTGGAAAGTAGTTTTGAAATTCATCTGGTCCAACTTCTTGCTCAAAACAGCATTTTGCTATGCTTGGTTGAAATACAGATACCAATACCATTTTTACAGACTTTTCCCATCCTGTGTTTGATAATTGTGTTCACCTCCTCACCATTGTAATGATGAGAAATCACAGTTACAGAATGGGTCAGGTTCAAAGGGACCACTGGGGCTCCCCTAGTCCAAATTCCCTGCTTAAGCAGGAATACTCTGGTGACTAACAGTAAATAATCTCAAGCCAGCGCCTGTGTAATTTTGATTTTAATACAGGATTCACTTTATTCCCTAAAACGTGTCAGCTGAAAAGGAACCATCCATAGGTCTTAGATATACAAAAGCATGCCCATTAGCTAACACTTTACTAAGATCATGGCTAGGTTATGTGATTTCCTCAAAAATCAAACTCTTTCTGTGCCAATCACGAGAATCAATAGAAACTGTAAGGATGTTATTTTTCCAGTAACACTTTATCACAAGTTTCCTCACCAAGTTTATAAGAATTATTAGTGCAAGCCAGCACTTTTCAGTCACTCAACAGCTCTCCAGCTGCTCCATCGGGGGGTACTGTGGGGAACAGCTTGTACTGTGTTCGTACTGTGTAAAGAGGAAACATTGGTGAAATTGGCTTCAGCCCTATGTTCTTATCTTCTGGCTCAGATCTGGCCCAATACTTGGTCAGTATTCTACAACTTTATTACTCCACAATAGTTATAAAGCATTAAAAGATATTAAATTCTTCCAAATTTCACCATTTGTACTGGAAAAATTCATAATTTTAGCTATGTATTTTCAAATAGACCTAAATGTCAGCAGGGAACAGCCACAAAACAGATTTAACTGCATGGAGTTTATAAGCAGTTTGCAAACAATACAAGAAAACTATCCTACCCAGTTGTAATTTCTAAGGAATAATAAATACATATGCAAAACTAAGAGTACTTGCCAAAGAAGGGCCATTGAAGTGTTTATGTTAAATATTGGAGGGTTTTCTGTTTTGTTTT
>VYXD01004234.1:1468127-1506508 GCA_013397195.1 Hylia prasina | reverse complement strand
GGCTTTGAAATTTAAAAGTAACTTGAAAAAAATAAAAAAAAAAAAAAAAAATTAAAAAAAAAGCTTCAACTACTAAAGTGTTGTCATTGTTGTTTTAAATGACAATTTAGTGGGATGGAATTCAAGACACTTAATTATCACATTAGTTAGCCAGATGGTTTATTTGAAATCCCAGCAGACAAGTATCTGAATTTTGCTTTAAGTTGGGCCCAACGAGTTAGCAAAGGCAAAAGACAGCAAGAGTATGCAACTCTCTTTTGCTTGCTTTAACAACAAAAATTTTGTCTGCCTACCCCCTTGAGCAACGTTTCAAATGGAATTTATAGAAAAAGTGGCAGCCAAAGGAATAAGAGTGTGTTCCCCAACCCTTCAGATAGCTGTGGTCACTTAATCTTGTTATTCCCCTGACACTAAATTTCCACCAGTTTTTCAAAGAAAGAGATTTGAAAGCAAACTTCCATAAAAACTGAGACTTTTCTCTAAACCAAAAAATGAGTGGTTTAAATAGTATGCACCATGTTTTTTTTCTCCCCTAAATGTTTTGGTAACAAATAAGATTCCTTGTTGGATGACTTTATGGGTGGTGGGGAGGAGTCATGCATCAACAACCCCAGAGTGAGAGCAGGTGGTATGACTTGGCTGAGCTGGGCTGTCTCAGCAGTCAGCTCTCGAGCGGCTCCTTCAAATGGTCTCAGCACTTTCACAGGCGTTTCCATTAGTGTCTGCTCCAGACGTGAGAAGAATTCATCAATTTCGTTTTCAGAGTGTCATAGCATGTAATAACTGCCTTTGCTCAAACAGCTTCTCTTAATACAGAATGTTGAATTCTGTCTGGTAACTGCATCCTGAATAAGTTTGTCTTGGGGAACAAGTCATTATTCTTGGAAGATTTTCAGAAGTTTTTGGCTTTCAGAGGCTGCCTGAGTTATGGACAGATACCATCTGCTCGTATGAGAATATCCATCTCCAGTGTGTCATCGTACTCGCATATGAAGTGTACAGACACAGAAGAGCATCACCTCCCCTCCCACCCCCTCTGTGAATGGGACAAAAGTCTAGGCACTCCTTTTCTTTTGGGGATTGAATTAGAAGAGTAAAAATGATAATGACATAGAATATCATTGTCTTTAAAATATTTCTCAGATGACCCTTTGAGATCAGAATTAGCACCTGATGTACCCACCAAGGTGCAGACCTCAGCAGGACTCTCTTCTCCAAAGTTACAATACTGTTTCAGAATGCAGGAACAGATTGGAAAACAAGGCAACCAAAAATATTTGACATGCAAGCATAAATACAGTGGCCTCTGAAAGGTGGTATTTCCAAGCAGAGAACTACCACAATTTTCCTTTCCTTAGTGGAGATGTGAGGAACAGAAATATTAAATTGCTTGTTCAGAATGACATTGGTATCTCTGGCAGAGAAGAGTCATGTCTTACTTCCCATATTTCAGACCACATACCTTTTGGATATCTGCCCAAAGAAGTTAAATCCCTTGTTTTATGTATTGCTGTGATGTAGCAATACATGATGGTGAAACTTGAAACAAAACACAACAACCAACCTCAAAAATTCAAATCCCAATGATTTTCAATGAGACTAAAATTTTTTAGCAATGAAACACAAGTACTTTGAGGTGTTGCCCAAGAGGATCAGCACATGGAAATATTAACACAAGAGAAACATTAACTAGGATTTCCAGTAAAGACAGCATAGTCGATTTGGTTCTTGGTATCAAATAGCAACATCTGCACTATGGTAGGTATATACTAGCCCCATTACTTTTCTCCTTTACATAAAAAACAGATTGTCGGTATGAGAGAGTGTTTCTGAGTCACGACATTAAAGTCAAGCTAATGCATACCAAATGCATCAACATCTATGTATTTTTATAGTTCTGGGGTTGTCTGCACTGTAGAAAAGTTGCTTTTTCTAAGATTATTCTTGCATAGGCTAAATATCATAAAGAACTGCAGACTGTTCAGTGTTCTACCTTATCCTGAGTCCTTCTTTTCAGCTGACGTACATACACTTAGATTTGTCTAGTCATGACAAAGCTTTTTGGATCACTACTGCCATTCAGGAACCTTTTTCTAAACAGTGGTCTCCCCCTTCCAAAGAATGGTGCCAAAACAATATCATCTAAAACCCACATGTGCCTCATTTCCTAGGACTGTAAGTAGAAATGACCAAAGTGATCTACAGTAGAAGTACAGATTATTTTGCAAACAAAATTACCTACGGGACATGGCTTCCACTTGGGGTTTGGGTGGGGACAGGCTGCTTTATATAGACAAATGCCACTCTAAGGTATTGGAAAAAACCCCCTAAATTCTGGAAAATTATGACAAAAAATATGACTGCAAGACTTGACATCACACATGAACACACATTCACTACCCAAGACAGAATATACTAAATGTTGTTGCAAAATATACAGATTAAAAAAAAAAAAAAAAAAAAAAAAAAAAAAAAAAAAAAGTGACCACCCTTGCCATGTAAAGGACAAAAGCAGGGATGAAATATCTTGCCTATGGTGATATAACAGGTCAGTAACAGAAGTGGGATTATAAAACGTGCCATCAGTTAAGTGAATCATGTATTACTCTTATAAACTATAATATTGCTTCCCTTAAATCTCACTTGAAAGAAAAAGAAAAATATTGGCTAAAAGCACATGCTGGTCTGCTTTGTCTCCAAATTCATACTTCAAAGTTGCAAATATTTATTCCAAGGGTGCTAGTGGGCAATCCTTTACGAGTGGAATAGCTACCAACAATATGTCATGGGAAATAAGTGATGAAGTTACTTGATGGCAGAATACTGGACATCTATATGGGAAAAATAGTCTGTCTAGTTTTTGAGACAGGCTAAGGAAAGTGGGAGAAGAAAGAGGAATACTGAGATGTCAGCTCACAGCTCCTGCAACTGAACAACTCTAAGTCCTTAATGCAAAATAGCTGAAAGAATGATGAAATTGTATGGGGAGGATGGTAGTGGGTGATGGAGTTAATTACAGTCAGAAAAGGTTTTAAATGTAATTTTTCAGAAGTTTTACTACCTGCTATTTATTGGCATGCAGGTTTGTTATAAATTATGGAGCCATCCTCTGTTTCAAAAATTAAAGAATCACTATTTTCTTTCATCGTTCGTGTTTTTCGGTGCAAAGTTTGAAGGCCATCGTATATAAATTTGATTACACATTTGCAATTTATTGTTTCCCTACTGTTAAACCCATCATTTCTGTGAAGCTGCTGAGCCTTTGAGAGAGAGGTTTAAAAGACTGCAGCTAATCAGTCCTTTTTCTGGAAGGACTCTCTCAGCTAGAAATGAGGTATAAGATCTGTGGCTTTCAAGTTCTACTGTCTGAATTGTTCTTCCACAACAGCTGGAGAAAATGCTTTCAAGAGTTTTGTGCTTCTTCCTGTGTGGTGATGCAGCTTTCCTCTAACGACTATTTCCCATCAATACCCACAGACACCTACGTTCTTAACCACTGCTTTAACGGTCTCTGACCACTTCCACCTTTCCGGAAAAAGAAAAAAAAAAGAGAGAGAAAAAAAAAGAAAAAAAATACTCATCGGGGAGATGGTTTACAAATATCTGCACAGCAGGCTGCTGAAGGAGATAATATCTCAAAGAACTTAAAATTAGGTGTACAATTCTTGTCTAGAAAAAAAACCAAAAAAACCAAAACGGTCCTAGGCATGTGGAGGCAGCAGATGTGACTAAAAAGTTCAGTATAAACTCTTTCCCATGGTAATATTGCAGTGATCTTTACTGAAAGCTTCACAGCAAGGAAAAAATAAGTGCTCTTTTTCCATGCAGTATAAGATGAATAGCTAATACAGCTAAATACAGTCCATTTTTCTGAACAATCCCATGGTCTTCGAATTACAAGAAAGTTTAAAAAGAATTTCTCAAAACTTGCGAAACACATGAAAGCTCTGTTGTTTCCAAGAGCCACTATCTGCTGACTTTTCTGGGAAATTTAATGTTTGTTTCATTTTCCAGAGGACTCTGAATTGACAGCTTAAACTCACACTGCATTAACAGCAACACATTTTAACTTTATTAGGCTAATTATTCACCTACACAATTATTCAAAATTGAAGTAAAATATTTAACTAACTGGTGTTTCTTTAGATAGTAACTGAGAATAGCAGAACAGCCCAGAAAATCAGTGTGTATTAATAATGACATATACTCTAAATTATCATAAATATTGTACACTCTGTCATCTGGTTTAGTTGTTTGTTAGAAAGAAAAGAACAAGGACAGCTGCAGCAGAAGAACCTGTACACAAAACAGTCTGGTAACTGGTCACATAGAGCATTATTTCATGGAATATTCCCAAGCTTCATTTGGGGTAAAAGATGATAGCATGATGAAAAAATTCTAAACTGCCACCTGTTTTTAGACCTGTCTCCAATGAAAATACAAACCAGTTTCTACACAGAATGCTAAAGGTTGCCACCCCCACCCCTGAAAAAAGAGAATGCTTTTATTTAAATCAAATCATGAAGACAGTGATGACAAAATGTCACAGAAATGCATTTATAAAATCAGTTAATCAATAGCTAATTCTGAAAAAGAATATCATATAAAGTCATTGCTGATGTCCTCCGACCTCATAAAGCACAGGTTAACATCACTGAGAGAATGCTAAGTAGATAGTCTGCAAGGACTGAAGTTGAAAAGTGCTACAGAAGTATTTACTGAATGTAAGGACACTGTCTGCAATCAAAGGGAAAACAAACATTAAAAGACCTATTTTAAAACTTTTCCCCCCCCCACTGAGAACAGAAGGCTGTTCACAACCACAGGATTCCACTCATTCAAATTAATCAGAGTGGAGTGGATTAAATTTAGATTAAAAAGAAAATCATTTTTACCAGAAAGGTTAGCTCTGAGGTATTCATGAACAAAACAGCAAAATGAATGTTGGGGGTTTACAGGGAATCATGCAGGAACCTCCCTCCAAACTGCCCAGTGCTGTGGCACTAAACCCACACCCAGCCAAGGGGCTCAGCTATGGCTTGTGTGGCAGCCAGGAGTGATCTCAAGGTTGGTCTCTGTGGCTCTGACAGACTCAGATGGGGAAAAGGGAGCTCTGATCAGTTCGTGTTTATTCGCAATCCTTCATTATGGAATGGTTGTGCCACTGCACAAACAGATCAGTCAGCATCACCTCTCCCTCCAACAAAACCCCTCCAACAAATGCATTAATAATAAGATTGATAACACTGTTGTTATGTTGCTAATATTTCTAAGCGTCCTATTTCACATGTGGGCTTTTATGTAAAATAGAATAACCAAACTTTTGAAGCAATATGTCCTAACCTGAGAATGAGATGCTGCAAATTCAATTTGTGTGGCTAGAACATGGATTCAAATACATTAATTCCATTTTTTGCTAGAGGTTCCCTATTACAGCAGTACAGGAAAAATAAAAAATGGAGTTTGTAAAGGAAGAGGACAATATCAAAGATTTTAGCTGTTCACCTAACTTAAGTGGAAATACACAGTTAATTCCAATATTAGAAAGCTTTTTGTGGTGTAAGAGTAATAATCATTTGGGCTCTACTTGACTGCTACTGCAGTTCAGAAAGGTATTTTGGATGCTGATTTGGGAGAGTTTGAGAGACAAAAGACTGAAGAACTTAGTGTAGGAGGGAAAAAGGAACAGTATCCAGAACCACTCACAAAAAGAGGCAACAAAAATAATATGTAAGTAGGTGACTATTTTTATTTCCTCTACTTATTTAGGAGAGTATCTCAAAGGAAAATTCGGAAATCCCAGGTTTCTATTTTTTCACTAGATTTTTTTATCAGGTAAAAATCAGGAGAGCATTATCAGCAATGTTTTTATAGAGCTTAGTGAAAATAGCTTTACTTCCACTTCCAGTGCATAATTATAGGTATTTTAGTTTGATATCCAGGCTGCTCAGCTACGTAATGTTTGTGTTTAAACATCAGACAAGTTCATCCTATGGTTTATGTTTTCTTTTCACTTTTCTAATTCAAAAAACATCTCTTTTTTAATGCAAGAAATTCAAATGAGATAAACATTCAGATGAAGAACATGTATAAAATTTTTCTATTGCAAAAAGCTGATTTTCTGTGTTTCCTATTCTCAAAAAAACAGCTGCTTAATTTTTGCCAGTTTTATACTTTTACATCAACTAAAGCTATGGATATGACCTAAATTCTATTCAAAATTTTAATTTTGACACTAAGAATCTATTTAAACATTTTGAAATTTTATTTCATAACCTTTTTCATTTGATGAGTATGTTCACCAATTATAAAAGACTTTAAAGACTATTTTTCTTGTAAAAAAAATCACCACATCTTAATTAAACTCTCCATGCAAATAGCCTCATAAAGAAACTGCCATCCTTTATATTTTAGTTTCATTTTTAAAAAATGGCCATGCAAACCACTAAAATTAGAAATAGCTTGTTGTTGATAATAAAACAGTAATCAGATTCCAACACCCTTGTTCCAAATCAGAAGTAAATACGTGCCCTTATCAGACCCGTAGGCATTTGATTGTTAATTTTTATGCATCCCTACGAGCTTGTTTGGAAACTTCACATCCACAGATATGCATGTATTTGTCAGTGTGAACACCAAAGTCCAGCTTGTCAGGTGTCACACTCTGCTTCTCTCCCTTCATGAGAAAACGTGCACTGTGACAAACGTCCCTGTCCTGTCCCCAGCTCACAGTGACACGCCACAATGTGCTGTGTGCCACAGCTTTCATCCTGCACTTCCAGACTTTGTGCAGACCCATTCTGCAATGTTAAGACAGCGTTTAGATTTTTTAACGAATATTAGTATAAAAGCATTAAGGTTATAAACCAAACTTTCCTCATTTCTGTGCCAGCAAGTGCAGTAAGATGAGGAGCTTTCACTGATGCTCCTTTCAGGCCTCACTCGCTGCTCCCATGCCCTGCAGTATTCAAAATTTATCCCTGCTTTCATGGGTAACAATAGCATCAGCTGATAAAATGCCAAACCAATGGAGTCTTATTTCATTCACTTCAGGGCAGCTTAAAGTTTTAAGCTTGTGGGTTTTTTGGTCTTGAGTTGGGAAAGCAGGGTGAAGATTGAACTTTACTGTTCACACACTTTTGTTTGTATAGGTGATGCAGCATTAGCAGAGATACACTTTTTTTTGAATGTAAAAAATTAACATACATAATCCAAGGAGACAACACAGTAACTTGAACAGAATCCATTCACACACAGCTGAGTAAAAATAAGCTGTCCATATTGCAGCTATTCTATGCCACCATCTGTATCTGATCTTTATATAGATGGATGGTACATTGACTCCTGCAGCACTGCTCCAAAATCTCACGGCAGAGAGAAAACTTTAGTTTGCCATTGAGCTGTCTCATCAAAACAGCTTTCAGCCAGCCCCACACCTCCAACACCACTAGAAGATGCCTGACAACATCACTGCAGTCTTAGGGTAATTTATCTGAATAGTACCCAAAGAAACATCCACAAACAAGGTGTGCAACTTCCCAAGGTACAGGTGCTACTGCATCTAGTCTAGGATATAAATGTGACAAATTCGAAAATAACTTGCTGTTAAGCTTCCTCTGAATGCATAATTTGCAGTGGACAAATTCCAGCCTTGGTCATTCACGTGGGCAGCTGCCACTTTCAGCCCTCGCTGTGTGAATCAAGTCAGGGCTGAAGTGTCTCGTGTTTCTGCCTACCACCACAGAAACTGAGATCCAGAGGCACAGAATTCCTAGCAAGGAGGGTCACAAGGGTTTCTGCTATACTACTGTATATTTAATGTTAAATTTTCTACCTCACTTAATTTATTCATCTTTGATGAGAAAAGGGGTCACTGGTAACATTTCACTAATTTGCACTGGTTGCCAGGTTGGCATACACAGCTGAAAAAATACAGAGTTGCTTTTTTACCTTCATTTTTTTTCCTTCCTTTCCACTCCTTTTAAACACAAACTAAAAAATATTACCTTTGTAAGACACAAGCAATCCCTTTCCTGCACAGTCTAGAGTTGTAGGCCTTGCAGCAGTCTTTTTCACCACACTTTTAAAGCCACTTCAGCATTAAGGAGCTCCATAACTGCACAGAAACTGGCTGGCTGCCAACCAGCTGCAAAACAAACGCCTCTTGTATTGACATTAGAGATTCCTTGATCATATTCAATAAAGAACCTTTGATGTTAGCACTATTGGCTAATATCATCTTACAGGGTCTTGAGGGAGAGTTTATCAAATCTGTAAGACGGATCATGAAACAAAGAAGGACCCTCTAGTATAGGAAATACAACAAAGTTTGTGTTTTGTGAGGTAAAAAAATAGTATTTATAGGTGGGAAAAAGTCAAAATACACACATCATCTATGATTCACTGATTTTTTGTGTAACATTTGGTGAACCACACATCTCACCTGGTCTGGCAAAAACCCAAGTTGTGCTCTCTTGTTATGCAGCCTCAACAGAGAAGTCCTCCATGGGACACTAAACAAACCAGCCGTGCGTGGGTACCTTTCTGTCACTCCATATCCTCCTGACTGCCATCCCATATCCTCCTGACCTTCCTCTGCTATAGCCAGACAGCTGCCTCCTTCTTTGCCTTCCTGGCAGACTTTCTGCTTTCAGAACAGTCTGTCACCCTGCCCACAATGTGGCACTTCAACACTTGGCAGGTTCAAAGAAAAACTTCTAGTGCTCTAGTACTATGGGCTGTTTGGTTTAGTGAGACCTCTTTAAGTACATGAAATGTAAAAGCTGAGACTGACAGTCTGCCCAAAAGGTTCCAAAACAAAAGGGACACTGGCCTAGGGGGAAAAAAAAAAAAGGTGCAATACACAGTGCCTTGTTAGAGAGTTTTCTGAGAGGAATGACCTCTGGAAGGGTAGAAATCTTTCCACATCCTTTACTAAAATATGGAAGGTGTACTAGGTTGTGGTGGTGGTGGTTGTTTTGGGTTTTTTTCCTCCTTCATCTTTTGCTTTCATTTTTAGTTTTCTGTTCCACTGTGGGAAATGCCATAGAAGACCCAGCTTCTTGTCCTCTCTTTCAGCTATTGCAAAATTTCACCTTTCCCAGACCTCTAGACATGGAACAGCATCTGGCTAAATGTTCTGAGCTGGAAGCTGGAGAAAACAACTTCCCCAACAGACCAACCATCTCCTTTTAGTCTGGGTGGGACAGGTCTGTTTATAAGCAGGTAAAGTGACCCTGCTGGAGGGCTGGTGTCAGTGTGTTGTGGTCTCAGGCCTGTCTCCAGCACTGGCTATCAGCAAATGCTAGTGAAGTGCATAAGTACCAAGCAGTCACACTTTTCTATTACACTCTTCTAGCTTGCAACAACCAGAGCTTTATTTGCACACAGATAAAAATTTATCTCCTCTTTTTTTTAATAATAGAGGGAAGAGGCAGAAAAAGGCCTATCACTTACATGAGAAAATAAGATATTCTGTTTCATTTTTGTGAAAACACACAGGCACAGATGGAGATGATGATGATCATCATCTTTTGAATGCTGGAATATACTCTCATATTGGCCTGGCTCACTCAGCAAGGCACAGTCATTCTATGTTGTTATTCGTAGCCCATATGAAATAGTTGACATTATTATGTTTCTTGGGTGAGCTCCTCCCTCTTTCTCCTGTTTTGTCTGCCCAGCTCAAGGACTGTTGCCTCTTCACTCCCACCAGCAGTCCACATTCAGGGATATTTTCACTTTAGGCTCAGCACCTCGTGCACTCTCAGCTCTGCTGCACCTCCCGCTCTGGGAACACAGACTGGGCAACACTCTCTGCCTGTCAACACCAGTGGCAAAACCCCTCAGCCCTGCAGGCCCTGAAAAATGACTCACTCTATCTTATGTCAAGGACAGAACCACTAGAAATGGGCTTTTGATAATAAAAATAATTTCTTATTAGCCTGTGTGCTGGCTGGAGCACCTGTAATGTTTATTTACCAGTTTGCTGTGTGAGATGTTCAGCCTAATTGATTTCATGCCCTGAGGCAGATACTTTAAACTAATTAACAGATGTATGAACTTCCTTCAGACATGAACTGTTCAGGTTACCACGTTGCACTGAACTAATATCCAAACATCAGCTCAAAATATAATCTTAGCAGGGAGGAGCTTCCCAGTGCCACAGCCTCCAGAAGCAGTAACATTTCTCCTCCCTGCATTTTTGTATCATTTTGCTCCTTTTCCAGCTACTTTCTTCAGGTGAACATGGTTTTGCAAGCTATTTTATATTTACTTCAATAAGCTTTTCTGAAAATATTATTGTTTCTTTGAAATAGAAAACTGAATAGTAGAACAAGCTATGCCCATACTTTGGAAAAAAACCCCATAAACGCGTAAAATTTCTAATTTGTGAATTAACTGATTAGTTACTCAACTCCCCAAAGTTAAAAATGTAAGATTACCCAAATGTTTTATACCATGGCTATAACTCAGTTGCCTTTTAACAGTGCATGTTCATGAAATCATTAAATGAGGTCAGTTCTTAACTAAATTCATTTGTGTGTGTATATAGATATAAAAACAAAAAAGGGCCTGAGATGAAAACAAGTTTCTTTAGGAAAGGAGGAAAGGCAACATTAAGAGTAGCCAGAAAATTATATAGATGAAAAGAATTCAGACAGACAAGATATTGCTGTCCAACAGCTCTAATTCTCCCCAAATAAACATTATATTTTGGTAAGGAATTTTCTGAGCATTAGAAAACACTTTAAGTATAGAGAATAAGTTACAGAAGAAAGGAGAGAGGGTGGCTGTTAAACTGTAGTAGAAAAAAAGATATGGAACATGAATTCCTGAAAGTATCATTTTCAATGTATTTAAGAAGGGTTGGAGAGGCACAGAAAGGGAAAAAATTGATACAACAGTATCAGATTGCCTGGAACTGCTATAATTATTATTGATTTTAACTGTAAAAAAAAAAAATCATATGTACAAAATGATGTCTCAAAAGTTGGCCCCTGTTCTAAATGAAATCAAGGGTGATTGTATTTGTAGCTTAAAGAACATGGATCACTAATTCTAATTGTCAAAGGTGATTTGAGATCCAAAGAGCTGAAATGTCTAAAGAAGCCAAATACTGGTTCTTGCAAAGATAGACAGTTTCTAGACCAGTCAGTGAGAGAAGAGAGCTTTTTACAGAGCTGAACTCCTGAGACTTCTGAACATCTTAGTACATTTGGGCTGTGATGAAATAGAGCAAACAGTGTCTTTTCAACACTGGATGAATAAAATCAGATCTTCTAAAATACTTTAAAGGTTTCCTGCATTTTTGCCCATTTCCAAATCTGATTTTTAATGTGTACTAATATTTTCATAATTCTGTCTTTACATATCTGAACTCCATTGTTGCTAAGTAAAAAAAAAAAAAAAAGATCCTCCTCATGTTAGATATCACTTGGATAAAGAATTAGGAAGAGGAAATTCAAAACATAGGTTAATAAAACGAGATAACCACATTTTAAGCATTACTATTTCAGGCAATCCAGAGGGGTGTCTAGCTTTCGTGAGACTTGCCTTCATTGCAGCTACTTCATATTGAGAATAAGATGCCTACTTTCATTTTTCCCTTCAAATCTGTACATCTTTTTTCTTTCATTTTCTTTCAATAACCCTATAAAATAAAAAGGTCACTAGTGATTTGCACATTTCTCATCTCTGACAAGCATTAATATTAAAAAAACTGCAGCATTTTTTTAGAAAACTGGACGCATAAGAGAAAGTTTAAAAACTGGAAATGTTTGCAGTATGGACATTTAGTTCTTCACACTCTTGTGAACCTGTGAATTTTCTTTTTATAGCTGCAAGTTAATATGACAGTCATATTTATGTCCACAAACTATGTTTAAGTATTAAACACTAGATAATGTTATTAATGGAATTTTAAAAGATAGCACAGTTCTGTTCATTAACACAACAACATTAAAGGTGAATATTTTTGCTTCTTCAGTGTGAGATGACGTTTTGATTTCACATAATAAAAAACTGAAGCCAAACAACCTGGGTTTTCTTTTCCAACCTACCCTATGTTTTTCTAAAATAACAAATTTAACCTTCAAAGATGTGTATGGCATAAAAGAGGCAGTCAACTGGTAGTTTACTTTGCTTTTTATAGCCACATTACTCTCTATTTTCACTGAAAAAGGCCACACATGCTATTTTCAAGTCTGATGACTCCAGCCTTTTCAGTGTAAAGCCTCAGCCCCTCCCCACCTCCTCCTCAAATCCTCAGACTGTCCAGTGACTCAAAAAAGTATTGCTTTTTCTGTGCAAGCATCTCCCTCCTAAATCAATATACCAGGGTGAAGGCAGCTTGTCATTTCCTGTCACAGGATACCCTTCTAAATTACCCTTTTCTTTTTAAGAGTTCAGCAAATCATGTTGCAAGAAATGACCATTTTTATTTCCTTTCTGATTTAACATGTTAAAAAATAAACACCAGCCATACTGCTCGTGAAGTCCAGAGCCAGATGAGAGAATTGTAGATCTAAAATAAACATCAAATTATTTTTTCTCCCATCTAAAACAAGTTATATTTGAAGTCAAAAAAGAGTGGGATATTTAGGTGGGATATTTTTAAAGATATTTACTAAAGTAGAAAAGGGATCTGAAGAAACTACAGCAAATTCTTTCCCCTACTTTTAAGATTTTATGTTGGAGCATGCATTCTTGATTGATAGAAAACAAATGTCCACAAAAATGCTTAATAGAAACAAGATATAAGTTGCAATAATCTGAAAGGTGTTGAAATTAAAATGAGTTAAAGTTACAGCCTTTCAAACCATGTTTTACCTTGGAGTTCAAGTTTTAGGTGAGGAATTACCACACATGCTGTACTGTTAGCACAGTTCTCAGAACAAGAGTTACAGCCACAAATTCCATGCAATGATATTAAGAATAAAACTCTGAAAAACGGGAGTCTTACTTGAGTGGCCTAACCAAAACCTTTAAATAAATAATAGGCTTAGATCAAATGATAATAGAATATTTTATTTGATTTGCAAACTAACCTTTATTAAAACTTCATTTTGATTATGAATAGTTTCAAGCTATAAATGCCTGGTTTTAATCCTTGGATAGGGGCTGGCCCACGCCATGGGGCTGGTGTGGAAACACTGATTTAGGACACACAGAATGCTTTGGGTTGGAAGAGACCTTAAATACCATTTAATTTCAACCCTGCTGCCATGGGCAGGGACACCTTCCACTAGCCCAGACTGCAGACAGAAGAGACATTTTATACAATCCTAAAAACCTTGGCATGGCAAATTGAGGGCTCCAGTGCAACTTCCATATCTCTGTAACTCCACTCATGCCAACACATGTTTAGCTGCTTATATGTGAGCAATTTTGTTTCACTCATTGCCATACACCATTAATTTTATGTCTGTTGAGATAATTTTAGAAATAGCTAAGGTTCAAATCAAAGAAAGTCATTAGTAATCATCCACCCAAAATTACAACTTTTAAATGTTTGTTCTGAGGTAAAAATAAAAACACAGGGTGTTCAAAGTTCTCCCATTTCTTAAATCTAACCAATGCTGAAAAAATAAAATTAAAAAGTCTTTTTTCATCTACTAGAATTCCTTAATTTCTTAACTTCATTATTTTACATCTGTTTTATAGCAATGTTTCACTATAGTTGAGACTCAAATGTGGTGGTACTAAACCAATTCTTCTACTTTAAACCATATGGCAAAGTATTGACTCTTCATATCTTCTTCTGTACTCTTTAGTCTCATTTTGGAAAAGATGGACAATAAAGGTTAAAAACCCCTCTACAATCTACTTCAGCATAACAGCATCAATGTGAAAAGCAAAATGACATATGCCAAAAAACCCTCAGCATACATGTAAACCAGGGATGTTCTGCATGGTCCCTAATGTATCTCAGTAGTTCAACCAACTTTTACTGTTGAGTTGGTTTAGTGTTTTGGTTGGTTTCTGAGGTCTCTACTCAGGTTTCTCCTCACAAGAAGGGATTTTTTTTTCCCTTACATGTGTTGAAAACTGTTGCAAATTATTCTGAGTGTAGAAGATTTCCAGTTTGAAAGAAGCACACATTTTTTGAAAAGTAAGAAAAAGCCTGGCTTTGCCACATGTTGATTAAGTTTAAGGAAACCTGCAAATGTCCTAAAATTAGACCATGACTACCACTGTATTTTCCACCTTTACTGGGTTTGTCTAGGTATCACACCTGACAGATCTTCATTATGTTGGCTATTCCTTCATTATTAATGAACATTCTGATTTTATCCCCTTCCTTGTATAAAGAGCCTCAGGAAGCTGCAGGGTCTGCTTTTCTCCTCTGAGGTACCCAAGGTCATTATTAGCACACTGGAGGGAGTAAATGCAGTGCCCCTTGTGCTTACTGCTGTTGCTTGTGTTTGGTAGTATTGAGATTTCATTTAAAGCATTACTGCTGCAAGAGTGAACTCAGCGCAGGGAAACTTGATCATTGGTGTTTCTTTTCCTTACAAAATAAAAGAAAAGCTTTAGGGTAAAATATAGCTTTTCCATTAAGCTCCATTCTCAGCTATACAAAATGCTATAAAAGCAGTGGTGCTTTTACTTATTTGGTGGTTGTTAATTTACAATCAGATCAAAAGGTATGATTAGGTGTTTGAACTTTCTCTTTCCCTACTGCTGTGTTTTAACTAATTCCATGAAAAAAAGTCAACCTTACTTTGTTTAAATAAAACTAATAACTTGCTAAAAATAAAAAAGAAAAGAGTTATATAGTTTTCTATTTGCATTCAAAGTACAATGAGGTCAGTAAAAATACTCTCATTAAGTTTAAAGAGGCTCTGACTCGGACATTTGTATGGTAATAATGGGACAACCAAGAAACACAGATGTCTTTCACAAGGCTTGGAACACTTTACATCAGATTTTGCCATTTATCATGTTAACATATGGATATCAATGGCTTGGAACACAAACAAGAGGCATTACAGTATTTCAGTAAAGGGACTAATAGATATTGAAGTTTTTAATTGATTTGATGAGGGGCCTGCACTTCACAGACAAAAATCCCATTATAATGTACATGGATGAGTATGGACCTTAACTCAGAATAATCACAAGTAGAAACAGAGACTCTTTGTATTTCACCATTATCTTTACCTGCAGAAATCTCAGATGTTTTCCTGGTTGTTTCTGCCCTTCCCTGTCCTTTCCCTTCCATGTTCTTAGCTTTTCCTCTACACCAGTAAAACATTAATTCCTACAGGGGTGAAAAGTCCTAAATTTGGGGTTTTTAGAAAATTAATATCAAAGACAATCAATTTGGATTATAGTCACTTTTTAAATATTAGAAGATTTTAATTTAGTTCTGGAACTGTGTTAGATTTAATTTTTAATTTCTTCAAGTGAGAATTTCGTAAGAATGTTTTTTAGCCAAGCAAAAAACTTCACATGGCCCTTAATTTTAGATACTGAAAAATGCCTGTGACTTTAATGAGATCCCACATGCGTCTAAGACAATTAATGTGCATTGCACATCCTAGACAGCTCATGACAAAGCTTCATCCTAGTACTGTGCCCACAGTAAGTCATTTCCCTGTCGCAGCACGACATGAAAGAACTTCACGAGGACACGGTGATGAGCAAAGCAGGAAAAGCCCGAGTTTATTTACAAAACTCAGTTTTATGCATTTCCAAAGGTGCCGGTGGATTGGAGGATGAAATCCCACCTCCCAAACCACATTGGTCAGGACAACTGTCAATCAACTTTCTCCTCCTACCTAAAAATACGTAAGCCACAAAGGACAGTTAGGAAAACAAAGCTATTGTTTATAATGAAAGTGTGGGAAAGTAAAAATTCTGACTCCAACATAAAAGACAAAATCAGAAGGCCTAGAAAAATCCTCAAAACCAAGGTGACTTCCCCACACTGGCATGTCAGGTTGCTGTTGCTTATTTTTCTTTGCTCAGGCATGCAAGTACATCATCAGCACTTTTCAACCACCACAATCCTTTCTCATAAACATGTAACATTTGCCGTTCTTATTTTAAAGCCAAAGAAGCCGTCAACGCAACATTAGTGGATTCCTTTTAGTGTGGCTATAATAATTTCTGAAATTACAGCTGGTACATGGTATCTGGCATTACATGGCTTCAGGAAGAGTGAGCAGGGGCTTGGACTGCAACAGCCAGCTGCGTTTGCCATAGGCTGATTCACCTGCTGCCAGCCACACACCAACAAAAATCACTAACAGGCAGCCAGACTTCCAAATCCATACTGCTCCTGTGTAATCCCCCTTGCACTGTCAGCAACATGCAAAATAAATAAATAAAATGTTACCCTGCTTAACGCTAGTCAGATAAAGAAATTATGCAAAGGCTTGGTAGGCCAGAATCTAAGGGGTTTAGACTTTGGGATGTTACCTGTAATTTGCAAAGTGAACTTTTTATTTCAATTGTGATTTTAAATTATTGTTAAGGAAAAAATGATCTGCCAGTGTGTTCCTCCTTGAAGAGATCCCATAGACCACATAAACACTTGCTCAAACCCTTTACTCACTGTTGTCCACATTTCCCTTTCCTGACATGTTCATTTTCTAGCTCTCCCCCATTTTTCAGACCTCCCACTTTTCCTCTTTTATGGCTATAAACACTCAAAGTCCTGACATTTTCGTCCTAGTCATCACTCTTTTCTCCTGAGAGGTTTCTCGTTACCTCTGAGGCTCACTGTGCACAGACAGCTTCCATGCTGGCCTCCCCACACCAGTGCCAGTCAGCTATGCTAAATCCAGACATTCCAGATGCCACAGATACTTGTCCATTACATTATCTCCCTTCAGCCCATCTGCTAAAATCAAATTTGCTGGATCGAGGACTAAACAAATGCTTCCCCTTCCCCGGCCTCTGGTAGCACTAAGCCAGCTTAGGGTCAGTAATAACAACAAAACTTTGAGCTCAGGACTTTTGGTTTTGCATGAAGATACCCAACTCAACAAATTAAATGAACAATTGAGCTCTCCTGTCATATTAAACACTGTTACAGTTTTGAAAAATATTTAGAGAAAGTAATCTTTGCACTATTTTAGGACCTGAAAAACCTAATGTTCAAGTCCTAGAATGGAATCAGAACTTGCTAACAAATAAATAATAGCAGTATTTATCAATGCAGTTATCTTTGTAGTCCTCAATAACCACACTGCTATTTTGTATACACATGTAGTGCATAC
Source organism: Hylia prasina (assembly GCA_013397195.1). Classification (NCBI taxonomy): domain Eukaryota; kingdom Metazoa; phylum Chordata; class Aves; order Passeriformes; family Sylviidae; genus Hylia; species Hylia prasina. The sequence goes on along the minus strand of VYXD01004234.1, from coordinate 1,489,277 downwards.
CATCTGCTGATGTTTATTTTAATTCACCGGGAAAGGCCTGTGTTTAAGTTGGAATTTAAGTGACAGAATCAGAACAAAAGAAAAAGGGCAGCAGAATAAACTGAATAAATTCCAAGTCTGACTTGTAAAGGCAGACAATATAAAAGCTATAATCTTAGTTTAATCCCCACACTTTTTAAACATAGTAATTACTAGACATCTGCTGGTAACACAGCCTTGCTATTGGATAACCTTAATTACCCTGTAATATTTCCTGACACTCCCCAAAATATGCCCTATGGATAATAATTCATTCACGGTTCAGCCCCATTATTAGCTACTAATTCAAACAATCAAGACAAAGACAACGAACAGATGACCTTGAACAATTACCCACTCACTGAACAGAATTTATTTCATGCTTTTCAAAGACTTTACTGCTTTCCTGGCTTCATGAGCAGCACTCAAAAATTAACAAAACTCAAGCAAGAAAAGAGCTGCAGAATAAAAGGAGAATTGCTGGGGTACCCCAGCTCTCTTAAACATCATTTGCTGGCATTAACAACATAATGGCTTCTGCAATACAGTTCATTTTCTAAGATTAAATAGGGACCCAGACAGACTGGGTGCAAAACCCTATACAATTGTTTTAATAGACTGGATTTGTAAGCTGTTCAATTATTTGCCATAAATGTATTGGGAGACCTGGAATGAAACAAAATAAATACATATAGGTATAAAGAATGGAATTCAGGCAACTGTTGCAGAAGCAGAGGAAGTATCAGTGACTTCAGCGCTGAAGTAGATTGGTGCGAATGTCTGAGGCTTTTCTTTGGGCTGCCCAGGAAATATTTCAAGTCACAAATCACAGTTTGTCCTCATTTGAGCTGCCATAACCTGGCACCCTTCTTTCTGATTGTACAGGTAAAACCAAGTGCAAAAGATGGACCATTATTGCCAAATAAACCTAATCTGTACTACTTTGGGTGATTACTTATGTTCATTTAGAAAAATTATTGTTGCAACAAACATGAATGGGGCATGGCTTTTGAAATTATTATTATCACAATCAAATTTTAGGCATTTTGTCTTCAGATTAAGATGAGGAGAAGGTACACCAAGGAGAGTAAAAAGCTATTGCCCTTTTCTCTGTAACTCAGTCATCCCCTCTTGAGAGTCTAGGAGGTCCTTTGCAATCCATTCCAAAGTCAAAGGATTCAGGTTGGGCTGGAAATGGGACTAGAATTATTGAGCTACTAGGAAAATAACCTTGAAGGACTAGATAGGGAAAAAATAATGTTAATGAAAATTCAAAGTCAAAATTAAATCTGTCTTTTCCGAGATGGTTCTGAGAAAGACATTATCATTGTAAGAATATAGTTAAATTCCTTAAATACCTGTGGAAGTGAATGGCAGAAATAGGATATTGTGAATAATATCAAAACACAGAGATGCTACAAAATAACCCCCTGCCAAAATCAGAACTATGATAAAAAATAACTTCTATATACAATCTACACCCTAATCACAATGACTTTAAAGATTTTTTTTTTTTTAATGTAAAGTGCATAAGAATGCACAACCTTGTAAAGTTTAGCGCAGGATGTTTAGGCTTAAGTCCAGACAAATAATCAGAAGGCAAGAGATAAAAGGACAACTTTAGTTTTCCTTGACCTTAAAAGGTATGCAGTCTGCAAATATAAAGCACTTCATGAAAGGTGGAGAGGGAAAAGGAGTTTTTTCCTCCAATGGAAAGCATGAGATTGCAATATCTTAAAAAAAATATTTGTGTCAACACAACTTTACAGATTACTTGTTGAAGCTATGTCCTCTGAATGTGCTTTGCTTATCAATAATACCTAATAAAACTTCTGAGATTTTAAAGTCCACATTCCAAAAATGAGGTACACATGATGAAATTTCTTGTTATGAGCACATTTCTCCTACTTTAGCATTACCTATCAGAATTTCCTCTTCAAGGATGGCAGTGAAGTGCACATTTATACACAAATCCCTATAATATTGCACTTTTTCAGTGTAGCCACTGTAAGAGGGAGTTCATCAGGGAATCCTCACTTTGAGACATTTATCCAAGTAGTTTTGGAAGCAGTTTCAAAGGGAATACACTGGACTAACTTTGGTATGCTCTCTTCTGGTTTCAAAAACCTGTTAATTACATCAACATTCCTCCTTTTCTTGTTTTCCTTTGACCATTACATAACCCACAACCCAAGATTTAGGATTTTTATTAGGAAGTATGCTATTTCTGTCTAGAACTTTTGTAGAAATGAACATTGGGCATTTCATTTCCAAGTAGCCTCTCAGGTCATAATCAAACCTCTGGGAAACAAGTTTGTGAACAAGGCTTTGTAAGAACTGTATGCTCTGCTTCTGTTTAAAAAAATCACTCATGTAATGGATTGTCAACATAAAATATTTTCTTGGGGATAAACCAACAAAACAATCCCTTGGCCAAGGGTCAGGAATGGCCTTTTCTTATGCATGAATATTCAAATTATTATTTTTGAGGGAAAGTCTGAAGTACACTTGTTATTAATTTCTATACAGACCAAATTAATGCAGCTTGCCTGAAGCTCATGTCCCTGTTCATTCAGGAACTGAAATGTCATCTACAGCAAGATAGTCTTTTCTTCTAATTAATGTAGTCATGAAATAAATGAAACACAATATGCAAATAAGAGCTATGATGACTAAATAAAATGCTGTCCCTTCAGGAACAAAACACTCAAAATAAACTAGTTTCATATAGTTGGTTTTGAAAGGCCCATCTGTTAAAACTGAAAGTATTTTGCTTCAATTACATCTGCTTACTAGTAAGTGCTGTGTTTCACTTATTTCAGGGAAACTTAAAAGACAGAAGTTTTTGCTAGAGTTCAGGTCCAGAATGAACTATGTAACTGGGTTATCATGCCTTAATCTTAGACGTTGGACCAAGCTCAAAATTAAATTCACATTTCTGTTCACATCTGAAAAAACTCCAATGTGAATTTCTGAATGGTTACAGCCAAAAGACATATTAAAAATTACAGATTTAACCTCTTAATCTTATGATTGCTACAAAATGCCATAAAGCCAACACAAAGAAACCAACCTTATCTACAGAGTGAAGGTACCTTACTTGGATAAATGTCTCAAATGGAGGATTCCCCAATGAACTCCCTCTTACAGTGACTACACTGAAAAAGTGCACTGTTGCAGGGACACGTGCAGTTCAATGCCATCCTCAAAGAGGAAATTCTGATGAGTAGTGCAAAAGTAGAAAAAATATGATTCTAAGAAAAACTACTGTTTTAATTCAGTGGTTCCATTTTCATGTAGCACGTTTTATTTAATCACCTGGAACAGTATCTGGCATGATTACTTTAGAAAATACACATTTATTAAATAAACGTTAGAAAGGGAAGAAAAGTGAGAGGATTCACTAAGAGGAATTGTGTTTCAAGCATTTCCTAGGCCAACTCATTTCAACACAGGATATTGTCACTTTCAGACTGGAGAAGATGACCTGGCTAGTAACACCTTCATAGCAGAAATTAAACCTTCCTCCCAAAACTCCAGTGGGAGTTTTGAAAATGGATCTACAACCAGTTTCATCTGCTGGACCCTTCTGGGGCCTAGAGTCTGTGACAGACTAGATTCATTTCCTCTTCAAAGAGTGTGCCCTTTTTAACCTGAGTGGAAGTTTTTATAGGATNTTTTTTTTTTTTAATATTGTGTTCCAGCTATCCTGGACAAGGTGAAAACAAGATAAGGAAAAGGCGACCATTTCCTCCAGAAAATCCAGAGACCAGTCCCCTAGTCTGACATGAAGGAAATCAATATTTCCTGGAATAAATCAGGTTCAAGACCTGGCATGCAACTTTCTCCATCATAAGCAATTATTCTGACCACCAAATTGTGTTCTTAATTAGTTTTGTCCATCTGGACACAAATCTCTTTCCAATAAAATCTCTATCAAAACTCTTAGACTCCTGTGAGAAGTCTTAATGTCAAGCTCTTGCTATTTTTCAGTTACACAAAATCTGCTTAATTTGATTTTTCAAATGAGAATTCAAAGCCCCCTAGAAAAGTTACAGGTACAGAAGGCAGTGTTACTGAAGCAAAAAAGAAATCACCATCTGTATAGGCAAAGATGACGTTCTGACAGTGTAGACATTCTAGCTACAAGAGAGCTGGCCAGAATCAGGAAGAACTTAAGAGAAGCAGATTTTTATTTTTTTTCCTCAGTAACACTCAGGAATCAAGGCTTCAGAGCTTCTAAGGCCTAAATCCACACAGCCAATGGAAGATCTGAACTTCAATTGCTACCACCTGCTTTTAATTCCTCCGGGTGTTTTTTTCCTAGCTCCCCTACACATGAAAACTTATTTTTCTTTCTTAGACTGAATCTATTTTCCTGCTTATGTTTCTCTCTCCTTCCTGAAGTCATGACTGCTTTCATCTTCAATGTAGTCAATTCCAAGTCTAAGCCAAAGGCTTTGTGTACAATGTACTTTTTTAAAATGGATATAAACAAACCTACCTGCTTTTTCCACTTCTCCCTGGTTCTGATACCTTCTTGATGCTGCCTAATGCCTACATTCTTTTCTTAGCTTAACCTCTATTTTTATACTCTGCAAAATGCATTTGCTACACCATGCATGCCATTATTCCTTACTCTTTCTCTTCCTACCTTTATTTTCATGCACTGTCTTCAAAATCCAAATTTGTTTTCAATAGCAAAGAGCTAAGGATTTTTTTTTCTCTTAAAATAATACTTTCATTCCTTAGCTTTAGTATGAAGCAAAATATGTTTAGTTGTTTGAAATAGCAAGGATCATCCCACCTCCTACATGGTGAATACCAACTTGAGTCATAGGACCTTCTCTCTGTGAAGCTGAGTGCTAAATCCCTGAAGCATTTTTAGAACTCCCATCTTTAGTTTTGCCACAGATGTGTTACATCAGTCTGTTTTGTAGCTTCCTACTTGATGGGAAATCTGCATAGTGTACATTTGTGATTGTCGTTTACTGCAGTATGACTTGAAACAGTTCTCCTGGGTGATTTTTACATCAACTCACTGCGGCATGACCTGTATCTCTGCAAGGGACGGAAATCATCATTCCCACATTTTTACTTCATAGATTTTCTACGTGAAGTAGAAACAATCCTATGTAAGATGCCATTGTTGGTATAAGGAGGCAGCTTCAGCAAAGCTGGTGGTTTTTCCATTGCTGTGTTGCCCATGGAAGCTCAAACACTGTCTGGCAACTATCCTCAAGGGCAACTGTCTGGCCAGTGTAGCAGTGGGCCCCCTGCCATCCTAACAGATGGGCACCAAGTGTAAGTAGCCATAAGTCCATATAAGTGCATTTAGTGTGAAACTTGGGGCATAATTCCCAGCCTTCATCACCATATGGCTTTTCCATACAGAGTTTGTGATAAATGGGATGTGCAGTGCTAATCTAACTTTGAACATGAACAGCATTAAGGAAAATAATAAGAATAGTTCCCACGATGTGATAAGCAGCAGGTAAGTGTGGAATTAGCAGGAGCAGTAGAAGAGTAGGGTTATTATGCATCATCATCTTCCCCACACTTTTGTTTTTGTTGATCCATTAGGCTTTCCATTACTCAACTTCTGAAAAACAAGGAAATGGGCTCCTTCACTCCTCTCCCACCCACTCCTCTACAGGGAGAGTGCAAAACTGTGAAAGCTTGTGCCTTCAAGAAAAAAACCTTGGACTGATTCAAAGTCTCATAACTGAACTGAGCCTACATCTCACAGTCACTACAATACTGAATTCTGCAGGACTGTTTTAGAAGAGAGGCTCAGGATTTCATAGACTCATTAACCATGCACATATTAATGCTTTTATTCTGTATTCTTATTGGACATGGAAATCATTTCACCTCCCCTCAGCACACAGTGTTTCAGACATATCTGATCTAGTGCTCAAGGAAAAAGGGAAGCCAGCAGAACATGTGAGTGTATTTGTGGCCATCAACTTTATAGCAAGTAATTCGAAGTAGTGCATGCCTCACTGCCCATGGATTTTAGTTATTGCACCAAACTGCGTTTGTGTATGCTAACAGAAGGGACTGTAAACAAACAGTAAGTACTGAAATATGGGCTTAGTTCCAAGAATGTGGACCTTAAAAATTCATACATTGGTTTAGAGTATTTTTAGATAGCACTTATGAGTTTTAGTTATTGTCAGCAAAAGATGCTGCGTGTGACCTCTGAAGAGTGAGAAGTCCTGAAAGTATGAGAACTCTGAAAAAATATTTCATCTAATTTTAAGATTTCAAGTGGTAAGAAATCATAGGAAATAGAATTTACCTAGTTATGTTTTTCCTTTTCTAGCATACTCTAAGTTGGAGTTCATGGTTGATTTACACCAATCTAAAATGATACCAGCAACAGAAAAGGAAAAGTCCCACCTCTCCCATCTGCAGTTACATATTTCTACTGCAAAGGGCAGTGCTGCCTTTCAGTGAGGCAGGGATTGAGTAGTTTGAGGTATTTACAGAACCATTGTCTTAGATAAAAAGGAGGGAATTTTAATGCTGTATAAACCAATACAGATTTTGCTGGAAACAGTTCCAGCTGTGCAGCCCAAAGTCCAACACAGTATAGCTCTGTACTCTTGGCTCCTAAATCTGAGAGAGGAACACCATCCATGAATAGATACTTGAATTTGCTTGCTTTCCAACTGTATTCAAATAATCAACTCTGCTGGCATGAACACTTGCAGAAAGCAAATGTCAAAGTTGCTTATGCGAACTTTTCTGGAAACACAATTTAAGTCTGGCACTCCAAGAATTTTAGTTGAAACATTTATCTAATTAGGAAGAGAGATAACTGACAGGCAGTATTTAATCAGAATCCTGAAGTAACACAATTATGCTTTTGGCTGAGATATATGATCCCTTTCTGAATTAACTTCCATCTTATCCGGAATAAGAACAGTTAAATTAGTGCCTATTTATACATTCATTATTTAGGCTACCAATAGCTTGCCTCATACACAGTTAGATACGATTAGACACCATTATGTTAATTTCCTCTTAAGAAGACTGGATCTTTTAATTTTATTTTTTAACTATTAACATAGAAAGTTTGAAGCTGAATCAGTTTCAAAAATTAGGGAATTAACTGGTCAGTATAATATATTTTGGCAGACCTATGTACTCACAGGAGGCTCCAGTTTATTCACTAGTTGAACAGATGAGTGACACAAACCAAGCATACAAAGAGAATATGTACTAATCAGCATCAGAGTATCATTAAGACTGAAAATTCCCCTTGGAGATACTGATCTACCACAAGTATTAGGAGATCAAATTCACAATAGAGTGAAGGCCTTTGGGCTTCAGCTGTGCCTCTGTTAAGTAAAGAGTCTAAAAGTTGCACAGCTTCCCGTTTATGATCTTCCAGAAACTTCCAGGTCTGATTCACTCAATCTATCTGAAAAGTGTTTTTCTCTGTTGTCAGCCCTATGAGACTGACCTTAGGTACAAGTCAAAGTATGGGCTCCTTGTGATGCCTTAAGTTTTAGCTTTTATATTTTTCAGATCAGTACTGCTTTGGTGTATAACTCTAAAACTCCATCACCTGTCAGCTACTGTTCTCCCATTTTATTCAGACAAAACAATTTCTCTCTAGGCCTGAAACTCAAGGACACCTTAGTCTCTCAGGCCCCGGAAAATAAAAACAAACAGTGAACTTGAGGGAGCAAACTGGAGGAGCGTGATTGCATTACCTGGAGCTATAATTGGACAATTAACCTCTGATAATCTGATGTGCAAGTATCCCAAACTTCTATCTGTCTGAAAAACTCGTGACTGTTGTCCATCTTGGGTGTAGTCTCTGTGAGACCCCTGCACTGCCCAAGGTGTCCCCTTTGAAGGCCTTTCAATAAATACCTGCCTTTAACTCTGTCTAGCCTCTGTTCTAGGTAGCCTCTCCAGACATCACTTTGATGAGAGCAACTATGAACACACCCCTGATAATGGCAGGTGGAATCATCCTTACTCCCTCTCGTGACACAATTCACTCCATAACCTGTCCATTGTGAAGTCTTAAATATGCCAAATCCATAATGAGGAAAGAACAAAAGAAATGAGACTTGAATAAGATGAAACTAGACATGGGCGAAGTAAACACAACCAGCAAAAGCTGTCTAATAGACATTTATTATCCTATAAAAGTAGAAACACTCGTTTTGATAAAAGAAGTTACAAAAGTACTCTCTTTAGGTTACAAAGAAAGAAATACACTTTCACAACAAAACTAACCTGCAGAACTCGCTACCTGCAAGTGGTTACACAAACCAAGAGCTTAATTTGTTTAGTGGCCCAGATATTTGTCTGGAAATTGGAATTAGAGAGGGTCTTTATGACAAGAGGGAAGTGCTTATCCAGCCCACTGCTTCCTGCTGTGAATCACAAGCTTGTGTGAGGGCAGGGCTGCGCATAAATTTTCCCAATGGACAGCTGAGCTGACTTGCAGACGCTCCTGACGCTGGCAATTCTAAGAGGAGTGAGACCCAAACAATTCTTGGCTAAATTTACAGGGTTTCAGCTTCCTTGTGCTTTCCATTTGACAGAGGTGTGCACTTCACTCTGCACAGGCTGCGATGCAGAACAACCCAGCAGGGACACAGCACCCTGCTGGTCACCTGCAAACTGGCACCGTGCACAGGTGACACCCCCATACCCCCGGGCCTCAGGGGCTCCACCCAGAACAAAAGTTAAAACCTGCTCCAGGAGTAAATCATGGTGCATCTCAAAAGGAAGTCAGTTCTATTTTGCAGCAGGTGAATTCACAATATCAGCCATATTTTCAGAAATAAGAAGCAACCAGCTTTTAGAGGAAAGCTTTCTCTTTTAGAAAAAGTTCTGGCTTTGTTTGCTTGTTCTATACTACTCATCCTAGGTCGTGACTTTATATAGACTGCTGAATAACCTGGTGTCCATAATAATTCCTATAATAGGAATTAATTCCTATATTAGGAATTTAACTTTCTAAAGCCCTTTTGAAAAACCAATTAAAAAATAAAATTCCTTTGTGTCTACCTTATATTGCCAGTTTATTATTTTAAAATGTGTTAAGAGTTTTCTCCAATAATTCTTGCTTTAAATCTTTAAGGACATAAAATCCAGAAATGAATGTAATAGAAATAATTTTTCTGTAAAAATTTCTGTATAAAAATGTGTTTTAAGTCTTCTTATTTTCAAAATATTTGGCTTTCTAAGGTATCAATAATACCTTCAAAATTGCAAACTGGACAGTGTAGTGACCCTTTCAGATTCCACTTTCATAATCCACAGAATCTTTGCGTTTCATCTTTTGTTAGAAGACCCCAAAGTTCTTTGATGCATGCACATTATTTTCTAGTCACTGCCACCACATGAAAAGGGTGTTAATCCCCTGCTAATTAACAACTTGTTGAGGTCAAAGGGGGTCAGTAGTTTACATTTTTGGACTTGGTGAATTTTTTGTTCATTGGAACTTCTTGTTGTCATCAGTTCAGGTATTCTGTAATTTTGTTCCACGTCAGTGATAGCATCCTCTGGCCCTCTTAGCCCAGTAAAGAACATACAAAAAGGAGGTTTGGCATGAGATTCAGTTTGCATGTATTTTTCTATTCTACAAGTCCTTTTACTACACACACTGTTGCTTTGTGCAGTTTAGGCAGTCCATCTAGACAGGACATGGAGTTCTACTGCTTTTGATAGTCATACTTCATGTTAATAAAATAATACACTACTTCTAAAAATAGTTAGAAGATTATAAAAGGTATTAAACCCAATCCTTATTGGTGGGGGGAAAGACTGAAGATGATCTTGCCACTTTTATTTATTCAGTATTTTTATATATACATATAAATACCCATACTTATTTATATAAGTAGTTCTTCATTGCCTTATTAATTTGAAAAGGAGCTTCATTAACTCCAGAAAATTTTAACTTTTGTCACTGAAGTACAACTATGCTGCCTGATCTGTTTATGTTCTTAAAAAGGTTCTGCAACTTGAAGAAAAGCAGCAGCAAGACAGTAGATGTTTTGTTTTGCGTTTAGTTCCTACAGACTGGAAAAGGTGCGTAGAAACAGATAAACAAAACTCGATGGGATTGGCAGAGACTATGAAGAAAAAAATGAAAGGGCACCAAACTAGTCGATATTCATACAGTCATTAAGATAGAACTAACCTCAGTAGTCCTGACAGTGAGGTCCACAATTTTATGACACATTGTATGAAAAGGCACTTCTCTCATAACTAATGAATCTGCTCTATCTCTTTCTAATCTCTCCAGATCAAGCTGAATCATCCCTTGTGAGAGGTAAGGAATGCAGACATTCCCAAACTCTCTTCTACAAGCTTCAGTACTTATATTTTCTTTAAAAATCTATCACAATCTTTGCAGTTTCCTTCACCCAAACAAATGCCCTGCATTTACTTGACTCTTTTCATCACCATTTAAACAACCGCTATTTTTAAAATACCCTAAAAAGGATGAGTAAATTCTCTCTGGTAACACTGTTTCTTAGTCTAATTTAAAATTAAATGAAACTGCTTCAAAAGAAAAAGAGAACCACCACCAGAGTATAATTTTAATTATAATTTCACCAAAAATTCTTTTAGAAAGTACAAAACTGTCTGAACTGAAGTGCAGATTTAGCCACGCCTGTGTAGACCCTGTCACTTATTCCCCTTTATATAAACAACATCTCACAAACAGAACTGTACAGATGAGAGACCATCAGCACAGTTTACAAAGGGAAGCGAGTGATCTTACCCTTTTGAATCTTGATTAAGGGAAAAAAAAAATACTGGATGGGTTGCTTGGTCTAAAACTATTTAGTTATCTGATTTAGTTATCTGGAGCTCAGTGGAACCTCAGCACCAGAGAGATGACTCATGATCCAGGAGGTGACTATTTTTTTTTTTTTGACAAATGAAATCCCTCCAGGGTGCTGAAGTTGTGCAGCTCTTCCTCAGCCATGAGGGCTGCGGGTTTCCCTGAGGTACCTCACCAAGTGCACACCTTCATCAGCTGCTCTTACAACAAGGCACTGCCAGAATAATTTTTGAATGTTGAAATGAAGCAACTTCTGACATTTCATTTATGCGCATATTATGTTAAAGTGAAAATAGCTGAAGAAAGAACACTTGTCTTTCTTTTCATGAGGCTCTTTTCAGAACCTAATTATTTTCCCTTTTTATTAAATTATTAAGACCACTTTTTATTCATTCTGATATTAAATTTGTAGCAATAGATTTCCATGCAGATAAACTAGTAATTCACTTGAAATTCTATTCTTTCCTTAACATATTAACCAAGTAAGGAATGTGAGTGTAAATATTGGCACTAAAATAGTGCAAGTTTCAGCATCTGAAACAGTTTCATTACTTGAGGAATTGGAGTATTTAGATGAAGTTAAATTAGGCCACAAGAAAATACATTTTTTAAAAAGATGATGACCTAAATGGTGAATTGTGACAGCAGCCAAGTAAATAACTTAACAAGAAAAAGCTTTGCAGAATATTGATTTAATGCATCACTTAAGCAACAGAATATCTCAAACCCGCATTATCCATGCTCTATTTCCCTGTACCTTGGACAGTTTATCTATTCACCTCTCTCAAAGGAACAAGCACATATTTCTACATGGATTGTTTCCCTATGATGTACAGTTTTTAACACTATGATAGAATTAATCTTTAGAATAATTCTACTTTTGTGAAAGCTACTAGTTGGTAGAAATTTTAGAAATTTACTGGAATCAAAGTTACAGAAATTTAACCAGGATACATTAATTATCATCTTTACTCTGGGAAAATCCGTCCCTGCAAAAAAAGATTTTCACTGTTTCAAAGGGCTGCAAACTGCACTTCAACTTCATTGGAGAGTTTCTAAAAGAGGGTAAAAAATACCAAAAATTTGATACAAAATTAAACTGATTTTAAATTATGGCTTGAGATGTTACATTTAGGAAAAAGACTATAAAGGTAGTGCTTTCTCTGAGGAGGAGGGAGAAAAAGCAAATAAAAAATGGGGGGCTTTTGTTTTTTTTTCTTTCTTTTTGAAGAAATGAGTGAAAGAATCTAATTTTTTATATCACATTCTGTTTTATTACCACCCAAAGTAAAATCTGGCGTTGTGAAGACTATTTCAGCTAAAATTAGACTTTATCAGTGTTGTGCCATTTAATATGCATGAATGACATCTTGATGGATAGAGAGGCATCGGATCTGAATTCTCTGATTTCCTCTCTGAGGCTGCAGAGCTGGAGCTGCTGCCTGACTCCATGTGCCCCAGCTGCCACGGCAGGTTCTGCACGTAGACTGCCCTGTTCCTGCAGCATAGCTCAAACAGCTCTACCAGGGTCCTACAAGAATTATGAATATTATGAATGAGGCCCTTCCCTACATGCCTGTCCTCAGGAAACACTCAAACCACTTTTTCTCCAATACTTCAGATTTTTCCTTATTAAGAATTCAATTTTTATGGGAAAGGGGCTACGGGTACCTGTGCCACTCACCAGGGTAACAGAAGCCCAAACAAAATTGTGATTTTCAAAGCATTTTTCAAGAAAATGGACAGTCAGAAGACTGTCCCCAGCACAGGGTGCTAATCACTTTTTATTCATGTCTTCAGTATTTTCCATCACTGTTACTTAGTCTCAAAGATGTCTCACCACAGCCCAGCAAAAGATATGGAGGTAAATTCAATACTGGGGAAATGAACCAGAGCTAAACTCCTTTTTAACAACACCTACTTCACCAGTCAAAAAGAACTGGTTTTAATTTTCAGGGCACTTCTCAGTCTTGGAGGGGCTGGCCACAAGCTCTCACTGATTTCCCTGCCTCCCTCCATGCTGTGGTAAAAAGGTCCCAAGCTATTTGCAGTTTACACTTTGTAGTATCTGCAAAGCAGATTTAAGGAATTACAGAAGTTACCTCCTGGCCAGTTTTATTTATCTTTTACAGCTAAAGGAGGTTATAAGAGCATTGTTGGAGCCTATTTGACCACCCTTTGTAATCTCTCCAGCTGAGCAAGGCAGGGAATAAGACTCATCTGTTCACCTCATGTTGATTTGTCATTTGACATCTGTGTCAGAGCAACACCCTGTAAGAGCAGCAACACTTTGATGCCACTGCAGCTTTATCTCTGTCAGGACTAGGGCTGAGTGCACTATTTACTGGGAATAATTTATTCAGCAGATTTCACCCTTTCTTCAATTCAAGAGTTCCCTATATATGTTCTGATTAGAAGAGATAATTGGCTTAGTACTCAAGCACTTCGTTCTCACTTGTTCTCTTTTTCCAGAGGTGTCCTGAATAAAGGCAGGGTGAAATTCTTGTGCCACTTAAGACACTGAAACCCACACTTCTCCTTGATCTCACTAATGTCAGGATCTCAGTCAAGGTCCCTCAAGCAAGAAACCTCCAGTTTAGATTGTGATAATACCATAAATGTGATCCAAAATTAAACAATAGGAATGAACAAATGATACAGAGAGAGGGATGGAGTAATAGGATATTTAGATATCATCATGATGGCTCTAATTAAAAAAAACAAACAAGGATAAACACAATAGAGATTATTTTAAGTAGGATGGCATGCAGGAGGGCTCAGGGTAGGATTTTATTCCCCTACAAGGATCAGACAAATATGCAAACATACTTTTGCAACTGGAAATATTTGAACAAGTGCAGTTTGCCTTGACTTGCTTCCTCTGCCCTGCCACTTTGGTCCCCTCTGTCTACACCTTGTTCATTAACCAAGATCAAAACCCTCCTAGCAAATGAATTCTTTGCTCTGTAGTGTATAAGAAATTCATTAATCAATACCAAATGTATAATTAAAGATAAAATATCATTCCTGGAGTAGCAGTTCTGTTCAACTATATAATAATCTATTTCTGAAAGTATCTGTACCCTGCATGCACCTAGCAAGGATCAGTGCCTGAAGGCAGTATTGAACTATATTCTTTGAAATGCCTCGTGTTTTGCTAGCAATTTCAAACTCCTCTGTCCTTCAACACTCAGTCACTAAACTATGCTGCTTAAATTATTAAATCCTTTTAATTTAAATTTTCATAAGCTACCAGAGGAAAAATGTGCTTCCTTATAGTAACAGGTCTGGCTTCTTGTAAGGAAAGCTATGGTATTGTTGTTGCTTTTCTGCAGTATTATCATCCTTTAAAGAAACAACAAAATAAATTATTTCATTAAGGAGTAAAATGTGGAAGGCAGATGGTTTAAAAAAACCAAATCCTTTTGAAACTGTCCTGGTTAAGGACCACCCAAAACTAGAATAGAAATGGGGCAAACTATCTACTATCTTAATCCCTAAAAGAGTGAGATATCAGACAAGAACTATGAATTAAAAATGGGGAATCTTATTACATCAAAATTATTGACAAAGAAGAAAAACAATCTCCAAGATTTATTATATTGGTCCACAAACAATATACTACTTTGAAAAGTTTGGAATATATATTTTACTTTAATATGTTTTTACTGAATAAGATGTTGCAACTGCTATAGGTTTGTGTTCTAGTGACTCTTTAATCTCACCTAGAATACTGCAGTTCTGTGCAGCCAGTGCTGTAGGGGTGGGACAGTGCAGGGAATACATTATTTAATTTAGTGAATTCATATAGCTTGAAAGACTTAAACATTCATCTATTTTCTCTGTAAAGAGAGAGATGATTTATCCCAGGGAATAATAGATTCAATAAAAAATATTCAAAATTAGACCATGTAGGATTTTTTCAATGAAAATACTTCTACATTTGAAAAATGAACTAAATGTTCTATTTAGTTAAATATTATCATTTTTCACCAAATACTGGATTGTGCATAATTTGATAAGTTCTAGATTTTGAAACCAATCTTACTTTGCAAGGAAACTAAAATACAAAGTATCAGTTGCAGACATCCTAAGGAAATGACAGTTTGATAAATAATTTATAAAATATATATGGTTAGATATTACTATGGGTTGATTGGGGGTGAAAAAACTTGCATCTGAAACCAGAAAAAGCTGCATAACCTTATAAGAGTAGTCTGAGGGAAAAATTCCTGTTATGGTCACCAAGTCTGTCTGTCTCTATAAAGCCTTCATTTTTAGGGTGAAAACTGAGCCAGCTGAGTATCAGGCAATCATCTTTTAGGGAAAATAAATTGTTTATTCTGAAAGGACTTAAGAGAACAAATGATTAAAGGACAAAAAATGTATTTTTTTTTTTTAATTAAGGCAATTACCCAGGAAAGAAAAAGCATTATTCAAAAGTAATGACCTGACTTTCTGGAATACACAGATGTGATATAGAAACTGTTTGCCTAACTTTCATTTTTAGATTTATCTGATCAAAGGCATGGTTGTGCTAGCTTTATTGATCAAGTCTTTCTGGATAGCCTAATTCTACGGTGATCTCATTTGTAACCAAGCTTTAAAAGACTCGTGTCACTCAGTTTGATCTGAGGTATACTGCAGTTAACACCCCACTGTTTAAATAACATTTCGTTTTATTTAGAATTTTTCTTTTACAAATACAATTCTAAAGACATTATTTTAATTTGCACTTGAATAAACTAGTAAAAATATTAGGATTGATTAGCTAATAATCCTAGATTTTTTCCAATTGTATTAAGTTCACCTGAATGAGATCTGAATTTCTCACTAACAGCCGTGTAAGCAAAATCAGGTTTATAAATATGCAACAAGCTCAACATATGTATAAATTCCAGTACGCAGATCAAGATAATCAAGATCATTTTTAACAGTGGTTAAATTACAGCCACATTATCTAAGCTACCCACCAAAAGCTGTCCCTAAGCAGACAGAAGACATGCAGAGGAAAAAAACAGTAAGTCATTCTGACTTCTCCTAGTGAGGGGATACCAGCTTACTCTCTGACTGTTGAAAATCTCCCCACTATCTCATGTGGTTTTTTTCCAACTGATCTCCTCTATTTCTGTAGAAGAAATTAATGAAGCAAAACATATACCCCACCCAAAGCCTCACAAAATCCATTATGATATTAACAGCTAAACCCGTGATTTTTCTTTGTGGCAATATTGCAGCCTGTCCAACTGGGTCACATACAGCAGAGATGATTTGCTCAGACAACATTTCAGCTATTTTCAACCATCCTGGTGCAGCAGATGAGAACAAACCTTCCATCACAACCCTCTTGTACCAGACACTTTGAAAAACTCCTCTTGTTGGCTTTGGGCAGTTCTTAACCAGGGTATAGAACCATTTCCAGAATGTATACACACACTGCATGTGCATATTTCCAGGCTCTGGCAATTCCTCTCCGTGAAATGGCTTTTGGGTGCCCTTCATCCTCTTGCTCATCCTCAATGATTTTCAATGACTTTGCTTCTTCTCTGCCTTTTTCTGGCTTCTCCAGTATCTCCTGGGATATTTTTTCTGTCTGATTTCTTCTTTGCTTATGCACTACCAGCCTCCAGGGATTTTACTAGCAGTGACTAATATAAGCCTGAAACTTTAGCAAATACCACCTACTGCTGAATTATAAAAAGCAAAGGTGTATAGAACAGCAAAAATTCTCTGGCCAAGTTGTAAGCAGATACACAGTCTATGAAGTTCAATTACTTTCCACTGACAGTAATAAATAAATGAATAAAAAGTGATTAAAGAAAAATGGAAAGGCTTAAAAATGCTGGGCAACATGAAATCTGCATCATACACGTGATAGGACTGCATTTGGTTGTCTAAAGGAACAGCTAAGATACATATTTTCAGAAGTATCAATGCAACACATCAACATGCAAACTACATTACTTCCTTTATTCTGTTTCTGAAAGAAATTTATCTCAATTTTTTGATTTTTGCCTTTCTAAATGTTGTATGCCTTACTAAGAAGCAGCCAAGGGACAAACCTGCTCCTCCTCCCAAGTAGACATTGAGCTTATATTTCCACATGAAAAAAATCAATAGCTGTTTTTAAAAGTATTTGTGAATGCACCCTGTACAAGATGTTCAAGGCCATCCTACTGTTCCTCACCCTCACACCAACCATCTGCTCTCTAATTCTTCCACATACTGAAAATTCTCCTTTAGTAACTATAATTTCTAACTTCAGTTATGTCTTTTCTTTCTTAGTGTTCCTGGGCAGGGAAGCTTAAAATTCTTAGGAACAGGATCTCTATTAGACAGGAGTTAAACATCTTTACCAATCTTTGCTAGATCAGCGGAAAAAGCTACAACGCCAAAAAACCTCTACCCAAACCCAGCAATGGAGATCTGTGGTGTTAAAGGATGGGGTCACAGAGGACCACAGAGCAGTAGGATCTCCAGACTCTGACAGCTCAGTTCATCCAGCATCTTACCTCGTGTTAAACTTCATCACAATGACAGAATTTGCAAAGTAATGTTATTTTCCACACTGTGATAATTTCACGATGCTCTTATTCCTCGACTCTTAAAATTATATATTCATCTTTACTAACAATAGTGGTGAAGGAAGCAGTTTATTATTCAGGGAGAGTGAATGTGATGCAGCCTAAATCTTCATTTGGTTTTCTTTTCAATGGACATGACAGAGAGAATAAAATGTCCATTTAGATGCACAAATACGTATACAGATGTACTTCTCTCTCTGGAGGCAACAACGATGCAAAGTATTATTTTGTTCTGCAAAATACTATGAGTCACAACAATGTCCACTTGTATCATCTAGGTCTTTAATTCATGGCTCAAGACATGCACGTAAATAATCATTGCTCCAGAGTCCCTAGATCTTCCTGAAATCCACTCTTGAGTTGTTTGAGGAAAGAGCTAAAGAATAATAAATTAACTCAGATGTTTGTTCCCTCTCTGTAAAGAGCTTTTCAGCATTTTAAAATCAGAAACTGACATTCATGAAAAATATGTATTTAAGACAAGACCATGTATTGGTCTTAAAACCAAAGAGTTTACTGCTCTCTAGAGTAAGGTTTCTTTTTATTATTATTTCTTCCCTCTTTAATTGAATCAAACAACAACAAGAAAAAGGAACCAAAATTATGAAGACCACCAGCGCAGCAAAGAAAAGAAAAAATGTCTCCCAGGGTTTTCAGTTCTCTTCCCTCAGTGTTCTGGAGTCCAGATGTGGAAAGCCTAGTGGAGCTGAAAACATTTTTGGTGGGTGGAGAGAAAGTTTTGATGCTACTGCTGCAGCCTTATTTTATCCAAACCAGACAATTATCTTTCTCCATGAAGAGTAAAAAGCCAAACAACAACACTCACCAAACCACACCTTTTGTATATGGTTACTAAACAGTATTTATAAGTGAGCCTGCTGAAAAAATCCCACTCTGCACCTTCTTAGCACCGAGAAGCAAAGAAGGTCTTTACAAGGCCTTCTTAACTCAGGGTAGAATATTTACTGTCTTCATCTTCTTTAAAATCCTGTTTGTCAGGTGTGTCAGTTTATTTTTAAGAGATGTATTTTTCCTGCTCACACATCAAGCAAACACATATTGATTTGCTGCAGCCATACCAGGTCATAGGATATGGAGGAATGTTCCCATATCTTATGCGGCTGAACCTGGAATATGGTGTTCAGCTGAGCGATGATAAGGGTGGTCAGTGAGGTGATGATAAAAGTCTATAAATAGCTTAAGAGAGTGAACTCTGAGGAGGGAGAAGCATTGGTTTAAGGTGGACTGAAAGAGCTTGACTGGGAGAAACAAAAGATGCCCTGACAGCCAGGGCCAGGCATAAGCTGCTAAATAGGATCTCGTACGCACTACGATTGCCAGCAGAGCAGCCTGGGCTTGGCCTTGCACAGACATATATGAATTTACTATTCCACATTAATTATTCTGGGAAATTTCCAAGCATATTTAAGCACTTCAACTGCTAAATTGGGCCCCAAGTTCAACAGTCCACCAACAGGAGTCACACACTGGGTGTACTTAGAACTACACACCACAGAGCACTGGAAACACGTAAGAGGAAATAAATCTGCCCAGAGAGGAAGATGGACACAAATCCTGCAAATCTGTCATACCTCTGTTTTCTGTAGTTCTAGGAAAACATGCATGTGGGATTTGGGAAAGGTCTTTTTAATAAGGGTTAATTGGAGAAGTATGTCACACATGACTGAGTACCGTTTCAAATTACTGCTCATGCTGGCATAACTAAATCAGACAAATGACAGAATACCAAAATAGGGAATAGTCAATCTTCTTCCCTCCTACTTAATATCTTCATTATTCTCAAAGATCAGTAATTACAGATTTTCTGGAATTTGTTGCTTCTTTCAAAATATTACTAAGACCACATAATAATATTCCCAGAGATCCAATAGTTCTGTAAAATCCATCTTCTATTGTCAAACTATTAGTCTAAGTTTTCAAACTGCTGGATTCATTTATCTGGTTTATGAGATGCAAGAGTTCAGGATAAATGATCCTGATATAACCCTTTCTGAGCTTAAAAAAAAAAAATGAAAAGGGAAAAAATAACCAGTTTAATAAACCAGATCAGTTATTCTCATGAAAATCATTGTACGTCCGTAACACTGTGTTACTCTAAAAGTCAGGTCCCTAACCCCGAACCCGAAAAGTCACTTCAGTTTCTTTCTGCTGCCCAAGTTAACTGCAAGCATTTCCTGATGCTGAGAATGCAGGCAGAAAAAGGAAAAACGTCGACTTGAGAAAAGCACAGCTTCCAATCCCCACCCACCAGCTTCAGTCAAAGGGATGACTTCAGTCCCTTTCTTAACTAATCCTGTCACTGTAAAATCCTACAGTCATTCTTCCAACATAAAGGGAAAACGGACTCACTAGGAGGACCTAGACTCTTTCAGCTTGAACTGTTAACCAATGGTGGAAATGCAAGAATGCTGAAGTTGTGCCTTCAGAGCCAATAGAGTGGATTTGTGTGTCCCACATGACTGTGTTTCCCCTGTCTTTCACATGGGCAGTATTTAGTTCAATTCAGAACTGCAGATAGTATAGCGTGCAGAGCAGCAATGGGATGTCTGAGCACAACTGGCTGACTTCCAGGCGACTTCAGGAAGCACATTTGTACATTTCTCCTGAATTAAACTGGGATTCTGCACCCTTGACATTCTTCAAGCCTCCCTGACGCTGGAGAAGGAGATAGCGACCTGCACAGCACAACAAAACTGTGAGTACGGGCTCTATTTATTTTTATTTTCACCCAGAAAAGCAAATCTCTTAAAAATGCCAAAATGCTGCGCGTCCTAAATCAATGATTACTTTTCTTATAAGATGAACAAGTATCTAAAAGTGCTATTCAAATTCAGAAATATTTCTTGCATGCTTCAATAAAAGAAAGAGGGGAAAAAAAAAAGCAAAAGCGAGTTATCCTCCAGGGCAGTGCCTGCATGCACGCTGCATGACACACTGCTTCCTGACATAGCCAGCGTGCTGCTTTGTTCATAAAGAAAAACAAAGACAAAAAGCCCTACACACGTATGTTGTTCACTTTTATTTGTACTCTGTGTCTAATCAGGCCTGATCTGTCCCCAAGGGGAAAACATAAAGGCAAACTTTAACTCCGCCAGCAAGGGCAGCCCAGACTTTGCAGACATCTGACAGTTATTCTAATTAGCTATGAAAGACAGCGAAGACACTTTGGGGCAAATAGCTCTTACATTTGGAACAATGAAGTCGAGCAAGGTTCCCATCCCACCCCTTCCACGGGGGGGAGGGGGAGAGGCAAGGCAACGGGGGAGTGTTAGGAGAGGGTTATGGCTGGACTGAAAACACACAACTAGTGTAATATCTGGACTCGCTCAGCATGAGGGAGAGGCTTTTCGATAAGCAACTTTACCTCTAGATTGCAGCTTGCATTCGCTCAGATTCCTGGTGGGGTGGGAAAGGGTGTGGGGCTCTTCACAGTATAACGTCAGAAGGTCGGGGTGGAGGGGGCAGCGGGGACGAAGGGGGCAGAAAGAATATTCATAGCAGGAGACATTGAAATTGTTTCCCAGAGCTTTACTGGCCAGATCTCCTTAAGCCCAAGTTGCTTTCTGGGCAAGATTTATGGGAGTTCTCAAACAGAAGCAACAGACAAAGCAGCGCCTTTTTTCTTCTTCCTCGGAAAAACTGAACCCAAACGAATAACCGTATAATAAACAGCACTGATTTGTATTTTTGGTCTTT
>VYXD01004234.1:1354933-1467173 GCA_013397195.1 Hylia prasina | reverse complement strand
CTTTAGTAAGGTCTTTCCCCCCTGCCTGCATGATCCTTCCCACCCCCCCTTCCCTACCAAAAGTTAGATTCTGAAAACTACGATCAGAAGGGAAAAAGCAGAGACAATAGAAATCTGATTCGGTCCTGGCTGGGCTGGATCTCTAATAATGCATGAAGTGAAAACAGTTTCTNGGTAAATACACTGTTTTATTCTTTGTCTGCCCTCCTGTTATCTCCCCCTCCCCCAGCCACCGCCCACTGTGAGCTGAGACACCTGAAGGCTAGACACAATGATCAACAGAGCACTGCGCTCGCCTGTCTGGATTCCAGCCAGATTTTTTTTTTTTTTCCCCTTCCACAATCAAGGAGCCTGCACGCAATGCACGGCAAGCCCCTTGCTCTGCTATGTGCAGATCAGACAGAAGTCTGAACCGTGCTGCAGAAAAGATTAAAGACAAACACAAGCCTTTCCTCCTTATGTCGGCCAGGCTCAGTTTCAACTTTGTTATGATTTGCAAAAAAAAATAAAAAAATACATATCTATATATACACACACAAAATAGGAAACTTTGTAAACATACGCACACATTATTGTACAAAACATATGCACACACACACACACTTTCCAACACAGTGTAACTAGGGACATCCAGTGTTTCCCGTTTTACTGTGATTTCTACTCTAGGTTTACAGTCAGTGCAGTATTTTATGTTAAGTTCATGCATCACTTACATAATTGCTGTGTAGCTCTCAAATATATGTATTTTGTATGCGCATACGATATGTTACATAAAGGCAAGAAGCTACTGTACAGGTACCCGTTCCTGAATGCCCATCAAGCTGAAATCTTACAAAATATTTATGTTGAGAGAGATTAGCAAGAGCTCCTAGGCAGTTTTATGATAGTTTTAAACGAGGCAGTAGCAAAATACTTTGTGAATAGGTTGACTTCAAACCGAAGAAGGGGAGCATGGCAGGGACTGAGCTGGCCCTGCAAGCCCTGGCCCTCCTGTTCCCACAGCCCAGAGTCATCGTGCCACAAAGTTGGGCTTGGGAATGCAGTGCTCCCCAAAATAGTTGCTCTCCGTTTGGTGTGGCTATGGGTGGGGTTAGCAGAGACATACAGGGGAAAGGCAGATTCAAAGCCTGTATTCTGTTTAATTTTTAAACGTATGCTGTGCAGAACGACCTATTTTCTACATTCTTTGGAATTTCATTGTCTTGCAGTACAAATTGTGTTGTGATAAATATGGCGAATAATATTTCTTTTCAATATGAATTTTGTATGAAAGAGAGCTAAAAGAAAATACAATTTAAAACACACAACCGCATGCACACATGTACAATGCTTTTAATTTGCTCCCTGGAAAGGCTTAAACTATATTTTAATCACTCTAACAGGTATCCTAATGGAAAGATAAGAAATTTTTTAGCTTTTTTTTCCTCTAATATTGCTTATAAACACTATGAGAAAAGGAACCCAGCATAAATATCCTATAAATTCAGTCTTAAACAAAACTTCCTTTCCAAATAGCAGCAGAGACATGCAAACAAAAGATTGCATGTAGTAGCAGCAATATCCACAGCAAAGTAAAAATTCCTGAATAGAGATTTCAGAAAAAAATGAGTGAATGAATCAAGAGTTCTGGTCAAATTTGTATTCCTGCCTCTTTTTTTTTTTTTTTGTAAATAAGGGAATTCATGCTTTTCTAAAGGAACAATTTACACTCCTTATATGAAACACGTGAGCCAACTCTGCACAATGGTCATACATGAGGAGTATATATTTGTAAATTAAATACATCTACACATGTTCAGCAGTATTAAGGTGATAATTTCCTTTCTACCTTTCCTGGAATATTATGCTTTAAAACAAAATTTGTCACTTGTTTCAAATACTTGTTTCAAAATAATGCCTGCAGCTAAATTATGAAGTGCTCGCTTTCATTTTCTTGAAGTAATGACAAGGCTATCATATTTTTATCCTTTCCTAAAGGCTGAAATCTTATGCAAATCAATTCCTCTAAACTTCAGAAGTGATTTACACGCTACCTTGTCTTAGAAGTTTATTTCAGCTGGCAATTTCTGCCATATTTGTCAATGTAAAAGTAATGTCTAATCACATGAGAGATAAGCATTAAGCCAGAGAATATGAGGTCCTTGCCTCCATGTTTAGTTCAACACTCTCCCCTTCTCCCAGTAAGGTCTCTTGGGTTTTGTGAGTGCCTGGGTACAGCAGCTCTGACTAGAGTGGGGAGGAGATACCTGAGCAGTGCTGCTTTAAAAATGGCATTATCCTCTCCTGCTGTTGTTGTCCTCACACCTGAGATTTGGAGCTGTGTGTCTAAGTTTTTTACAAGAAGAATTTATTTACCTCGTGTGAAAATTGCTGACCTCTGTTTTTTTTACTGACTTCCTTAAACTTTTTAATAGTTGATGCTGAAATAATGCAATCATGGAAGCTCATGCATATTTATGACTCCATTCCTTAAAAATTTGATATCTAATACAGCTTGTCTCTTAGCCTTTGGCCTACATTTGATTGTGCAAATTCCATGGTGCTACTCACACAAACTTCAAGTTCTAATTTCCTGTTTTAAACTCACCTCTTCCCTCTTCCCCCCATGCTTCCTGTTGCATTGGCTTGTTTGGGCTTTTCCTGGTTCAAGTAGAAGTGGGACTTTTAGCCTTAGGAATAAAGCCCTCAGAATTACCTTCAAAACTTTCAAAAGATTGGTAGTTTCACTTATACCTCTACAGAGCTGAGGTAACTTGAGAACCTACCAGAAACACAGACAGTCTCAATAAGGTAACGGGGTCAAATGAGCTCATGCATTACAGAGAGGAAGAGAACTGTGCATTGCATTTTTACAGATAAAAAGCACAGAGTGTTTTAATGTAAACATATTTCTGTTTGATATTTTAGCAAACTGTTGCAAAGCTCAAACTAGAGCACAGTCAAAACTACTTTCAGCATGGTACAGTTAGACCAGATGGCCACGTGTTCTTTTCTTATTTAGATGAGACTTTTCCTTTCAATAACATCTTTCTTCCTGACCTGCTTAAAAATTCCAGCGAATGAAATCAGCACAGGATTTTCAATTCTAATTGACCATGTGCAGAGGAAAGGCCAGAAGAGAAATCAGTAGGACCATTGTAAGGCACACTGCATCAATCTCTCCTTTGTCCTGAATCTTTTCTAGTATGAGCTAAAATAATTAAGAATATTTAATTTATATTATTTGTACAGCAGCAAATCTAGTAGCATTCAGGCAAAACTCACAGTGAGTTACACTTTTAGAAAAGCGTGTAACAAGGGAGATGTATGTCTGACACCAGACAAGCAGGTACTTGACATCATTTAATGGCCAAATATTAAAGACAAAACAAAACCCCATAAACCTGGAAACCAACATCCCAAAACAAGCTCAAGGAAAGAAGGACCAAAAAGACTGAGAGGTGTGGTTAAAGCATGAATTGTTTTACCTTTTCTAATGAAGGCAAAAGATTTGAGGGATATAAAGAAATTTTTGAAAAGCACATTTTAGAAGCAAATGTGGAATATTTACATGGAAATAAATAGTAAAATCTGTAAATATTTAGTGGAAAAATACATTTTTCCACTGTGCAAAACATTGACTCTTAAAACATCTGTAATCTTCAAATGCTTCAAATTTGCCTACATAGATTTTACCCACACGCATCCCCCGCACACTGCTTTGGTTGTGATCAGCCTCAGTTGTGTCTGTGTGATCTGCGTTTGAGGTACAGACTGTAAAAACCCTGTGTGTATTATATTGTGTGCAGCAACATAACAATATTTGAGATTTAACGAGTATGGAAAGGATGCACAAAGTCCTACCTATGCATTTACGTAACCCCTGGATAAGGTAAGTGGGCAAAAGGAATCCTTCAGAAGAGAAGGGCACGGGGAAAGACTTGACAGCAACATAGAGCAAGTCTGGTTGGTTAAAAAAAAAGTAGCAACAGACGTATGGCTGTACTATTTTGTAAAAATTCACTCTAGTCCTCACAGTTTAGTTTAACATTTTGCTTGAATGGTTGGTGGTTTCGTATTATCACTATAAGCTCAAATCAATAAACAACACCTGCAGAATATAAATTCTGAAAAACAGTTATGAACATGGTTTCATTAAGATAACCTGAAGAAAAGAAGGGTTTCATTAAAATCCCAATCATGTTTAAACTTAAGGTGAAAAACAATCCAGGAGAAAATTCAGTGGGCAGCATGGCCTTTGCTATATGTCAAGCATGCAGTCCAAATAACATTTGCATGAAGAAACATGCCTGAGAACATAAAACAAAGCACAGACCTTGGGTCTGACCAGGCAGACATGGTAAAAGGTCTGATTTCAGCTCTCCAGCAAGATGTTTTGTAGCCTTGGGCAAGTCATTTAACTGCCTGGCTTCTCATCTACGTCACATTAGCAGTATTTAAGTTTTGAATGTGTGATTATAACTACGAGGTCAGCAATGAGATACCACAGAAAAGGATTCAGGAGAGACCTCAGATGCTTGAAAACAACATAAAATACTAGACAGAACAATAGTCTTTTGTTTTTGTTATTAAGTGAAATCATTTTTGGTGTGGTATTTCTACAAAAAGAAAGATACAAAAAGACAAGATACAAAGCCTCTTTCTCAAGAGATCAACGTCATTAAGTTCTAGCTTAATTTTCTAAAGTTCTTCATGTACTTGAACATTCATTTCTTACTTTTTACTGACTTGCAACAAAATATCAGAATATGGGCTAAATGGAAGAGACTGCTCCATCTGTAAAGATGCTCTAGATTCAACACTCATGCATGGCCTACCACCAAAACACTGACTCCAGTAATAGCTTATTTAACAGACTGTCCCAGGATACCCACAAGACGGAGCAGGTTAAATGCTGCACTGCACGACCAGAGTTCAGTCCTGGGCCCTAGACAGGCCCTGCCTCTGGTGCTCTTCACCAAGGAGCTGACCTGGGACTGGCGTCGAGCGTATTCTTGATTGTAATTCCTGAAGGCACCTCGTGAAACACCAAGTCCAAGTTCAGCATGTGCTCAAAGCATCGTGCTGAAACAGGTCTTTAATCTCTACAGAGCACGTTGCCCTAAAAAGTAAACACCTCTGCTGGGTTCTGCCCCCATTAAATTGTGCTCCCACGTTCACCTTTCTGTTTCTGTGGACGGCTCTTTGATTCCCACCACTGAACAGACCAAGCTGGAAACGCTTCAGCAGCAACGTTAAAAATCACTGCACAGGAACAGAAATCACTGAGCCTGCACTGGCCAAGAGACTCGACAGGAGACCTTTTGAGGCCACCATTTTGTGACTGAGTAATGACCCTGTCACACACATGGAACTGGAAACTTTATTTTCTCTCCCTGAGGAAATAGGAGGGATCTCTGTGCAAAACAAAAACAACCTGGAACATTTTCTTGTTAATGTTGTTGCTAATCAATATTCATGCACAGTATGAATGAAATACTCAGACTTTCAGCTATCTTGCGTCTGTTGCTCACAAGATGCAAAAACTAATGAAAAAGGCAATGTGACAGAGCTGCTGAACATCTCAGCAGGTTTTCAGAAAGGGTAGGGTAGTGAAAAGTGGGCGAGAGGAAAATATCCTGTGTGGAAGCACAGCCTCGTGCAGTGCTCAGAACAAGGAGAGGAAGTGAGCAAATTGTGCATGGTTACGTGCAACTGATGGGTTGTATTTCACCAGCCTATTTTTACTGTCAAGGCTCCAGATTATGTTAGCAGTCTATCCAGTCTCTTCAGCCATGGGATGTGGTAATGGGGGCAGATAAAATGATTAAAATCAGTTTGGTCTCATGCTTCCATCTAAGTGTAATAGATGCAAAACTGAAAGACTTAATTGTGTAATAAAAGTACAAATACCTCTTTGTTTTACCTCTGCATTTTTCCAGTTCAGAGAAATTGATGAGGTTTTTCTCTGTTTGTTTCATTGAAAAAAACAACAATGGCAAACAAGATGATTCTTTTCTTGAAGCATCCCAACTGAAACTAGTTTCATCTATCCAAACAAATAAGCTCAGAAGTAGAAAAAAAAATTATACCACATCCCATGAGATATTTTACATGGAGTGTCTGGTTAATAAGCTTCAGAAACAAAGACTGCTTTTAAGTAGATAACAGAGTTTAATAACTGCCTTTTTTTAGATCAAAAATCTGAAATAATTTCCCAGAACGTCTTATCCATAACCTGAGTTTGTGCTGCTGTTTTCAAACATTATTTTTTTAGCTTATTCAAAACAGTTTTTAAGAGAAAAATTTGCAAAGAAAAGGATTTTAAAAGACAAGTCTAGCAAATGACAGCAGTGAAGAAAAGCAGTTCCCAAGTTTGATTAAAAGACTTGGAAAGGGTTAAAAATTCAGATCTTTATGTAAGAATTATAAATGAAAGGAGAGTTAAAAAGGGGGGAGAAGTGGGGGAAGAGCTAAGCTGCTGGTAACTAGAGTGTATTTATGGATTACTATGTCCTGAAAAGAAGAAAACCAGAGTTGTAAGATGACACTGCAGGGGTTGTCTGGACTTTTCACCGAGTGTAAAGTCTGTTTAGTCAGTGTCTTAATGCCTAATGCTGACCTTTGCCCTCTTCACTCCTCCCTGCTCCAGGTGCAACATTTTTGCAAGTGCTTTAACATTACTGGAAACTTTTTGCAGGTTTCACAAGCTGCAAAGTGCACAGAGCACTTTACACATCCATTACGCCCACCCAATATCGAGGGTTAGCACGTTTTTTTATCCTAAGTACACACAATGATTTCACACATTTTCCCTTATTAGTATTACTGCATTAAATTAATAAAAACAAAAGCTTCTTTGTAAGGGGATTTAATTTACATAATTCTATACAAGATACAAGATTAAGTATAAACTTGTCTCATGCTCCCCAGCACTGTGAATTGTACCAGGAGTATGCAATATATGCTGGCAATGCTATTGATCTCTCTAAAATTAATTCTCTTTGCTATGGAAATGGAAGACAAAAACAAAACCCATTGCTACAAAATAGTTAAGGCAATACAGCTCCTTTTCCTCAGGAAAAAAAAATTGATTTCTTGTACAGTTATTAATTAGATTTGGACTGATATAAATTTTAAAGAAAAGCAGCCATTTTAGAAATTAATAATAAAAAGAGCTAAACTATGTAAAGTCTGTACAATTTCAATTCCAATTTACAAAAATAAAGAGCGTATTAAATCTATAAATTCTACAGTTTTCAGTAATGAAGATAATATAAAAGTACACACGTAATTATTTCTTGGTGCTTTATGTTTAGTAGATGGTTGCTAAGACTTTTGAGGTCTGTGATTTAACTTTTCTGAGGAGAAAGCATAATCTGGGTACCATCATCTTCAAGACCACTAGAGATGCTGTGCTGCTTTTGGAAAGGGTACCGTGGGCATTTCTTGCCACTGTGGGCAAGGAACCCACCTGGCATTGAAGGTGATACCAGGTACTAAAACTCACTCTTCACCAGTGGCATAAAGCTTACTGCAAACCCAAGACTGTCCAGTCATGGTTCCTGCACTTTGTTATCCATACTAGCTAACTATGCCCCCCCGGAATTAAAAATTATGATTTAGAAATTTAAAACTTTTAAATTACTGACTGACCTCCCCACATTCCTTCCTCACTGAGCTATGCTGAGAAGTGTTCATTACATTGAAGGAAAAGAAAGGAGGAAAAGGATTGGTTTAGAAGAGGTAGCAGCAGGTAGGCTTCATGGAAAACCCTGCTAGTCTAGCCAGAATAACCCAGGAGAACACATCTTCTATGCACAGCATTACTTCAAAGTGACACTTACATGAAAAGAGTTCAGATGAGGGTTTATATTTAGGGAATTGCTGTGACAGAGATGCGTTTGCATCTGGACTATAACATTTATTTTACTGGATTACCTTTCAGATATGCTAAGCAGCCATACCGCTTACAGGACACTGTGCCTCACTCTAAAAGAATAGTTTGGTCTTTTTCTATGACATTGCTAAATAAAAGTTAGCTCAGGTCATCTTTACTGCCTAGATAGTTTAAGGGATCTGATTTTGGGGGAGATTTTTCTTTAAAACAAAATACAGATCTTAATATAGTAGCTTATTCCAGGAGTAGGCACAGGTCAAGGGGTCAAAATATTCTGGGAAGTGTGTCCTGAAACAGTTTTCTTGTATTTTTCAATTTAATTTGTGACACTGCAACTACAAGAGAATAATGGGGGGGAAAAAAAAAAAAAGTTGTTTATTGCATGACAGACTAGAGCTGGGCAGCTTTATCTGAGCACAAAGAGTGCTCCTGTTCACAGTGCAGCTGCGAACAACTCATCAACACTCCTTGTTTGAGAGCAGGGTGCGATTAGAAGGCAAAACTTTGAAAACCTGAAAAGTTATTACTGCAGTAAGCCATGCAACTGGATTTGATTTCTAGCCAGACTGTATCCCTTTGCTCCCAACACTGTTTACAAGACATATTTAGTGCAGGTGGTACTCTCCTTAATTTCACTGAAGGTCAAGTGTACTTGTCATAATTGTATTTTTTGCACAGCTGAGAATTCAACTACTTGTGCAGACTGAAAACAGACATTGTTTCTGTAAAGGAAACACAGAGCACTGAAGAGTTGGACTTGAAATAAACAGAACTAAGTAAATTCTCACAGTTTTCACCTACTATCTCATCAAGATCATCACTTTTGAGTCTGCTGTGTATCAGTGGAAGCAGCCATTTGGGTCCTTCACTCCCAGAACTTGAGAATCCTCTGTCTGGAAAGCTGGTTTCATTTATCTTGCTTTACGTGGCTATTTTAAATTTTTTTTAGGACTAAAAAGTAAGATGAAAATTTTGCAATATTTGCAAATGACTGACATTACAATGATTTACAAATATAAAAATGAATAAAACCAAAATTAATCAAGATTCTAATTTAAGAAAAACTAGATTACCAACAATATAAATTAATTTTCTGCTATTTTGGAACATCAAAATCACGGCTCTCAGAGGAGACTCAATCTTATTCTCTGTAAATTCTAAACTGATTTGTTACAATTGTCAGATAGCAAACTAAATCTGCTGAAAAAAATAGCATGGCAGAAATAGGATACTATTCTTGTGCATTGATTCATTTACTGTTATGAATTATCAGTCTCTCCCATGTGGAATACGAGCACCTAAAATACAAAAATTGTCCACTTCTTTTTCCTGTGAATACGTTTCCCTCATCCTCTAATTATTCCTAGTGCCTTCAGTATGCATTTTAACCGAAGAAAGAAAATTAAAGCAAAACATCTCTGAATTGTGCTTCATTATAATTTTTTTCATGTCAGTTGAAAAAAGCCATAACAAAAAAGCCCTAAAACAACCAGGTGCCTCCTTCTGTAATTCTTATGTAATACTTCAGTCTTGCGTAACACTTAAAAAATCCTTTCCTTTTTTTTAAGTAAAATTTCTTAATATATCAGAGAGAAGGAAGAGAAATCATCTTCCCAGGTCCTCTTCATGTTAGGACCAGAGCTCAGGTTTGCTTCGGAGCATCAGTTCACAAAATTCTAAAACTAGAGACAGATTCCTCTTGTGAAATCCATTTGCTGATTAGCAGCTTCATACCCATCTCTTCTACCCCCATCCAATCTGCTTCTCTAAACAACTCTGCCCTGAATTGCTGTATTCCTCTGCAAACAGCAAAGTGTAAAGATGTTAAAATCAGAACTAGTTACATAAATACACAACGTTACTCTACATGTGACGAGAGTTTAAAAATTTTTACTTGAAAGCATAAATGCAAGTAAAATTGTGCCTTTTTATGGAGTGGTTTGAAGATACAGAAATATTTTCATTAAGTTGACACAAGAAAGATCAGGACTTCAAATCTACATTTCATTATTGTGGAAACCTCAGAAAATAACAGGATGCAATCTGATTAGTTTCTGTTATTTCCTCAAAACACAAAAACAGTGCAGTAAAGCAAGCAGCAGAGCCTCATGAAATTTCACTAAGTCAACTTATTGGTATTTCAATCTGTGGGATTCATCTGACATCTGTAAATCCATGCTTCCTCTTTCTTCACCTCATTGGCAAACTTATTTTTTAGTAATATTTATTTGTAATTCTAAAGTTTTACTGCTTTATTTTAAGGTCAAATCCACAAAACACAATCATTTTGTGAGTTTTTCGTTGTTTTTTGTTTATTTAAAAGAGGAGAAGATATCCCTCTAAGCACTATCCTATGCCAGTTTTGTATTTATATTCAGGGAATAAATTTTACACAACTTCATTTAGAGGATCAATAATCAGGACTATTCTTTCCGTATCAGTATTCTAGCTGAATTTCTCAGACTCAGTATTAAATCTGGGGTAACTTAAGATCTTTTCCTTGGGGAAAAAAAAAAAATTAAAATCTATCATCCTGCTAATGAAGGAAGTGAAACTTAAGTTACTTAAAAAGCTAATGAAGTTCCTGTCCTTTTCAAGGAGGAATCAAGATGGTTTTTTGCTGAAATACCGGTTTAAATTTACACCACCAAAAAAAAAAAAAAAGAATCCTGAACTTTAAGAAATCGTTCAAAGGGAACAGGGACTAACACTGAATGTATGTGTCAAGTTCATGAATCTACTTCTTAGATGCACAACTGCATTGTTTCTCTGAGGAGGGGGCAACACACTCGTACCTTTGTAGCAACCAGCAAGGGAATCACATTTAGCCTCATCCCCACAGCTCCACTGGGGTGGGCCTCCATCGTGTTTCCAACACACTCCTGGAGAAAGGACAATGCTGCCTTGCATGCACAGGTTGTGAGAACATCAAGGCCATTGAAAGGACCACTGGGACTTGGCTGAATTCCCAACTTTTTATTGTATTAAGAAAAGGTCTCTGCTCTGTCCTGCAATGCTTCTCTGATGAGTGACTCACTATGTAGTGCCTATATCCTGTCCTTTTCTTTCCTTCTTTGGGATTTACACAGAACAGACAGCAATGATTTCCTGCTGGATGCCCTCAGGATTCACTGCGTGTTTTGGATGTCGCAAAGGAAGAGGAGACAGTCAAGAAAATTTGAGACTTTTATAGGAGAGGGGTTTGTGGCCCTTGGCTACAAGATCTTAATGAGCTTCCTGCTCCTTTTTTCCTTGGCTCTCTACAACAGGAGGCGGCAAACATAACGAAGACTAGAATTGTGCACCCCTCCTTGCCAAAGATTTGTCCTCCAGTAGCTTTAAATTTAGAAACTTAAATTGGCTGTCATTTCTTTTACTGCACAAATGTAAAATAAGTGATGTTAAGACAGAATTAAAGAGAAATGTGGGGGAGACTGCTTCTCAATTGTTCTGTTTGAAAACTCATATTTTATTTCATGACAAGCAGTGAGATTCTTGGAAAAGGCATTCTACACTGAAAGATATTGGGCATACTTCATAATACAAGAACATTTCCAAATGAAGACCTTCTGTATTGTTTTCCATTTTCTTAAAAAAGGCCTCAGACTGTACCACCTGTCTAAACATATTTACAGTCTCTCCACATGGCTGAGACTGTAGTGAGCCCACTGTAGTGGAATTTTTCTAAGGGTCAAAGGTAGCACAACTGAAGGGCTTTTGTTTTGGTTTGTTTTGTAAGACACAAGGAGATATCCATGGATTTTCTGCATATCTACCTGCAGATATAACTAGTTCATAACAGAAACATTTGTTAATCTGATCTAGAGATAAAAACTCTCTGGCTACTAACCATTCAATAAACCTTTTTAAAATTTAGTAGTACATTCTGCAGTTTGCTCTTGACTTACCTAGTTTGTTCTCTGCTGACCGCTTTTCCCGCTTTTTTTGTTTGTAAGATGTTAGTTGAGCGACAAAAACAAACCCTGTATCTCCCAGCATACTTGCCAAGTTAATTTTACTTTTACTTCCTCTTTTAAGGGGAAAAGGGGGGTTAAGAGCCAACAAACATTTTGGATCAGGTGATAGATACATCCAAATCTGAAGACAGGAGCAAAGATGAGGGATAAAACTTGCCTAAAAAAAAGATAAGCAACTACTGAATGACAAATATAACATATTTATCACTTGGATACATTGCTCAAAATTTGACAGTTGCCATCTTTTCTGAAATTTCTATTTGAAGGATCCCTCCCCCATTCTCCAGGAAAGACATCTGGCTACCACTGAATGGAGTGTTTGAACATCCCATCTGGTTTCATCATGTTAACACATGATTCCAAGTCATTCAAGAAGTATGAACAATGGATATTGTATTCCATATAGTGCCATGTGGATTTAATCTTTAAAAGATGGTGGCACTGTAGAACTCAATCTTTTAGTTAAAAGTCAAAACATCTCGTGTACTGAAAACTCATTTCCCACGGCCTCAGAAGCCTCACATTTTATCCTGCTCTAAGAATGACAAGGAGACAATGTGTAGTGCCATTCCTGTTGTTACCTACCAGAATACCTATCCTGATAAATCAAGAACACATTTCCTAAACATAACAGTTAAAAGCAGAATTAAAACAGATTTTTCCTGAGAATGCTCATTATTTTCATATTCAAATTACTTCCAGATTGATTAAAAACAAAAGCAGAAGTTTGCTGAGGCAAATGGAAGGTGGGCACTTTTGCCTTCCAGAGCTGGTGACTACCTTTCACTGACATTAGCAAAATCTAAAAAAGTCCCTCCAAAACAAACTGTGTTTCCTCAACAGACCAGCACTATTTATCTCAGTGATGCTGAAAGAACATGTCATTTCTCTATATACTCTTGAATTAAAATTCAACTTTCAGTTAATAACATTTCTTATTCAAACAGTCTTTTCACATTCATTTCTTCATAAGGATAATTGACTCATGGTCCCATAACACTGATCCTAATATATTTTTTTTGCATTTCTTAAAGGATGCCTAGTAGGAACAAATGTTCAATAAGTGGCTTATTATGAAAACTTAATAAAAACCTATTTCAGACTAAAAGAGAATTATATAAACTCCAAGTGGAAGCAGGTAATGCAATATTTTCTAGCTGTCCTTTAAGCCACCCAATAAAATGATATTGCTTCATGAGAGCACTCTTGAAGGTGACTGGTTTTACCTGCAAGGGTGAGAAGATGAAGAAAAGATATAGATATTTTGGAGGGAAACACCTTTTTAGTGGAATGAAGCAGGGCAAACATGCTTTACATTTCTGGAACTGGATCATGAAGAGTGACTAGTTTATCCTCAGAATGGTGAGGCCAGAGTCAGAGTTGTATAACAAGACATTAGAGATGTGCTGATGAGAGAAGACAATTCTGTGAAGACTGATAAAGGCAATTACACCACCCAACTTTTTCCAAACTCTGTTGAATGTATGTTTTATTTAGTATCACCATTTTACCAGCCAGCTCAAAGGTTGAAGTTGGTTAGGTGTGGACATGAGGATTTTCACAGAAACACCTAAATCAAAAGTATTTAAGAGGCTACTGTCTGTGCTTAAATGATCACTTTGTGCTGTCTGGAAGATTTTTTACCTGCTCTGTTTCAGTTGACAAAACCTGTCTGGAGGTTAGGGGCTACTATATTAATAAACAGGGAAAAGAAAGAAAAGATGTGCTCAGATTTATGGAAGTAAGTAAATTCCTGTGTGGCAAACTGGATAAGCTCCCAGCAAAGCTGGTTTGAAGACTGGCTCCGTCAGTAGGAAATTCTTTTAAAATCTGTGGAGATCATACAGACTCTTGTGCATTGAACAGAGACACTTCTAGCTGATTACGTCAGGGAAGCTACTGAAATCCCTAAATTCAGGATGAGAACTATAAAATACAAGATTGAAATAGAGATGGCAAATTTCACTGATTTTAACTGTGTTCCACTGTTCCTATCACCTCTAATAACTAAATCATTAATACAGTAGTGACTATGTTCATTAATGACCACCTTAGTTTTACAGAACTAAGAGAATTGTTTATTTCATTTGGCAGGCCTTCTATTGACTCTTTTCAAGTAATTCTGGTTGAATATTCATTCAGCACAGATTTATGCAAGCTATAGCAGACGGCCCGTGTCAGAAAGTCTTCAGAGTCTGTTTTTCTAATTCAAGTACTCTGTCTAGAAAAGCACTGCTTTTGAGTACTCAAAACCTATTCATTCAGTTCCTTATGTTGGCAGGCACAAAACACACAATACTTTTCAGTTTGTAATCCGTCTGCAACACCTGAATTACCACAAGGACTTGTTATACACTGAGGAGAAAAAGGGACGCTGACAAAAGGAATTTAAGGAAACTGAAGTCCTAAACTGAGTCTCCCCAAAAGCATTTTAATTTTTTTTTTTATTTCTTTGTCCTTAAGCCATGAATGCCTTAAAACATGCAAGATCCATGCTTGAAAAGAACTAAAATCCTGTCTTCTAGAATTTAGGTTGTTAGTTAAAACTTGTTGGTTCTACATAAATATTTTGTACCAGTGGAAAGTTTGACTTCTCAGACAGGATCCAGAATTACAGTTGGTTCTACTCACGATCAATTTCACTTAAGATGTAGCAAGAGAAATTTGAAGACATAGCAAGACTTTCCCAGGGAGATAAAATTGATTTTAATGCTTTACTTCAAGATAGACTGTGCTGGCCTAGCTAGACCATGTGAAATTGGTGCCAAGTGATCCTCAATCAGATTAGCAATACATCCATTTAAAAGGGCAGTGATACAGTGTCTGATACAGCTCTTGCTGTTACATCAGTTCTTTAATTTACAAAAATGCGTGCGATATTAATGCTAATTTTTTAGTTATTGTATGGAGTAAGGGGCATTTATTTCCTACAACGTTGTATTCGGTCACCTTGTTCCTACCTATGATGTTTAACTTCCCAAAACTAAAGCAGAATGCCTTCTCAGTCCCATCATTCTTTAGGGGAGAAGAGTACCTTAGCAATTTGACATTAAGTTTCAGTATTAAGAGAAAACCTGAGTGGGTTTATCCACTCTTTATGGATAGCTACATAGATTCCACATTAAACGAAAGTAATGGGTGTTAAAGGGAAATCTCACAGTGGCAGTCTGAGTTCTAACTTGGACTTTGGTTATTTGTAACTCATGTTTAGCCTTACAGAAGATCCAAGTGCATTATGATCCAAATAACTAAATTCAAACTTAAATCTCTTCTCCTTTCAGTAATCTAACTCAGATATTTGTGCACTGCAGACATTTGATATCTCACTCTCTCCCTCTTGCCAACACAATCTTGTTTTCCACATATAATGGCAAGCTGCCAATTAGGGAAGTACACATGCTGCAATGCAAAGGAAAATAAGTAGATATGTCTGTATGTATTAACTACAAGTCGGAGTATTGTCTAGTGCAGCTGGAGTGAAAAACACTCCAAAAAAACTAATTGCAACTCCAGTCTTTATTATTATAAGCAAAAGCTTTTGTGAGCTAGGGTTACAGTCCTCACTGCAGTATATTTCTTCATTTTAAGTCTTTATTATT
Source organism: Hylia prasina (assembly GCA_013397195.1). Taxonomy (NCBI): domain Eukaryota; kingdom Metazoa; phylum Chordata; class Aves; order Passeriformes; family Sylviidae; genus Hylia; species Hylia prasina. The sequence goes on along the minus strand of VYXD01004234.1, from coordinate 1,451,718 downwards.
CTTTTTTCACTGATTCAAACTCTTGAAAATAAAATGGTCTCAAAGCTATTAAAACAACAACAAAAATCTTTAAACAAGGCAATTTATCAAGCTATAGTGCAAAGAATAAAATTCTCTTCTTTCATTCCAATGCCTCTGTGGCCTTATAGTTGTTTTTTTCCATATGTAGAACACAATTCCAACATAAACACCAGAATGACAATTAAACAAAACCTATTGGTGTAGATTGAAACATTTTTATAAGTTTTCTTAAGGAGAAACCAAGCTACTGGTGAAGCCAGCAGGACACCCAGGTTCATCTGGGCTCCTGTTCCAGATTCAGAATGATGTAATATACAATACTCCTCTTTGTTTATTCCCTGATTCCCAAGCTGTGAGAAGCTGTGTTAGGATTATTCCTTTTATTCACTCTACTGTAAACCAAAACAGACAATCTGTTGGACACTGCCATAGAGTAACAGAGAAATCTACGGAGTTCTGCGTGGAATATGATACACAGAGTTGTATATCACCCTCAAACCCTAGCAGCAGTAATTCAGATCAAGGTGCTGAAGTAACAGACCTAAAAACCTCCAAATTACCTCTTTCCTCTCTTTCCTCTTGTCCTGTAAGTATATTGATCATCTATAAGCCTGCTGAAAAACATAATTATAGTTTATTCATTCTCCTCCCTATTTAAGAAAATGAGACTTAGCATGACTAAATTTTGTGGGCTCTAATCTCCACATGACTGTGCTGCATTCTCTCATGAAATGCCTGGCATCTTCTTGTGCCACACTACTCAGCATAAGCTGCTTTCCTGTAATTCACAGGCCACTTCTGTACAGGGCCATTGCCATTTTAAATTTTCCAAAAGCAAGTATATGAAGTGATAGGACTCTCAGAAATGGAAAATATGTGTCCTACTTTTAACTTAAGAGAAAATGGCATTTCATCTTACAGCCCTGCCAGTGCACTTGCTCGTAATGTGATGTGTCATGTAGGTTGAAGTGAATTTCTTTGCCTCAAGGATCAAGTGCCACTTCTCACCAAAAACGTAAGAAGATTTCACTTCATGTTTGACTCCTAATTCACAAGTACTGCAGTCTTTGAATATCAGCTTTTCTCTCAAGCTGGAGGATGGTGATTCATAACGTTAAACTTCATGTGGACTGGTACCATTTTTAAAGAAAACTCCTTCAGAAAACATTTCCAGGGTTTAAAGAGAATTTATAGTCAAAAAACAGACACACTGACTCCAAAATAGCTGTTTCACATTTAGCAGTAAATCGGCTATTTCAGACAGATCTCTTCATTCTTCCTAACTTTTACTGAAATTCAAAGTAGAACAGGACCAGTTTTGAACTCAAAGTTTTGTGGGCTGGAAAAAGCGAGTTTTCTGCTTACCTGTGGTCATGAAATATTTATCAGTTTGCCAGTTAAAAAAAATAGCAATGAATGGTATACAGTGATTCATTTCTTTATGTGAAGGACTTGGTGTAACTTAGCAATCTAGCATTCAGTGGTCACGTGTATTCAACATACTGAGTAATACTACTTTATCTCACCCTCAAACAAGCACAACAACACGGCCTCCCACTAAGTTATTTAGTGCTCAGTGTAGTGGGCCAGAAGTACCTCAGAATTGTTTGGCATAACTAACAACTCAAGATAGAATTAAATACAAAATCTGCGAGGAAATGTGCAAGCAGTCTTATGTGCAACAGTATCAACCAAAATAATTTCTAATAAAATGGTTTTAATCCATTTTAGGCAAGTGCAACTACTTATCCCAACTTTTCCAATAAAATATCCAGTAAAACAATTTAATAAAACATAAAATTGCCCTAAGACCAGTTGTGCAGATAAAGTATATTTATCACAATTGCATATTCAAATCTACTTTTCAGGTGTTTTAATAGAGAATTGCAATTGCTATGAGTTATGCAAGTTTATTCAGGGGAGGGGAAGGATGACTTTTGGACTTTTTAGTGCAGTTTGGGTGGGAAGAGAGAAATAAGATTCAGCTCTGTTTTAAGAATAATTCTGCTGCCTGAAGATTCCACCATCACAAAATAGGTGATACCTGCAACAAGACAGAGAAGATAAAGATCTTCTCAGCCTCTGCTTGTAACCAAAGCTAAGCAAATGTGCAGCTGATAAAGGTACCTGAGACCCTCTTGCTGGCCTTCAAAACCTCCATCATGGTATTGTAGATAAGAATGTTAAAGAGCTGCTTCTCTTGAGAAACATCTTCAGCCTTTATCAAATTTATTGCAGGCTGCCCTTTTCCAAGCCATACTAGTGTGCTATTTGGTACTGATTGCAGGAGACTTCTCATGGAGAAAACTCCATGTTTCACAGGAATTTAGCGGAAGAACCTTTTACCACAGCCTTCATCTTTCATTGTAAAGCTATGAAGAGGGCAAGGTATACACTTAAAAAAAAAAAAAATTAAAAAAGGAAGGAGGAATGTTTCAGAGGGTCTTCAAAGATTTGTCTGAGTTGTGGAATTGGTAAAAATGGAAGTTCAAAACCTTTTAAGTACTTTGAGCTATGATCAAATTTAGGGCAAATCCCTTAAGAGAAATTTCTCACTGTGAATCATGTGCTGGACTTGCTTTTGTTGGTTTTTAACACCAGAAAGTTGGCTCCCAAGTTAAGATGCTGGTTTGTTTATTGTAGTATCGTAATATCGTAATATTGTTGCTATCCAACAAAAGATGTAGTTATTTCTTTACAAAGACACAATAACATTCAATTCAAAAGGTTTATATGATTAAAAGAGAGAGACGCAAATATTTAACAAATATGTATCTTCCTTTATCAGGTGGAAGCCAAGTACATGACAGCATGCTTGGGATTAGAAGGTGGAGGATGACTAAAATTTCTTCATTTAATGGAGTCTCATTAAGGTTAGAGATCTCCAGATTAAAAACAACAACCACCCCCACAAAAGCCTCTCCAAATAACAAAGCCAAACATCAGTAAAACCTTAATTCACACTACTTTATATACTTCAAATCATTCTGGCACCTTAGGCTGTTGATTTTTCTTCTTTACATGAATTTTACAGAAGGTTCACTACACATTTTAAGGCAGAAGGATGAATGTAACACTTTTTAAGAAATTAATATGCAATTCTGCATCATTTAGTGATTAAGAGGAAAAATGATTTTAACAGTCAACCAAAAAGAGTAACAAAAGGAATACAAAGGAGGTCTCAGTTCACTATGTACTGCTTGTCTTTGCAGAGAGAAATTTTGTCTAAAAGGGTTCAAAATGCAGAGTAAAAACACTCTACTGCAATGTCAGAACTCAGTGTCATGAGGCAAAATATTTTTGCTGGATAGAAAGTGATTTAAAAGTTTTCCTCCTAGTTGAAAAGAATTAAAATGTACTGTTGAAAACACTTAAATGAACCACCAGCACTGGCCAGGCTGTAGTATCTGCACAGCAGCAGCACTGCCCAGGCCATGCACTGCTCTGCTGCCTTCATCAGTACAACTCTTGGTGGAGGAACAAACAAAAAAAGGCCAAATTGTTTCAGCCAGGCAGAACCACCCCCAGTGTCCCAACTATGGCCTTACTGCAGGTGAGAAACAGATCGAAACTCTCAAAGTGAAACAAGATGGAGAAGAAACTTTGACAAGTATGACCTGCCCTAACTTGAAGGCAAGAAGCATTTAAACCATTTAAACGTTAATGTCTATATATGCTAATTTAATTAGCATATATAATTAATTTTTAATTAGCGTATTAAATTAAAATGAGGTTTTGTATGCCATACTATTTTAAAAAAGCCAAGACTCACTGCATACACCAAAATATTAGCTGACATATAATATACTTATGGAACAAGTTTGCCATACTGTCCCACTTCCTATAATGACTTCAGGGAGAAAGTACTGTAAAGAGCCTGGCAAAAAAAGTGTAAAAGTTGTTTAACAAAACTCCCTTCTTGTACCACAGATGAAGGCTTCTACTACACATATGTCAATAATATAGTCTAGTAAAAAATGTGAACTTTAAAAAGGTAAAAAAGAAAAAACATTGGATACTTACAGAAGAGAATAGTACTTGTTCTTTATGAGAAGAGAAAATTATCTCCTTTTAGGGGAAAAGCAGTGGAAGAGGAAAGTATCACTGTCTTTTGTTCTACATCCTTATGTGCTCTATTATAAAAACTCCAAAAATCCATTTATTTGACTGGTCACATTATATTTAGGTCACCTGGAAGAAATGCTTCTGGAAAGGTGCAGCCCAAGGTAGCTACAAAATCCTTTATGAGAACATTTAAGTAAACGTATAAAAATCCTGTTTCATCCTCTCATATTCCTATCTCCTGGCTTCTAAAAAATACAGTGTTTAAAGGAGTGGGAACATGAGGCACAGTGATTTAGTGAGTCTGAACTTAAACTAGGACATCAAGAAATAATAGCAGCAGGTATTCCCTTACTCCTCTGCTGCCAAAAAAAGATGCAACACTACTATTTCTGCTTCTGATTACAGTGGTGCATTTGAGTTTCTAATGACTGAAGAGGCATTACAGGAAACGTTACTCTTTTTTTTTTTTTTCTCTCCAATTACTGTTCTGTGTAAAGCAAAAGTTTTAACTTCCAGAATCTGCACGTGAAGTATTGGCATTTCTCTCCATTTTTGACTCCCAATTCTGACTGTCACAATAGTGAGAGCACAGTGAGGACTCTCAGGGCATTGCCCATTCTGCTGAACCCCTTGCAGGATGCATGACAGAAAGACCTGGGAGAGGCAGGAGGCCTCTCCACTCTACAGCATCACTGAAATAAATGCAGCAGTAAGTGTCTGTCCCTTTCAAAGATCTTTTCTAATGTTAGCAGGTATCTTCTGTTCCTTATTTTTCAAAGAAGAAATTGAAACTCTAAACCTCTTTTTTAATTGAACCTCTAAAGTGAACACCATTGAAAATTAAATGCTTGAACTCACATATCCTATTGGCTATCCTTGGATTTTATTACCTGATGGCAGCTCCGAACAGTTTTTCTATTTCATTTCTGTTCTGCTCCCTGACAGCCTGGAGAGCTTTTGCACTGAGAGGCAGCCAATAGCAGTTATGCTAAAAGGAACTTTTGGACAAATTCTTTAAGTCTTAATCCATCTGCTTGCTTCTACTTTAGCACCTTCACAGAAATTTACAGTATTTTCACCCCTAAAATCATTATTTAATTTAAAAGGAGGATGAATAGGAATGTCTTCTTTAAACTGTATGCCAAAGTAAGTTTATTGCTTAAAAGAAATATATAGAGTTTCCCAATGTCTATGAATTAAAGGGATTTTCAAAGACTTCCTATAGTAAATGTGAAGCAGCATAAAAATAGATTCTTAACATATTTAAATAATGGTCTGGAATGTAATTAGAAACTTTAGTATTTGAAGTGGAATGAAAATTCATTTTCCTTTATGTTTTTCTAGTTAGGTTTCTTATAAGGAGCCTTCTGTTGAATCAGGAATAAATCTTTACCTTTAAAGTAGACAATATTTAAAAATTACAGAGAAGGGATGAACCAGGTCCAAACACAAGCACACACACAAAGAAAAGTATGCTAAAAGCAATTAAAATCTTAGAGGACAAAAAGAAATATTATATTAAAAGGTGAGATATGATCAGGGTACCTACAGTTACTTTGAACCTTGCAACTTTAACAGATTAGGGTATAGATAATACCCTATTAAAAAGAGTCTTCATTCTTTTGGAAGAAGGCACAAGATGATCCTTACAATGCCATATAAAATAAACAGGAAATCTAGATTTAATAAACAGGAGTTCCACTTGGAAACTATCTACTATAAGATTAAAGACAGCAAAACGTTGCCACCAATACCTAGTCCTGTTAGAACTGTAGCTTTTCATATCAGTGCCTTTTAGATTAAACTGAGGTTATATCAGGAATCTTACCCTACATTAGTCTAGTATTTACTATACTCATTAATCTCTCTGAAATATGCTTTTAAACAACCTACATGTACCAATGCACACAGCACTGGTAATATATAATCTGACAATTCAAAGAATTCAAACTGGTCACTGATGGATCACCTCTCTTTCTAAAAGCAGCACCCTAAACATGGAAATCTCCACCTTTTTTAAGCAAAACCACATCAAAAACAGAATACAAAGAGAATATAAGAATAATTTATGGGACATGACATTGAAGATACTCGAGTTTGGTATTAAAGAGACTTGTATATTGTTTCCTTTTTAATTAGAAAAACTTCTAACCCTATATGCTGCACATAATAGGTCTACACATGTGATTTTCAAAGGTCCAAAAGAAATGAAAAAGTAGTGCAATTTTATTCACAGCTTTTCTGTGTAGGGTAACTTTTTGGGGGTAAAGAAAATGCCCTGTTTCCACAATAAAGTTCACTGGGAACTCATGAGTTATTGCAGCTCTGAGCTAGGGAAAAACTTGACAAAATACCTCATAGGTACCCTGAAAGTGCACCTTCAACAGTTGTCTCTGGCTTTTCCCTGTTACAATAGGCATTTGAAGTGACACCTGAGCTATTTATTTTCAGTAAGAAGCCAAGCACTTGTGTCAAGTAGCAGCACATTCCACAAGTTGTCTCATTTAAAAGCCGTAAGTCTAGCTAGATATTGGCATGCATGATTCAAGGGAACATAACTCAGTACTTAGCAGGGGAGGGAAAGGCATTTAGAAGATAACAGAAGTCCAGTTATGAACTGTGAAAATACAGAAACTCATTGAGGAAAATGGGAGAAGCCTATGCTTAAGGTTAGATGCATGTGCTCAAATATCTCATTTAATCAGTCAACAATAAAAGAAAAACTGCCAGGAAACATTTTGACCTGACAAGGTATTGTAAACAACGTGGTCCTCTTTTGGGATAGTCTCTTGCTTTCATAGTACAAGCTACAGTCGGTGGAAAAAGTTACGGAATACAATGTTGGGGTGTCTTTGAATTTACTGAATTCCTTCCAGAATGCCTTATGGTGGACTATTTAGTATTCATCACCATGCTTCTGTGGAGCAACGGCTGTTAATCTTCTAAAATACACAGAAAAGGGAAAAACATCAGCTCTACAAACAAGCTGATTTTGTCCTATCTCGTCATTTTTAGCAGAAAGCCCAACAGCTCACCTGTGGGGGGAAAGAATTTAGTAGTTCACTGTAAATTAAATAGCCAAAGCAGGAATCTACTGTCCAGTGTACCTAAGAATCAGCGAAACAAATTCACTTTTCTTCTCTTTTCAAGGTCAGCACCAAGATGACAAACAGTCTGTATTACACAGTTGTATCATATAGTCAGCATGCCAGACGATGAACCCATAATTCAACAAGCCCAGACTTAAGGTCCAGCACAAACACAGAGTTAAATGTGCTTCCCAGTACTTCTGAATATTGCATTCAGTCATTGCTGCTCCCTAGGAAAACAACCAATCCCCCAGCCACACAGACAGAAACCTCCTCCTTCCTTTTCCTGCGCCTCCAACCTCCCACTCCACTGTAACCCAAAAAACCAGAGAAATCAGAGGTATGGCAGGCAAGGGCAAGGCTGAATTTTTGTCTGCACAATGTGGAGTTGCTGAAACGAACTTAAGAGCTCAGTGAGATAAATAGCACTGCTCTGGTTTTACACTGGCACAGAAGAGATGAGGGTCTAACTCCCCTTTTGTTGTTGAACTGATTTTAAGGAGAGGAATTGGGAGGGGGGGAGAAGCGTTTCCAGCTACTTTCTGAAAAAGTATCTTTGAAGGGAAAGTGCAATCTTCAAAAAGGAAGAAAATTGAAAGCTTTTCCTCAAGTTTCCTTTCATTTCTTATCTTCCTAAAATACATATATACAGTTTGTTCCAGGAAATGTCTGAAATGCCTTCTGGTGGCTTTTAAATAAACATGAAAATCTCCTTTTGAGTTCAAAGAATTTCAAATAATGACAGGGGAAGGGTTCTTGGACTGTAACACAGATGTAAACAAAGGTCACGAATCACTCTCAATAATTAAAATGCATTATCATTACTTTTTGACTTTTAGTCCGATATCACATAACTGACTTAGACATGAGCAAAGCTCTAATGTGCCTCCACAGTGATCTTTTCCTGTACACTAAAACCAACAGACCTCAGCTACATTTCTCAGCCAGGAGCTAATGTTTCTGGGTACATGTTACTGTTGCTGTTTCATTTGTCAGTAAAGCCTTATTTACTTGCTTCCTGTTATTAATTATGGGAAACAGGATCTCTTCAAACTGTAGGAGAGGCTCTTTTAACTCCTGTCTAGACTTTCCAAGACAAAATATTGATGAGCCCTTTAATGTTTGTGCAGTGACACAATCTGAGCAAAAAAACCCCCATCGTTACCTCAAACAGCTTAAGGCTCCTTATCACACGTTCACAAAAAAAAATCCTTTAAATCACTCGGGCTCACATCCTTATTGTTAGTCACTGAAGTAAGGTTTCCTTTCATAGTTGGATACTTTCTTCATCTGTCACACTGATTAATTAACAGCTCACAGTATGAGCCCTGAGCTTAAATAGCCTACTGAAACGAGGAGGAGAGATCAACGTTAATATTCCATAAAAAGCTGAAGAGGAAAAATGCTTTCCTTAGTATGAAGGGATCTGTCTTCTAATAATTAAAAAAAATTAACTCATTTCTGTTTGGTTACATTACACAAGGAGATGAAAGCACCCAGCTTGGGAAGGGAGATTGCAGGAAAGGATTAGGACAAAAGTTAGAGAAGACTTAAACATTTTAAATTAAACTGTTGGTTGGAAACAACCAAGTGTTGAACACCAGTGAAATTATTTTCATCATCATTAAGAAAAGCCAGTTTATCAACTCATAATGAGCAAATCTATAAAAACACAGTACCATTGCCTGTAATGATCTTTGGGGAAAAGGCAGGCAATTACATGAAATGGAGAGCTGCTAAAACCTTAAAGCTAAAGCTGGTTATAGCCAAAGCATTTGTTGTTTCTCTCACACACACCTCTTTCCCAAACTGTTACAGTGTGGTAATTATTTCAAGAGTTTGACTTTCAACAACTACAAGTTCTCCCCCTTTTTTAAACCCCTCCAGTACTGCTGAGTGGGCAAAAATTACAGATGCAAGAAAAGCTGACAAATGAGTGCAAGGCCCCTCCTCTCCAGTGCCTCGACAGTCAGAACCCCTGCCAAAACATGCCTGAAAGCTAGTGAGGAGACAAAGACACAAAGATTCCATTTTTTTCACGGAAAATAGATTTCATGTAGAAACTACTAGGGAGAAGAATAGCACACTGGCACGTGTGTAATCTCAAGAGCAGAGCGGGAAGGAGAGTTTCAAGAAAAAGTGAAATTATACTTGCTTATTGAGTAAGCTCAACAAATGCTATTTAACACACGGCTCTTTTTAAAATGCAAAGTGCTACAGGGGGTAGGAGAGGGAAAGCTCCCATAAACTCAGAAAAACATTTTCAGTCATGGAGAAGCTTCAGTTTAACACGATCCAAGCTAAGAGTTCACGGCTATTGCTCTAAATCATCTCCCAATAATGCCACAGTATGCAACCAAAACAAAATAAATCCAGCTTTTTAGCTCAAATCTGTTCAACTGTGTTTACTACTAAGAGATGCTTCCCCCAGGGTATCATTAATAAAATTGCAATGAGTTTAAAAGCCTGGCACCTAGGCACATCCAAGTTTTCAAGCTTTTCCTAACAACTTTACTACTTTCACGACAGGCACTCCTCACTGAGCTAGAACAGGTCTGCCTGTGAGCAGGGAGAGCAGCAGCGAGGTGAATGTAGGCAAGCAGAGCAGGAGAATAAGCAACAAGTGGATTTCACTTTGAAACTAGTCCAAGCTGAGGGAAAGTCCAGTTTATGGTGGGAAGATTTGGGACAACTCAAGATTCTCGCTGATTTAAAAATAAAAAGGATGCTCACAACAGCATCTAAGATAAGAACTTAGGAAGCAGATGTGTAAAACAGAGTTTTAGTCATCAGAAAGGTTTTCAAAATGCTCCCAGCTCTGATAATTAGTGCTCATCAACATATAGCATTCTTACAAACTCTCTGCTTGTAGTATACCTTTTCTCTGTCTTATAAGGAGGGCTGCTGCTTCTACAGAGGCACTCAAATTCATTCAAAGTCTTCCAGTCTTTCAGCAGAACACTAATGCAGTATAAACAGAACACAGAAAGTATTATATAATAAACATTCTAAAAATGTGATTAATGCCCTGAATCGACAGGTTTGTGGTTGAGGATAAACAACTGCTGAAAGCTCTCTAAGACCCCCAAGGGCCCTCTGCCTTGCAGGAAGAACCATGGGCAGAAAGCTCAGCTCTGCTGGGCTCACCCTCTCTGCACCCTCATGTTCCTCTTCCTTCAGCTCATGAGGAAGTGGCACATTTCTGACTCTGAACCCAGGTGCTGCCTCTCTTCCCTTCTGTCTGCTCCTGAAGGCTGCTCTGCCAAAAGACTTAATAAAGAAAGGAGGGTAATCCTTTGACTAACTAACAAATTCCCTTCAGGATATAAACACTGATTGTTACGCAGAGATTGGAGATAGTCCAGAACTATTTATTAAAAAAAAAAAACCAAACACCCAACCCTTTTCTCCACATTACACCTGAGGTGAAGTACCAGGAACATCAGAAAACTTGAACACTGCCCATTTAGTTAAAAATCCACATCTATTTTTCGTGAAATTTCCTCACACTGCTTTGGCTGATCCCACTATCCTCCCACTTGCTAAGTCTAGGCATACTAGTCTAACACTTCATAGCCAGTCAGTATCTAAATTGTTTTGGGATTTTTTTATGCAGGCTGCAGTTAATGACTTTGGTAAGAGAAAGAGCAGAGAATGAAATAAGAGTTATGAACAGTTACAAACATGCTTTATCTTATACAGCTGGTAAATCCATTCTTCAGAGTATCATTACAACGTAATCTTTACAGAGAAAACTCAAGTTAGATTATAGAGAGTGCAGCAGTGAAAAATATTATCACTTGATTTCACATGTGTTCCGTCACTCACCTAACACTATTCCTATCTAAATACTTTTAAACATTACTTGAAAATCAAATCTTAGCATCATTTCAACCTATAGAAGCTGTTGAAAGTCAACGTGAAATCTCGCATCTGTGTCTAATGTCTGTCGTTGCAACTGAGCTCATGTTAAAGGCTACATGTCCAGGCAGCGTGTGGCACAGGGCTTGACAAGGAAGGAGACACATGTTTTACTTGGCACTAGTACAGCATAGGTCTTTAGCATGAAATTTATTAGCATTAATGGGCATTGTGTAATTAAAGCACTGCGCTTTAATGCCCTGAGGGGTGATGGGGCTTTTTTCATGTCCTGTAAAATAGACAAATAAAAAATGTGAGACTTTTCGAAGCTATTCAAAGAATTCAAACGTGCATGTTCCTCTATTAATCATAATAGAGAAGGCGTAGCTGAACAAGATGGATCTGAAATTCTCAAAATGTCTTCCATGCAACCACAAGATGGTTAATACTAGACACTAGTTTTTTTGAGAACATGCTATGTAATTACAGTATTTTGCAAGGCCACAAGTTCTTCAAAAAGTAACCATTAGACCACTGAAAAGTATAGATTTGAAAAAAATATTTTTAGATCTAATATACCATACTTACTTGGTACTAAACTTGTTTGAAGGAGTCCAATTTAATAAAGTGGCTTTAAGAAGCAACACAAATATTGGTTACTTGTGCCCTGGCATTTTCTTTCTTGAATGCCAAGAATTTAGAAGGCTTTGAGAATCCCATCACGTAACCCACTGCACTTCAGGGACAGGGGATTTATGTAGCATTTATGTAGCTCCTCGTGTGCTTTTGAATATCACAAGTTGAGACTGGAATAATATTCAGAGCTACTAAAAAAGTGCAGGAATGGTACAGGTGTCATCAGGATTGGTGCATGTCAGCAATAAATATCAGACTATCACCTAGACCTGTATTTCAGTAGTTAAGCAGGATTAATTTTCTGTAAGAGAAAATTAATTCAGAATTAGACTATGGAAAAAACCCAACACACACAGGTCTAGTTTTTGGTTTTTCAGAAACTGATCTTGCCAACACTTACCTGCAGCACTGCAAAATAATCCTAGAGCTCATTTTCTGGCATTTTTTTATTGTTTTATATGTCTGAATGATCCTACATGAACAGCAAGTCAGAACAATGTGGAAAAAATATCACTGATGTAACTATTTATGATGTTTAAACTATTGAACATGTAAGGCTTATTGACAGTATTGTGTCACATCTTACTATTCTGAATAATCTGATTTCACTTAGTGCTAAATTGAATCAAAATTATTTTATCTGAAAATCTCAAGAAAAAGTTAGTTCAGATTGTACAAAACCACTAAGACATTTACAGTGACACTAGCAATTTTTCCTTGGGGAATGTCGAGATCAATTATTGGCTGATCTGTTGGACATATCCTAAAGTATCAAACAAAATTCTTTATTTCTTTGTCTTCTAGACAAATCACCACAGAGCTGCAAACCAGCAATGAAGGGAGCTGAGGGCAATTTGACCAACCTCATCTGTGTCGGTTCCCCAGAAGTCGATGAAACACGCAATCAGGTCTCCAAGGTACATCCCAGAGATTAGCTGCTGTGCCATTCAATTAGTAAATGATTAAAACAAGATGTTTTCTTCGATTACATTAAGATACTGGCAGCAGGGAGGGCTATTACCTTCCATGGAAGAGTCTACCTTCCCAAATTACATTGTTTATTAACACATTGTTAACAATGCGCCACCTCAGCCAAATGATTGGTGATCTCAGGTACAAAGTAAAGATCATTACAGGACTCCACCATCTGCCTCATTTGAGCAAATCAAGCAGTACATCTGAATCACCGGCTGCACAAAAATATTTAAATGCTAGTTTTCATCTTCAGCTTTGTGCCTTTTTTGCCAAGCCCATAAGCTTTCTTCTGAGGAATCAACAAAACCATGTAGAGACAGAGTTAAACAGAGAAGTTCTCAGAAGTAAAACATTTTTCTTTTCAAAAGAACAGGACCCCAGGTAAATGATGCCTTTTAATACAGCACATGAAAATTTCAATTATGGAAATCATTATTCTAGGCACTGTGTGCCATTTTATATTCCCAGCAGGATGTTTTTCATCTCATCAAGAGTTTCCAAGGCTGTTTAGTGCTCCTGTATATGCAAAACACATTTAAGCCCCCCAAGAAGATCTGTTAATTAAAAAGCCTAGTCAAGTGGTCAGACAGACTGGAACTTGAGGATTATAGGTAAGAGGGATGAAATGAATGCTTGGAAATTATAATTTCTCTTTCTGTGGCAGCAGCCAAAGCAGCTGTTATAAACTGGGCAAATTAAAGATGTGGCTGACTAAGCCAGCAGTCTGGAAACAAGACATTGCAAAAACATAACAGCAAGTCATCTGCACCCCACTTTTAAAAAGCCAAAAGTGCTGACCATTTCTTTTTTACTCTCTCTCTTCCTGTTATTCTGATCTGTCACAAATATCCTCCAGCTGGTACCCTTCCAGCCCTTGTTCACCCGTTCCAGCTTCCCACCCCCGTCTTAGGGAGTTAGTAGTAATTCCCAGGACTACTAACAAGACAAGTGCTCTATGGTGGGAGTAGTCAGCAAACAATAAAGTTCATGTTTAAAAGAGCAGGTGAAATAACAGAGTTCAAGTCCTAATATTTTTTTTTTTCATATGAGAGTTGTTCATGTAAAAACAGTCTTCTCATACTGAACAATATTTATCATTCCTTGAGAGCTGTCTCATCTGCCCAGTACAGTCAGAATCTAGGTACAGAAAGGCCTCCATTTATAAAACCCACATTGTCACCTCACTTTCCAGATACATTTATTTGGTATACTACAAAATAGTCTTGTAACTGACTATTTTCAGGGAAAAAACACCCCAAACAATCCAACCCTTTTTCTTTCGACATTTTCTAGTCTTTTTTCACAAATATTTTTAAAAGGGCTAAAAAATAGTTTTGCCATGAGCTAATGAGGCTATACATAGTTTTTCCATTTGCAGAAAGTGATGAAGGATCTATGTATTACTACATAAAAAAGTTACTTAAAGATCCCAAAAACCATCCCAGAACAGCCCTTTGTATTTTCTCAACAGCAGATACGGACTTCCTTTTAGAAGCAGAATAAACATTAGTTGCTTTGTTTAGACAGCTTTTAGGTCAGTGTTGCCAAGCTAGAATTTGTCTCAATTTATATTAACATAAACCTGTGGCCTATTTTTGATCTAATTTTCGACATCATCATGAATGAATACCTCCTAATCTATTTCCTATGTTTATTTGTATTCAAGACAAACTCATCATTTCAGATTTGTGGTAGATGAATTTTTAAGTGTTGCCATTTCAATACTACACTAACGATGCTGTTAATAATACTGCTGCATTGAAACATTGCATCTGATTTGAGGCACACTCAAGCCCTTTGCAAACAATTATTCATTAAATACATTTGAAAACTGTTTGTAAGATTCATACCATAAATCTTTAACAGACACAAAATTGACACAGGCAAGCTGAGTACTCAATTTTTTATCAGAAATTAGTTTTAGGTGGCATGGGGCTTTTGTCTGATGCCCTTACCTGAAACAAATCAATTGCCGTTTTGCATTTTCATACAAGTCTAAGAGCATGAGAGAACAGAAAAAGAATTCTAAAGGTTAAACCCCATATTCAGTATGGTCTCTCCCCCGCCCCTCTGTTATAGTGGGTATTTGAGGAGGTTCTTTACATCTCCTCCCACACAATTTCTCTGCTTCATAAGCAGAAAGCAGCTGCTGGTTCTTTCAAGTCTAGCGGTTAGTTGACATTTACCAATAGTTTATGGTTTTCATTCTACCTTAGCAAGGAAAAGAGCTAGAATATCAGCTTCAAAGAGTGAATACTAAATCCCCTCACCCCAAACTGGAGGGGCCTGCAGCCAAGGCTTTTGGTGGGATTTAAGGAAGGGACAAAAACAATGCTGTGAACCAGCACAGAGGATAGCACCAATGGGTCCTGGGTTTACGGTTAAAATTCTTTCCCCTGGAAAACACCTCAATGAAACTCTTGACCAGTAGTGCTGATTTAATTATTTCTCTTTCAATCCCACTTTCTAAAAAACTGCTGTGTAAATGCTGGTTACATATCTGACTTGACAAACTTGGCAGCATTATTTAGAAACTGCCATAAAAATACAGAAAAAATCTTGCATATATACCTATGATATGATGCTTTGATGGTAGAGATGGGAGGAATGAGAAAGGTCTAGGATACAGCACAGAAAACACTATTTTCCAGAGCAGGGAGAACAAACCCAGCTGAAACATACCAAGAAGATGTTATGTCCTGCAAACACTGCCTAGCACACTCACGTGAAAGGTTACCCCCTACAGATAACTCCCTCGTCCAGGCACAAGCAGACACAGGCTATGACACAGCCCTGATGTCTGAATTCACTCCCAGATAAATGCACTGATATGACTCAGTTTAAAGGTTGTCTTTCTGAAATTTATATTGAAAATAATGAAAATTATGATTTTTTAAAATACATTAAATTATTATATCAAAATACAGATAGAAAATAGTACTGTCCTGGCCACTGTTTCAACAGTGGAATGCTCTTCCTAAAACTATTTTCAGATTTGCAGATATTCTGAAATCATAATAAACAAAATGTAGTCAGAGATGGCTCCCTTTTAGGGCACATTTATACACAAGGGAATCAGGAAAACAGAGGTGATCTGATTAGCAAAATTCCCCCCAAAGCAGGAGGCAAAAAATGCCATGCCTGTATTTGTTAACAGCCTGCTAAAACCCCAGTAAACCTAAACTCAGAGGTCAGTTAGCTGGTAATACTTTGTTTATTTCATGGACTTTTTCAGAGCAGAAATCCAGAGTACAAAAGCCTTTTATCTGATGATATTTACTAACAAGGAATTCTAAAAAGATAGCATTAACAGGATTGCTGTAGATGCAAAAAGGAACTTGGAACATGCAATTACTGCATGGCTCCAAACTTTCCCTAATGTGTTTAAAGCCACAAAAGTAAACCATCCCAGACAGCTCAGCACTCAGACAGTGCAAGAAAATGCCATACTGTGTTTTCCAGGTGTAGGACAGGACATCTGAAGACATCTATGACTGAACATCATTTCTTCTTCCTAAACCAAGATTTCCATGACTGAACATCATAGAGGCAGTTATAAAAGTCATCCTGGCCCACAACATCTGCAGGAACTCAGTAGTGCAGCAGTTTGCTGCACACATGTTAAGCAGGCAGCATTAAAAACTATAAAAACAGGTCAAAGCAAAATGAAAAAGTATTTGAAATGAAGACTTTCACATCAGTAACAGGAAGAAAACATGGAAACAACCTTTTCTGCAGGTCAGCAAGCTAAAAGCCATAAGAGAAAAAGCAGTTTGCAGCAATCCACACACAATAGATCTTGAGCATTACTTCCTTTTATCATGTATTGCACAGCACTAGATTTTTCTAAACAGCAACCAAAGCAATACTTTCAAGTCCATCCAACAAGCATCCGAATGACACAGCAGACTGAAATATTTCAAAGAGATCAAACATACACCAATGGATACCTCTTGTTCCCTTGAATTAAAAGTGAAGAGCAGCTTATCTGGAAAGCAGAATCTAATTAAAAATGATCTTTCCTAAAGAATAAAGGAGAACAGCACCAATCTTTAAGGTGGAAACTCAGCTGGAGATGGACTGCAGTGTCTGTTTCTTTTTGCAAAGTAATGATTCAGAAGCAATTCAAAACCACATTTAAGCAGTAAACATTAAAACATGAAGCACTAAAAATGAGGATTGTGGGAGCATGATCCAAGGACCAACTTTCTTCTCCCCCTGATAGAAGCTTTAGGGAAAATCAGATATACCTGTATTCAAGTACATAAAAGAAAGATCTGTAGTATCTTACCACACATGCTTTTAGACAGACATTTGACTGATTTCAATTAGCATTTGTACTTCAAAAGAGATGATGTAATAGTCAGAGCAGCTAAGATTTTTTTCATGTTCTTGTATGAATGGAAAAGAGATCCAGACATATCAGACTGATTATTTTATATTCTTCCATAGAGAATCACTGTGGCTTTATAAAGAGCAATTTTTTCCCCTCAAACTTATTTACTTCTGTTTGGTTTTGAATTTTTTAAAGAAGCCCTCACATTTTCAACATTACCTCTAGTTTGTCACTATGCATAAATAAAGTAAAATAAGTAGAAGTGCACAGAGAACAAGGCGTTTCTTTGTAATACTCAGCAGAATAAACACAAGAATTTACTGTAGCTCCAGAGCTCTTCAGCCACAGCATCCTCCTTACATACACATACAGTTGCTTCAATTTCATTACTAAGAGCAAACTATATTAGTATTATACTTTTTTCTTTATTAGAAAACGAACAATGGATCTGCTCCTATTAAGACTAATCAGAAAATAATATTCATTTGTCAGAGAGATAAAAAGATTTTTTAAATTTTATTATTAGACCAAAGAGAGATATGTCTAAGTTATTTTATTTTCTTTTGGGAAAAGGAGTTTGTCATGAAAGAAAGAGGAGAAAAAGTAGGCAGCACAATCACTTTCCAGACAGGTAGCCTAATCATTAAGACTTTCACACACAAGTATCAGAAGCCCAGGTTTCCAGGCCCTTCTCCAAGGACAACAGAACTCTGACATTGCAGAGGCACACCAAAACACCAGGCCATCAACCCTTCTAGGGCAGCAAGGGGGCTTTATTTCCTTTCCTCAGACAAAAGGCCTTCGCAGAAGAACTTCCGTTAAAATATGTATTTCTTCAAAACCTCCTGCATTTTCCCCACAGAGGAAAAAGAAGATTAAGTTTTCAACCTGATGTAGATCAGTTTTGCATAGAACTGCAATTGCAGGGAAAAACTAACAGAATGAAAAAAACCCTTCTTCTGTAAAGTTCTAGTAATACCTTTAATCATATTACAAGCTTAATGCATTACATTAATTTTTTAAATTAACACAGTTGGACTTTTTAGATCAAACAGAGAAGAGAAAAAAGATGGTGATCCAACAAAAGCATGTTATAAAAACATTGCTGTTCAAAACAGCTCAAGTATTTTCTTGTGCTTGAAGACTAACAAAGGCGTTTTTCCTTAAGGCAGTCATTAGGTGTTTTGTCTTTATTTTTGTTGGGGTATTTTAATGGTAATATATAATTTCTACCCCTCTATTAAATGCACTCTAATCTGTGTTCCTATGGATAGCAATTTTCTTAAGACACTTTTTTTGCTATTAGTTGTGATAGGATTGTTTTCTCTCATGTTTGCATTTTGCAGACCACAAGGCTCAGAAGATACAGTGGAAGAAACGCTGGGCCGACCCATCCTGTTGATATGGCACAAAGTACAGCTTAGTTTGGTATTCTTTCCACTCTGAAGGAGTCTCACATCAGGTAGTAGAAGCTAACTTATTTCTTTGCTGTTGAATGACTACCTGTTTTTTTCCCCAGTGCTCCCCCCTTCAGCAAAATTTCCGTTTTAATCTTCAGGAGAACCTTTAACTTGCTGTTGTCTGAGGGCCACAGATAAGACGTGGCCATTCCACCAGTCTGGGGGAAGAAGGGAGCTGGTTCTGGAGACCCCAACACCTTCCCTTTCTCACAAAGCCAAGGAAAGTCCATTAGAACTGACAGGGCATGCAGAACATGGGAGAGAGGGCTAATTGAGTTTAAAAGCTGTGTAGCTGCAGCCTCATTTAGGAAATGCCTCCAGGCTTGCTCAAGAGTTTAGTAATAAACCCAGACCACAAAGCAAACTGAATGTTCAACTCTACATGCCCAGAAGGGAGAGAAGATCCTTTTCCCCATACTCCTAAGCCCATGTTGTTAACCCCTGCAATCTTTCTCTCACAAAGTAGGATTCCAGGAATCATCTCCATTTTTCTTACCCCGAAGGCAGAACTACATACTGCTAACAGTTTCTATAATCTTGATTACAAATTTCTATTGCAACAAAACATCAGTATCATCGAGTGAAATCAAGAACCTGTCTTGCTAAATATTGTTTAAAAAATCATTTTCAGCTTAAGCTAATTAGGAAAATGAAAATAGCCACAGAGAGTTTCAGAACAGAAAAAAAATCACATTTGATCTTTTCTGCTACAAGCAGCAACTATAGATGGTATGGTATAGTTGGTATGTGCTTTCTGCCCTAACCAACTGATCACTAAGGCATTTAAATTATCTGTAAAGATGATTTAAAATGGGATAACCCACAACCGGAATATCCACAGTATTTAATGGAGCTATTAGGTGTGGAAGGAACCTGGGATCAGCCCCTAACCCAGTCAAGAACGTTCAAGAAATTTGAACAGATGCACCTTTGACCATAGTAGGACATATTGTGAAATAATACCAAAAAAAATGGAACAACCACAACTAAAGTTGTTCTCACATGCTTTGTTTTCACTGACTCCAAGCGTTATTAAGCTTTAGTGTCCTACAAAAACAACTCCATGAAACAGCAGGAGAAATGCTGAAGCTAAACATCTAAAAACTCTTACATAGACAGGTTTATACACAAACTGCAATCATGACTAAAGCAAGAAGCTGCATGATTGAACTGGAGGGTCTAGTGCTCAAGTCCATCCAGGAACAACTGAGGGAACTGGGGTTATGAAGTCTGGAGGCTCAGGGGAGCATTTATCACTATCTCTAACTACCTCACAGGAGGCTGCAGCAGAGCGTGTCTGCGCATCAAGCGTTCCTTTTCTCCCAAGTAACAAGTGGTAGGATAAGAGAAAATGGCCTCAAGTTGCACCAAGGGCCATTTAGATTTGATATTAGGAAAAATTCTCCACCAAAAAGCCTGTCAAGCATTAGAAAAGGGTTCCCAGGGAAGTTATGAAGTCACCATCCCTGGAGGTAGTTAAAAGACATGTACACGTGGTGCTCTGGGACAAGACTTAAGTAGTGTACCTGACAGTGTTAGGTTTGCTGTTGGGCACAATGATCTCACGTACCTTTTCCAACCTGAATTATTAAATGAATGACAGGTTCAAAACACTGGCTCTGTTACCATGTACACTGCTTTAGACAATGGCTAATTCCTTCCTTACATGGCACTTAAAATGCCATCATTATATTCTCAAATCCAAGTGGTTCTTGCAAACCTGGGCCGTATGAATGCATTTGAAGACTGAAATAATATAGTTTCCTTCCTACTGTGTACACAACATTCCTACAGCCACAGTGAAAGTATTTCTACAGATAAAGCATTATCAGAGAGCCAAACTGTATCCTTGCTGTCCAACAGTTACAGCACGGCTCCACACTGCAAAACAGGAACATCTGGAATTCTGCTCTTGTGAGGACAGCTGGGACTGCACTGCTACATCAGGAAATGAACTGTGCTCAGGTTATAAAATATACTTGGGGCTGTTCACAGAAAACTAACCATCCTTGTATTGAAGAAATTACTTGTGTATTAGGAAAAAATTGTCAAAGTGCATAGTATGTTTTTCTGACACGGAAAAATTGTGCAGATTCACTCTATATTTTAATCCCACTGAGCATGAATAGTCCCCTTTCATTTCAGAAATTATTCCCCGAGTAGAAAAATAGTATGATAACTAAGACTGATTTTACCAAACCTGCCACTAAAGAGAGTTTTTTCACTAACTCACATTCTGATCTAACTAAAACCAAGTTTGGGTAAGTGCTAGCTATTACTTGTCTCAAGTTCTGCTTTGGTTTCATGTTACTCGTCAGAGTTTGTGGCAACGAGTGCAATTCAAATTATTAACTTCTCATCAGACAAAACTGAAAAGTACTGATTGCAGTAGCCAGAAATAGTGGCCTACATAAGATCATTCTTTACTAATATTCTTGAGTCTGGTGGTTTGAATTGGCTTGGTTTTTGGTTAAGAGAAAAAGCCAAGTGGGCCAAGCCGGTGCTCAACCCACTACACTGAGAATGAAATAAACAAAGACAATTGCTTTCTGTTGGCCAGTTGTACCATTTTTGTATTTTATTGACTGTTCTGATCAAGATTCCTTCCAAGAGCAAAACATCAATATCTTGGAAGAACCTGAATTGTTCCGTGAATGCATGGGTTTAGTAGAAAGCCATGTTGATGATCACAGACTTGAAAGACCCCGTTTATATACACTTGAGACACACTATGTAAAGAAAGTGCTCAATAAATTCTTCTGCTAAGATCCAAAGTTTCTAAGTTAATACAAAATTGATAAGAAAAAAATTAACTATTCTTCTTCAATTCTGTTTACCTTCAGTATTAAGCAGATCCATGTCTACTTCATACACTTTAAATTTCAGGTATGATTTGTTTTTAAGTGACAACAGAAAGACATAACTAAATATCCACATTTACCACTCTTCAAATCTGAGACTTGCACTATGAAGAGAAACAGCTTTCCTGAAACTCCATACCTACCCCTTCAGCAGATTTTAATATTTCATTATAGTTCATGGAGTGTAAGTTGGCTTTAAGTTATGTTAACATGAATATTTTGACAAGAGTCCATCCACTTATCCAAAACTGGAAACAGCTAAGTATTTACATGGTATAGTACCATACCTACACACAGCAAACAAGTTTAAAGGCAGAAAAAAAGTCTAAGTGCAATTTACAAAGGCATTCCTAAAGAAATAATGCAACTATTGTAACAGCTCCTGCTAGAAGTGGTGGAGCACTTTGAACAAATTTCACTTACACAGCATTTCTTCTCCTCCTTTGAAATATGTACTAAAAAAAGCTTCACAATTAACATATTGTATACATTTTGCAAGGTTTTCAAAGATCAGGAACTGTTTCTGGAAAGACTCACTCCAATTTGGCAATTAGAGCATGCATTACACCAAGGTGCATTAAATGTTTGACATCTGTGAAGGTACAGAAACATGTACTTACACACAGTGAAGTTCAATAAGCAAAACTAAGTCACATATAATTTTAAATGGGGGAAAGGAAGAAAAAGGAATAAAGAGAGCAAGGGAACGGACAAGAAGTCTAAGCGGCAGAAAACATTACAACAGCCAAGTGGAAACAAATGAGATATTATAGCTGGGGTGCAGTCACAGGACTATGTGTAACTCTGTTACAGCTAAACACCAAGAGCTTCTGGTGAAACTAGTTCTGTGTGTGACTTTAGGAAAAGTATAAAGAAGCATATTCAAAAGACAACGAGCACAAAGAAAACACAGTCATGACTATTGACAATGGCGAATTCTGTACTGAATGTGTGAACGGGACATGAGTGAGGCAAAATAGGATCAGCCCCCCTTGGCCTGGGATTTTTGTAGTGACACAAGCCAAGCAATCTAAACACAAAATGTCTGTCTGTGCTAGGAGGGGAAGACATAAAACACCACAAAAACAAACTGCTTTCCTCATGGAAGAATGGTAACTTTGGACAACATTTGGCACGACAAGTTCAAAGGGCTATTTCATCTGCATTGTAAGTACAGACCCAGAGATTTTACAGTATTCCTGTCTCCATGCTATTGTTTTCTGTGCCATTAATGGCATTTAAATTACAGACCTGCTGCAGCCATGTAGTCAAAACACCACATCACCCAATGACACACTGTATTATAATGTCAGTGTGTCTGTGTTTTAGCTGTGCTTTCATATAGTCTACTTCTCTTCAGTCACCCTTTTTCTCTGCCAAAGGATAGATACAAGAGACAAGTCTATCTTTAGGGCCACAAAAATTTCTTACTCAGGCAGCTGCGACATTTCATTCATCACATAATCCAAGTCTCCTGTTTACAGCAATGAATTTTTTAGATGTACAAATAATACAGAGGTGGATTAAAAAAAAATCATGGAGAATTTAAAATGAAAATACAGGATATGGCTAGAGAGTCAGAAATACGCTTCAAAGCAAACTAATTTCTAAACTATATGAGGTGGGATTTCTTGTTTCTTTGGGGTTATTTTGAGTATTAGGTATTTTTTGTATTTACTTTCAGTAAAGTATTCCGTATTTCCTGAAATACTGTTTCCCAGAAGCAGAATACTGCATGTACCGACATTTACATACAGTTACTCACAAAGACAAATATTGATTAAATAACAACTTATTCTTTGATAGAATCTTAAAAGAAAATACGTTGATGTTTCTTAACAATCGCATGACAACGCTGAAACATTGCTTTTTTCTAAATTATACTACTAAAAAGCTAAACTGATCATAGCAAGACACTAAAGAGCAAGGTACCAAATTCAGAATTTTAGCCAGCATTTAAAACTTTTTTCAATCTCAAAAGCCTCAAGCAAGCTATTTCAAGGTCACAAAACTGGGGGGTGTGTGGGGGGATGTCTGCTCCTATAGCTGGGCTGCTGTTTGTAGCCCTCAAATGGACAACTCCACTTTAGATGAAAGATTTATATATGGAACAGTCTTCAAGATTCCATGATTTCCTACTTTCTGCATGTGCAATTCATAATTTCAAGCACTGAGACTCTAAGAAAAAAAATCACAGTATTAAGTTAGTTAATTTTACTCTGTATTGTCTTATTTTTAATGCCATTTGCAAAACATCCGTGATTGTTGCTCATTAAAGGCATAGTCTCAATTCAGAAAAGCCAAATATCAGGAATTCATGAAAACTTTTGTGCGTGTTCTAAACTTGCCAAGAACATCTAGGGCAACTGAATATATTTAGCAGTTCAACTAAACTTTTAAAATTGTTTCCACTGAGTAGGGGAAGACAAAAATCAGCCTACAATTTTCTTTTGAAATCTTGGAATTATTTTACCTTTTTCTAAATGAAAAAAGCTTTCAATATCTTAGTGATGTAGCTTCTCTATTTCTTTGTTTTCCCCTCCAATGCCCTGTGATTTATCTCCTCTCACACTCCATTTTCAACCTCATCCCAAGTTACAATGATTTGGCACTGGACAGAGGACTGTGGAAGCATAACAAAACTCCACCCAGCTTTTCACTCATCCTTTCTCACAGTCAAACCACAGCAAAAGGCCACCACACTACAGGCACTACAGAAAGTCATGCATATATAGGAAGATTCCAAATGTTTGGGGTTTCTTTCAAGTGTCAATACTATTCCTGACCTTTAGAACAGAAAGCTCAGTATCAGTCAGATACAGAAGTTCTTCTCAAACAGCTGACAAACATTTAGAAGTAAATCTACTTTAAAGTCTTCTGCTGTCTGAACTATCAAGAGAAGGGCCTGTGATGCAGTTCAATCAAAATTTATCAACTCATCCCCAGTATGACTGAAATCAGAGACACTCTGGAAATAAGTGAGGTTGGAAAGGGACCTCAGTCCCTCCCCCAGTCCAGTGTGCTACTCAAACCAGAGAAAAACCTGCCATTACCCTGTGCTGGGTGACTTGTCCAAATTTCAAGTACCAGTAAGACAGAAGATACCAGCCTCCCCTCACATGTCAGCAATAATACTAGGCAAAATTTTATATATTCATTTGATTTAAAAATGTACATAGGAGCCAGTGACTGAATTGGAAGTAGTGTACATTTTAGCTGTAACATTTAACTATTCTTTGTGACATGTATTCTCCTTTGTGCAAAGAAACAGGTGTGGTGTGTCAGATTCTACCCTGGTAGTCCACTGCTAAATGCACACAGTTTAGACTAGACCACTGGATAATGGTGTATTAGGTGACTTGGTAGGATCACCAAATCTTGATACGGATGATCCTTTGCAAATACTTTTAGCTTTTGAATCATTTTAATCTGACCATATTTATCAATACCCCACTAATATTTAATTTCCCATCAATTAATGTCATTCACTACAACTGCCTCAAAAGCTCTTGAGGAGTTGGTGGAGTCAGCCTGGACTAGATTCATTCCATGTACTGACAATTCAAACAGAAAATCCTCCTTGCACAGAAGTAATCATCCTTTCCTAAACTCAGCTTCAAAAGTCAGCACAAGAATGTGTGTATTGTGTATTACAAGAAGGTGTAAATGTTCCATTTAACTTCACTAAAAGTAAAGTAACATCAGGCCCTTTTCAAAACCTACTTTGAAGATACACTGCTTAGCCCAGAGTTAGCCCTGGAACAACTCACTGTTTGTGTGACAATCCCCTCAAAAAGAATCTATTAAAAGATACTCAGTTTGAATTCTCAAAAACTGGAGATGTTCTGCAGTCTGCCTCCTTTAGTTGATTCAGTAAACTTGATCTCTGACCTTTAAATAAGAGTTAAAATACCGGATATTCCTTCAGACATCTTCTTGAAAAGATGTGGTATCTCCTGAGAACCATTTCATTCATACTCAAAAACAGCTGGCTGTAACCCACGCTTCAGGTATAGAATGGAAGAGTTTACCTGGGAAAAAAAGAATATCTTTTTCTGTACCCCATGCTCCAAAGTGGGATAGCAGGTCCATTTTTAAACTTACTGATATGTCCTATTGATGAGGCAACAGGAAGTTTATTGACAGAAGAGGAAGGGGACTGCATTTGAACACAAATGCAAGTTTGAACACAAAGTGAGAATGATCAGTACCCTCTGCATTCCTCTTACAAGTCACAAGTGCCATGTTAGACTACATATTTCCAAGATTTGCAGGGATATTAATGACTGAATGCATTCAATTTTACACCTTGTTATGTACTTTCATCTCTTTTTCCTTTTAAATCAAAGGAAAACATAATTTTATCATTCAGTTTAGGATGTATCACAGAGAAACGGGGGTACTACTTTTCCAATACATGTGTTCTTCAATACTTGTATAGAATAACACAAAATTAAATGTTTAGGTCAGTATATTTTCTAGCAGATATTATTGGTGGAGTGCCAGTAGAAACATGCCTTTACAAGAATCAATACAAAAATATTTTGGTTTTCCTTCTCAACTACACAGAAAGCTTTTGCTCTGTGAAGTCCAGCAAACAAAAAGTATTTGACACTATAAAATCCTTTCCCCTCTTGACCATCAGGGAAACCTGTTATATTGTGTCTCAAAGACCTTCTTGTATTCAGACCTGTTTACACTCGGTCATGTTCTTGGTGACCAAATTTTGAATTTCCTGATAAAATATTTCTGTGTAGTCATGAGATACAAATTTTTCAGCCATTTCCCTGGTTTCTCCAGATAAACTCCTTCAACTACACCTTCCAATTTCAACTTGCATACAATAATAGCAGGACTGTCTGGAATATTTAATTTCTACAGACAAAAATCCAGCCACACGTATTTAATCATTTCCTTTCATGGTCAAGTGGCAACCGCCTATGTTCAGGGACATGTGATGGGACTGAAGGGCACACAAGGAGGTAGAAACTTTTCCTCATGTCTCCACTTTTCACTGCTCACCATCACTCAAATGCACAGGATTGTAGACAAACTTGCAGCAGGCCTATCATATCTGTAATTTTTAAATACAGTTATAGATTTAATGATACAAAAATCAAATAAATTTGAGCAACATTTAAGCTACCACACTAGAAATAGTTTGCATATCAGTTAAATAATTAATTACTTTTTTAATCAGATGATTAGATACTCTCTGGAGTGAATATAAATTCTCATTATCTGGGAACTGTTTTGCTGAGCTCATCCAGAAACCTCTTTTTAAGCTGCAGGTCTGGACAAACATTTTTATCCACATACTTAGCAGATGAAACATTATCAGTTTTCATTATTAAGTGCCTATGATTGAGTTGAAGAAATATGGAGAGAACACTTGAAGAGCAAAGAAACCAACACCAACTCCAAAAGAAAAGAGACTTTCCAAACCCACAGAAACATCTATGCCTGAAAAAATACCTCCATCACCTAATATAGCAAAAGCTTTCTGATCATAATTTTCCCAAACATAAGAAAAGCAGGAAACTATGTAAATACAGTACAATGAAAATGCCAAACCTAAACAGAATCACAAGTGAACATCTATGAAAATTTTAACAAGAAATTATATAAATAGTGCACTGAATTATCTTCAGTTTATAATTACCAACTTAGTCATAAGCCACATAACCCCTTGCAATGCAATTGCCCAGCTGCCACAGTTCACAACAGAAGAAGAGCTCCCAAGGCTATTATTTCCCTTCTTCCAGTGCATTTTTGCAACATATTTTTGAGTTTTATCTTTAGAGTCCAGCTGGAAGCACGCTTCTGTTGCCAGCTAGTTTTTCCCCATAAACTCCCTCCCTCTTGAAGGGGAAATGCAGAACAGCAGTGCAGTAGTGGGATAAAGCAGAAAAGTAAAGGGGAAAAATACAATCAGAAGCTGTAGAAGCAGTAGTTCTACCAGACCTGTGTATTAGGCAGCATCTTTTTAGTCATAATAACCCTTCAAATGCACCTCATCATAAGCTATTACACACCACACCTCTCACAAGAACAGGCATGTTTGCCATGTTTCTGTGCTCTCATTTTACATAAGCAACCTTTGTTCTCCTTTCCTCAAAGTAACGAATGAAAAATCAAATGAGAGTGAGCAGGATTCATACTACAGCACATTTGTACAAGTAGTTTTTCCAAGTATGCCCAAAAGGCATCTAGAGAAGAGTAACTAAATTAATTTCAATTACCTGATCTTCTGAACAATAAACAAAAATCAGCATAAAGTTTCAGTAATAAAGCAGTCAAACATGAGTAAGGAAGCTCAAAACTCAGTTCACTTCTTGCAAAGTCAATGTAAAAGAAAAATACCTTAGGAAATGCCCATCTGAAAAGAAAAGCACTCCTTTATTAGGACAACTGGAGTTGGCATACATACAGTAGAAGAAACTGCATAGCACTTTTAAAGGTTCAGCTTTGCAGATAGGAAAGGCTAAAACTCTCACACTGAAGGTAAATCATAGCATCAAAATAAAGGTTATCAAAGGAGAAAAACTGCCTTAAAGCTTATAAGTAGCTCCCACTAGTAATTCTCCCTATTAAAAACCTTTAAACGAGAATTTTCTCTCAGAGCTATTTTCCAACATTTATCTCCAGAAAAGAGCTCGTAAGATATAACAAGCCTTCTGGTTTTGTCTGTCTTGTTGACAGAGTAATAAACCCTACAGTTTTCTACACATAAATATTATTTTGTTTTATATTCTCAGGTTTACCTTTCAGTGTAAGATCTAGCAAATAGTTAATTTGCATTCTAAAAATCCTTTTCAGATCCTCAAATTCATATGCTAACATTTTCAGCTTCATATGCATAAATACTGGGTTTATACATCTATATTTCCAGAGTTAGCAATTGAAGCTAAGCTTTTTGATAACGGAAACAGACTTTGGGGCTCTGGTTTACCTGCTAAACCTCTTCCTGGAAAACTGTGGAGCTGGAGAAAACACATCCTGCATGCAGATTTCTTGGCTGTGCAGTATCACACATCACCCAGGAGCTGTCACTTCAGCAGAAGGAGCAGTATCAGCTTAGACCTATGAGGAAAGCAGAGCAACCAGCAAAGAATACATTAGCTTCTTAGTTAAGGACAAGACGAGTCAACCATAATCCACAGTCATTGCAGCCATTTCCTAGTTAAAAGGCAAAGAGGAAGAGTCCTGAAAATAGATTAAAGCAACCAAAGGTCTGAACTTACAGTTCAGCTAAACACTGCAGTTATCCTTCCAAGCATCAATACCCAAAGTATCCATAGAGAGTTATACCTAGGCAATACATAGAGCTGCCTAAAGAACTGCACGCATAAACATCATCTCAGAAGTCTGCAGGTTGAAGACAGTCTTCCTAAACTGTATGGGGGAATAATGAGGGCCACAGGCCTAGGACTGCAATCTTTAAAGTTCTGCTGGCCTTACAACAATGTGGCCAGAAACTCTCTCCTGGAATTTGGCCTTGAAAACACTTCTCTGCCACTGACAAAGGAGCAGGCACTTGAACTGCCTCTCTCTGAAGAAACCACTCACCCACCCCAGGCACAGACCTTGGATTTCAAACCTAAACCCACCCCCAGCTACAAGAAGACACTGTGATTGAGGGATGCTCCCAAATGTTTCCTCAAGAAGCAAAGAACGATTTAAAGATTGATTCGGCAATAGAGAATTCACCTGCTAATTGAGACACCATCTACCCTCAGGTTTAGGATTTGTTCTGAGCCTGCCCAGAGGAGCAGAAAGCAAAGGGAAAGGGACCTGCAGACACTGTCAGCCTGCTGTGCAGGACACACTGAAGTGAGGCCAGCAGGGCACTGCTGCAGAAGGGACGCAGCTCCAGCCTGGCCCGAGCAACAGAGAAATTGTCTGGCAGACGTTTTGTGGCCAGTGCCTTTGGGCTCCTCTGTGGTGAGACAAGCACTGAATGGGCTGTTTTGAGAATTCAGATTTTGTATTTTGGTACTGTGTGCTTAATTAAGCACCTTAACCCAGCTTTGGAACACATTTAACAGGAATACAGCAGTTTGATCAGTATTACACTAGGCTAATTTTTTTATGATAGTTTTTAGTAGGCATTTAAAACAATCTGCATAATTTAAGTGTGATTGAAAAATTAATTCTATTTCTTCTTACACAAACAAATGGCTCAACATTTTTAGAAAGGTCCATGGATTCTATAAAAACTGGAAATGCCATCAAGATACATTCGCAATTATGAACAAATTTGTTTGTACATTTACCATCAGCATTACTTTTTCCAAGTTAATTTTAATTTTACAATGGTGTATTTTATTTTAAAATTACACCATTTTACTTCTCAGCATGGCAACTGTGCACAAACATCATCTGGGTGGTGAATGCTGGGGGTAGCTGAAGTGCTTTATAGGAGCTCTGCTGGGTGGTGCTCTGTGCACGTGCAAGGCAGTGTGATATTGGTGCTCAGACCTGACTGCAAGCAAACCAGTTCCTTGAAGCAGAGGAATTTCTAAATTCACAGAGCTAAAGACCTGGCAGGTGAAGAACTAAATGCGAAATAGCATATCAGCTGAGAATAAAAGCATTCCATGTAATACAAGATACCCACACTTTCAGACCAGAGACCAGTTTAACTCCTTAACCGTGCAGGATGGCAAAACATTTGTTACATAACAGCAACTTCACATGGCATTTTTACATCCTGCCATCTTTTCACTGAAGAACAGAAGATTAGACTTCTACCGACTCTGAGAGACAGGGAGTGGAGCCAGCAGCAATATTTAGCACAGAAGTGACTGATTTCTGGCACCATCTAGCTTCTCTGCAACAGGAATCTGGCAGCCTGGTAGGTGCTTTTCAAAGACACTGATTGAATAGTTGATACTAGTGCTATACAAAGGCTCAAGACAGCACAAGAAAGAATAAGAAAAAAAAGTACTCTGGGGGCTTCAGACCTTTTTATTTTTTCCCCCAAATAAAGATTGTGAAGTAAAAATCCTGGGCAGCATACCAAAGCCAAGAGAATGCAGATTCTGTTCATCATTCAGCTTATGACTGTGCAACTCCGCCAAATATCTATAACATATATTAAAGTATTAGACACAAAGAAGCCATAATGCAAGCAAGACTATTAGCTGTTCATTTTCATGAGACATGGTATAATCTTGAAGGAACAGATTTGTTTTGACCAGTGGAACTGTTCCTAATTCTACTCAGGAACTGCAAAAATTCCAACGATTATTTGTAACTAAAAGATAGTGGATTTATACTCATTCACTGCACTTAAGGGCTTTTGAATGCCAGAAACTTCAATCTACCATCACCAGCTCTGTATGGAGAGCTGCTGACCATTTGAGAAAAGCAGCCGTGTTTTATGCTGAATATCAAAATTCATTAGCTGGTGAGATATACAGCCTTTGGATGCTTGTGCTCTGTGAAATTTTGCAGAAACATATTTACTTGTCAGCATGAGGGTATGCTTACAGACTCCCACGCTGGTAAACCAGAGAGGAAGACAAATAGTTGGTTTATATCCCCAGTAGAGGAAGAAATGGCAGAAAAAAAGGAGGAAAAAAAGGAAAAAAACCCCAACTTTCTGGGCTATACCAGACAAGCAAGCACAGTCTCTCCATTTGAGAACATTTTTCCAATTCCCACAGTGTGACTTTCCTTCCATTTGCCTGAAATCACCTGTAATGTGCTTCAGGAGCTAATCCTTACACATTTGGTTTGCTCGGCACAGGCCCAGTAAAAGCAAGGATTCTCAAATGCATGACAAACCCAACCCACTTTCTCACTTTGTCTTTTCAACTGCATGTGACCACAGCTACTGAAAATAGAAAATTAGCTACATTTACACACAAGTTATACATAGGAGCCTCCTAGACGGAAAAAATGGAACATAGTTACGTGCTTTTTCCTATAATCCACTTAAAGAAATATTTCTCTCCCTCAGGGTCATAACATATTCAGTTAAGGCACTTTCTCAGTAAAGAGATCTAGGGCTCTTCTGCTGTTGATTCATTCATGATCAGCTCTGGTTTTGTGATATCATCCAATAAACTAAACTATAAATTCAAGGGAGGCATAGCTATGTGTTTAATGTATTTCAAAGTGGTTTTTTTTTTTTTATTTAAAGAAGTGTCTTACATTCTCTTTTCCCTAGATATGTAGGTTTTTAGACATTTTCCACTACTTTTGGTTATACAAGACCATGTATTTCTCATGACATAGGGACATGTGATGACTGAAGATTAGTAAGTCAGTATTTGATGTGGCATGAATAAGAATATCCAAGTGGGAATGAATTTCAAGATTTAGATCTAAGAACTCAAAAGTGCCCCATCTGAACCACAGGTAGAAGTCTAAACCAAAATTTGAAACTACCCTCAAAGTCAGCACCTGTTACTTGAAGACACTTTATACTCACTGAACAGTTACAGATCAAAATGAAAGAGCAAGCAAAGCAAAACGAGGTAATGAGAGCAAAGCACAGAGCATGTTCATAGAGGGGAAAGGGAAATTGAGACATCTGTCATTGACATCTGACTTGGATGTCTCTTAATGGGTTCTATATTCAGTTCTATGTTGTTGAGCTGTAATTACTACAAAGGAGTTTTTACATCTCAGAATATTCTAGGTTGGAAGGGACCCACAGGGATCATCAAATCCCACTTGAATGAGCAACCCTCAGGGGATTGAACCCACAACCTTGGTGTTAGCACCACACTCTCACCATGTCTAGGACTAAAGTATCTTGGGCTATTGCACAGTGTTCACCTGAGAGACAAACTGAAAGGAATTTAACTGCTGTGATATTCTTACACTCAGATTTCAATCTTCAGTGATGCACAAAATAAGAGCACTGGGATTTTCAACAGCAATTCCCCTGAGTATCAAGGAAAGAGAATTTTTTAAATCTCTTGGTCCTTTTGAAATTCTCTGCATGCAATTTCAGGGTAATGTATTGTTTTAAAATGCCTGGTAGGGAATTCTCTAGAAAGTAAAAAGTTAGATTTCCTGATAGGCACACATGCAAACCTCTGTCTCCTGCATTCTCATGTACCAAAATGTTGCAAATTTATCCAAAAAACCCAAACAACAACACAAACACAAAAAAGTCCAACCATAGCCGCAAGAATGTACTGCATGCATTTATGCAAATATTTTCAAAAGACACATTATGCAGGTAATCCAATATAATCATAAAGAGCTGAATGAGATTCTGATCCTGACATTCAGCTACACAAAATAGGTGCTTAAGGATTGGAAAGACAGCAAAGGACAGTGGAGACAGTAAAAGTGCTAAAACCATTATAGGAACCTTTATATTTTATATTCAGGTGGAGTTTGTCATGAGAAGCCCAGTCTCTTTTTGCACTGAATAATTCCCATATCACATCTCAGATACACATATCAAAGACAACTTTCTAATCTTGCAAGTGTGCTTAGAGAGAAGGAAGAGGAGAGCAAAAAATACCGATAAACCCTCCCCTCCCCCCTTGTCCTCACCTTACTGGCCAATACTTCTCATTTTTATCAAATACCTGAGGAATTCTCCTCCTAGACAGAGGAGAAGACTGAAAGGAGGTAACTTATTTCTATGTGCATCCTATCACGTTTTTATTTTATAATTTAAAATGGATTTTATATATGTATTTCTCCAATAACAGGCAAAATTGAAGTTCTAGACAAAAATGTGTCTTGGATCTGCTACTTTTATTGGCTTGTTAAATGAATTTTATATTAGAGAAGAATCTAGATCTCAGAAATCATTTGTCTTCAAAATCCTCCCAGTTTTTACCTCAGAAGTATGGTGAATCACTAAGTATTTGAGCAGTTTGTTGTTCTTCCTCACCTCACTGCATTTGACATTAGATTAGCAGTGCTGTGAACACCATATGACAATAATACTGACCTCAAGACAGGATCCTCATGTGCCAAGGAAAAAAAAAAATCTAAATTTCACAACAAGAAAATTAAGTTTCAGAAATATGAGGCTGGTTATATCCTTTCTTTGGCCATATTCTCTTCTTCCTTCCATCCTATTCACTAATTTATTTCTTAGTCTTGCTCTCCATCTCCCAGGCCTTCAGTGACAGCTTTTGAGCCTTAAACCAGTCTCAATCAGCAGGTTGAGGTCAGCTGTCAGATCCATGGGATGAGAAAGATCAGAACAGATATATCCAAATTCCAAATGCAGTGCCCTATTCAGACAGCCATGCTGCCTACTAGTTATCAGGTGGAATTGAAAACAAAAGTTATATTAAAAGACAGCAGGATCATTATTTTTCCTTTCTACCCCACCTCCTCAAGTGCCTGAGGTCATTTTCCACAACAAAAATGAAAGCCCTTCTTGAAAGTGTTTTTGTGCTAAACAGCAGTGGTTAATTTCTTGCAGCTAATTAGTTATTCAAGTGAAAGTATAATGATCCTCCAATATGATTGAAAGTACTTCAACTGAGTTTCCTGCTAACAGCATACCTCTAGAAAAGATGCAATAAATCAGCAGGGTTATGGAAATCTTTAAACAAAAGCAAGTCTATGACAGGAACCCATTAAAGATATAGCCATGTAATATTTATGCACCTAGCTGACTTGTGCTTTTAACCCAGCACTTTCAGCCAGAGCTTTTTAGCACCTGGGTTGTACTCAGTAAGAATGAAATTCACCCTATCTGCCAAGAGCCAGCACAGTGTCTCTGCTTTAGGTGTTCAGAGTATAGTTACCACAGGGCTTAAGGGAGAGAACTTCCCTCCAAATGGAATTTCATTCAGATATTTCTAAATAAAAATACAAATAGAATACCTTGGAACAGCACAGAAAATGTAATCTGTGGACCTCAAGCTGGCTGATTACCTTTACCAAGTAAAGAGGCAGGTACTGACAAAAGAATGGTTTATAAATCCAGGGAGGTATTGATGTAGAAACAAGACTCCTCAGAATAGCCAATATCACCTATGATTGTTCAGATTCTGGTTTGTGATTAGGATTGGTTACCAAGATGGTAAGAGGGGATCTCTTGACACTTTTACAGAAAGTCCTGACTGCTTAAATTGCCATCCACTTACTCCTAAACCTACTAATTCTTTACAGGGTTTGTATTTAAATGTGTTGGGTACTGTAGAAAAGCAAGACCCCATGGTGGAAAAATGCATTTTGATGATGTTTGACACTTCTGGGTGCCACAGATGTACTGATCTGTTTAAAGCTCCAAAACAAATGGATACTTCCCTTTCTTTTTTCACATTAAACTGTCTACATATGTGCTTGCATATATATTTAAGCAAAACTTAAGTGCACGTGAAGCAAAGAGAATGATTTAATTTATTAACTTATTGGGTTGTACATGCTTTCCCTTATCCCATTCACTCATGTACTTCACTGCCAATCTCCCAGTCAGTCTTCCCACAGTTTTAAAAGACAGAATTTGAATTCGCAAACCAATTTGAGTTAAGGACTCAAATACAATTTTCTGGCCTAACTTTCCTTGCTGCAGCAGATGGCTGCAAAAAAAGGGAAACCTTGCTGCTGTGAGGTTGGAAAAGGGAGACTTCAGGGAAAGATGTAGGAACTGCAGTTTGCTTGTGACTCTGGGAGGTGGGGATTGAAGGCCAGAGAAAAGGAAACCAGACATCACTCCTCCTTTCCCACTAAATTCAACTTTGTCTTCACCATAGGTTTTTGGGCCAATGACCACTTTCAACTCACACCTTCTATTGGAAAAATAAATTAGGAGTCCAGCTTTATTTTGTCAATAGAAAGTTTAAAGTGGTCACTGGAGCACAAAGCTTTTCAAAGGGTAGCTGAGCTCAACAAGGACAAGGAGGAGGATGTTGAGAAAGCCACAAAAACGCAGGCAGATTACAAACCATTAAAGGACATGCCGTTTTTCAGTAATAAAGATAAGGCATTTAGAAAAGTTCTGGTAATTTCTATCTATGTATTGTGGACTATTTTTCTCTAGAAGAATATGTATTACTTAAAAAAACCTCTGTCAGAGCAGGAAAAGGTATTTTCTGACTGTGAGTGTCCGTCTTGATAAAAAAGAGCCATCAGAAAACAGAAAACTAACCAGGCATTTGCTCCCTGAATACATGGGATTATGCTTTGCATTTGTGCTGTAAACCATTGGATCCTGTACAAGTAATTGTACTGCAATGGGTTTTGCTATGCTAAATATTTAAACTGTGTGCCCAGTCCTTCAAAGTCTGAGCTTATTCTGTGTTCAGAGCTTTTTAGAGTTGAGTCAATAGCATATTTGTTTTGAATGGCTGTTCCTAGATAACAGTTACAAAAATCCAAAACTTGTTTACATCATTTAACATGCCTAAGAGCTTAACTTGAGACATTAAAAATGCCACACAACAAGCAAGCAGAGAAATGCATTCCTTTAGAACAGTCTCTACTGGTGAAAAGAAGTTACACCATCAAAAAGCAAAAAGAGCACTTTGCCAACTCTGGACCAAGAATTGCTTTGTTTTTAAACTGGAGCAATGACAGGCATAAAAAGACTTCAAGGAATTTCCTCTTCTCCGTGAAGATAGTCATGAGCCTTTCTGCAGCCCCAGACTTCACATTGTAGGGATTGCAAGGATAGGCGTGTCTTGTGGGTCCTAAGCAGAAGCCCTTGTTTATCAGAGTGTGCAAAATGTGGAAAAGAGTCCAAGCAAATCAGGCAATTGCATCAGTCCCAGGAAAACTGTCCCCATCTGAGCAGTACCTTCAGCTCTAACAGGCAGTTACATCAGCTGTGTAGCAAATGCCCCTGGCCTA
Source organism: Hylia prasina (assembly GCA_013397195.1). Taxonomy (NCBI): domain Eukaryota; kingdom Metazoa; phylum Chordata; class Aves; order Passeriformes; family Sylviidae; genus Hylia; species Hylia prasina. Next base: position 1,415,627 of record VYXD01004234.1, on the reverse strand, counting down.
TTTTCTTAACTTGTATTGCTGCCTTGAGAACAAGACTTCACCAAGAGACACTTTACACACAGACACTCATGGAGTGTCCTAGACATTCTCAAATTGCATTTGTGGTCTAAATACTGTAAAGTATGGTGATATATTTGGGAACTAAGATGAAGCATAATTTCTCATCTGTTTCAAATTATGCATGGAAAATACCGAGGATGTTAGTAACAAATAGATTTGCATACAGAAATTTCACAAAGGAAAAAATTGCAGAAATGCCAAAATCCAATTACAGCAAAGGAAATAATGCAACCATGATTTACCATCCTCAGACTTTCAGAATCACAGTTCTAACTGTTAGAATCCAGTGTAGTGTAGTAGACACAATATTTGGAAAAAAAAAGTCTTTCATATCTCTGTGCTACCTTGAGAGCTCCCGATTCCTAATCTGAAAGCAGACAGAACTCAGAAAGGTGCCTCTTTTCCAGTGAAGACCTGACTTCCCCTCCAAGGGCCTGGGGCACTGTGCCTCAAATGCTAATGGCTTAAGTTGTGTGCAATAGCCCTATATTGTTTATATAGCACTTCACATGTTCAAAGCACCATGAGATATCAGCCATCACTGCAGTTTTATGAGGCTGTAAGTATTACCCACTAAACATCAAGGTTCAAATGACTTGCTCTTGATCAAAAGAAACTTTGTGCAGCAGGACTATAATTATTTGAATTTGGTAATTCCACAGACCATTCCTATGGCAACACAGAATGAAGAGGGGGAAGGGATATTAAAGCCAATTGCACTCTGCTCTGGCAGTGAGATGGACACATGGAGGATCTCAAGCAAAACTACACTCACAGCACCTTTTATAGAAAATTCTAGAAAATTATTTTAAAAATCAGGAGTAAAAATGAAACAAAAGGTTTTGAAAGCCCACAAGCACATTTTTCTAAATGTATCTATTTCAATATTCACTGTGAAGAACATAAAAGACAACATGCAAATGGTACTAAAGCACTCCAGAAATCGTAAAAGGGGGTTCTGAATTCATTCCAAAGCAGTTTGGGAGTTTTTATACAAAAATATTAGTAAGCAACTTAAAAGCAAGTCCATTTTCTGTGGAAAAAGAACCATGTGAACATGTAGTTCCACAAAACTACAAAAGAAAAGAACTGCAAAAAAACATGTCTTATGGCTGACTACACTAGGACTCAACTTTTAAAAATATAGAATGTTTTTGCTCTCCATTTTTTTACATTTTTCTTCCTATGAAAATTCAACTATGCTGACATTTATATCCCTAGTTTCAAAGTATCAAGGCTCTGTTCCTGAAAAAGAATACAAACACAAAGGAGATGTTGAAAAACAAACCAACATATCCACAGTACATATGACAACCAAATAAAGGCTTCACATAAATGCTAAACAGGATAGATCCTGAAGATTCTTCTCTTTACAACTGAAATCACTTTATCCCAAAATCCTAACACTGAGATTGAAGGCAGAAAAAGTAAACTCTTATCCTCTGCCTTTCCATCCTGTGCCCATCCTATCCTACAATATTGTCTTTCCCACCTCTTCCCTTTTGCCTCATACACAGTCCTGGTTTCCACACAGACTGTATGTTTCCAGAGCACACCTTCACAGTTACTGGCCTTAGAACCTTGCCTGCAGAAGCACATGGGGAATGGATCAGACTACTAAGACAAAAATGTAGACCACCCCACACAGTCCAGATTCATCAAATAAGAAAAGGTTGCCTGTTTAAAGCAATCACAAGAAGGGTGAGGGAAAGAAATTCTCTTCAAAGGCAGCAATGAGCTCAGAGAGAATAACTAACAGAACCTTTTGTGCTTCAGCCAGGTTGGTCCTGTTACTATGAACATTTACCCTCTATCTTACAACTTTCCCTTGGCATTTTTCAAGCACAGGCCATACAGAACTAACTCTATGCCAGATAATGCTTGCAATTTCTACTGTTTTGACTAACATTGCCTGAAAAGTTAAATTACTGAAATATTTGCTAAAATGTTTAAGTGTAACATCAATAGGTGAGCATTACTTCATGGATATTAATGTAAGAACCAGTTACCATACTCCATCTACTGATCTAAAGAACAGATGTTTGCATATGATTTATGGACACTGAATTATGTACATATCTTCCATAAATAGTAATGTGTTCCAGTAACAAAGAGTGGAGAATTGTGATCCAAAACACTGGGAAATTACAGGCAGTATTAGAATTTATTTACCAATTTCTTGGCTTTAAGTAAAAAGCAAATCTCATAGAACCAGGGCCTGAATCCCATATACTGAAAAAGTGCTTGCAATTTCAAACAGGACTAACAACATGAAGTAATAAATTGCAGTCAGGCTCAAAAGTGCAGATATAGAAGCCCATTTAGAACATGAGTACTACTATGATTTGTTAAATGAGAGTAACAATTTATATTGCTTGAGACGCAATAAGTCTAAACAGTAAGCAAAAAAAGCCAATATCACTGTGTGTACTTTCACATTAAAGTTGGGCTTGGAGTCTCTTTAATATCAAGATTTAACAAAATACTAATCAGGTAAAATTCTAATGGGCAAAGCATAGTTTTCAGCTCTGCAATTAAATTATTTCTGGAAGTGCAATCAAATATTTGATTGAACTAATATCACTGCTGCTCCTCACATTTGTTCTGTTCCTAAATTAGCTTGGCTAATCAGTATCCCACCTCATAGCCTGTGTTGTAAACATGTAATATTAGCTGATGGGTTTCATTTCAATAGCACAGTCAATTTTTGGACAGCAAACTCACACAAAAACTTAGTCAAAGCCTACAAACACATGAAGAAGCATGTTTGGAGATGTCACAGTTTCCGGGCCATCACAACTCTGATAAGACTGAGGGAACTTCAGATCACTCTGTGATGGCTATGCATGTCAAACAAGTTTTGATTTAATTTAAAAATCAGTTTTGTGGACAATATTTCACCTCAAAGTGTCTTCTGTTTTTCTGCCCTCTTATTCTGTGAGCAAGAACCAGGAATGTGCAAAAAAACATCTTTACAGAATGCAGAATTAAACAAGGCAATCACAATTTTTTGCTCCTATCTCAGGCTGGCATGCCCTAGTGCTTCAAGATGTTATGCAGCTGCTACTTTTTCCCAGGGACATCTGTACTTCAGTAAATGGTGAAATACCCCCCCAAACGTTCTTTTTTTTTTTTTTTTTTTTTTCTTTTCTTTCCCCAGCAGAGGTTAACAGAGATGTTTCCATAGGTCTGAGGCAACATGAAAACTCGGTGATTGTGTGCTTGGATTTCTTGAAAAACATTAGCCTTAGATTTACTGCATCAGTAATTAGGAGCTGATGCTACACTCCAACACACCACAGAAACAACTGCAGTTAGCGTCTGTAGAATACAGTGAGAATCTTAGATTACAGTGATTGTTATTTGATTCTGTTCTTACAGTTCTTAAGATCACAGAAGAAACAAATACTTTTCATTTTGTCCTCTTGATAGCTGCACAGATTTTTTACTTTCAGCATATAACTCAAAGTCATCTAAGAACAAATTGAATTTCTAATAACTACAGTCAACTGGATTTAATTCCTTTTGGTGGAAGCACAGCAGAGTCAATACTTACTGAGGTTTAGTATTACTGCTGATTTATTGAAAGTAAAATGTCAATACAACATGAAAATTTGTCATTTTAAAAATGTTTAATAAAAAAGATGAACACAACACAAAAAACTGAAAATATAAGAACCAATAACTGATCATTCTAATTCACTTTTTTCCAGATGAGCATCCAGGTGTCAGCTGGTATAAATGCAGATGCCACTGACGTCAATGGAGCTGTGTCAGTTTACTCTAGCTGAGAATCTGATCCCAAGTATGCTACTGCCATTTTTAGATGCTGCCACTGGAATTCACTTTTGCAAGACAATTAAAAATACACATCCAGACATTGCATTTCTTCCTGTCCCCAAGTGTATAACTGGAAGTCTGTTGACAGACTGTGGGAGAGGACAAGTGGGAGGTGGAAGTAGCCAACAACTGCATCCATGAGATAACTTTGCAGTATCAGTATGAACACTGTTCTGTTATCTTCCTTTTATACAAATTAATACTTGGCTTCAAAAAGTTTTAACTCCACCTTCCACCAACAAACAATTCCATGTCAGCAAAAGAAAAATGACGCTGTAAACCATGTGGAGTATCTACCTTTTAAATCTGTTAACGTGGTATTTTAACCAGTATACAATCTGGATAGACTGTTTTAATGCACCATTAGAAAAAGCATCTCAAGCTCTAAGAGCCCCAAGGCTGAGTTCTGTGTATTCACCTAAGTATTTGTTCCTAAGGAATGTCCCTGCTGTACCAGAAATAAGACTGGTAACAGTTTTAAGGCAGCTGTTTGGGGTGGCCTGCAAGCCAGATTTCTGCCTGGCTGACATCTTCCATATCTCATCTAGCATTTGTGTGGGCAAGAGAGGAGGAAGAGAGGAAAAGGTGGGGCAATAAGCAGGGCAGAGTAGTACTTGACAGCTCCACCCTCTCTAAGCAGGGAGAGGGAGCTTTTGTCTCTGTTTCACATAAGGCAGTTGTTAACACGAGTGCATTGTATAATAGCTGCTCAGTATTAAGCAGTACAATGAAGTTGGAATGTTGGTCTTTTGATTCAACATAGCAAGGTCAAAATGGAAAAGGTAATTAATTAGAACTGAAGATGCAGTTTACATAGTATTGAAGTAATTGTCTATTTGTGCAGCACAACAGCCGTATCTTCAATTTAGGTCAGGCCATCAAGAGGAGGAAAAGGACTGAAGACTGAAGATGAGATGCTCTACTTCACACAGTTGCCCTCTGGAAGGACTTGCAAAGGCAGTCACTTAAATTAAGTACAGGTCATCAGACAAGATATCTAATCTATTCCTAAGACAGGGAGCTGTAGCAGTCCAAATCCCTATGGCCTTTGCAGCAACACTATGAACTACTTCCTCATGTACCTCTGTCAATTCACATTAGGTTCCAGGTTTTTTTAAAGCGATATTTCATGTACATCATGACCCTATTGCTCAAAGCAGGGAAAGTGCTTTGGTTTATTTATGACCTACTAACCTTAAATAAAAAAAATACATCCAATCTGAATGTTCGCATAAGCATGCAGATCTGAAATAGAATTCAAAATAAAGCTGGCATTTGTTACAGCTAGCTAAGCCTGGTAAGGGATTTAAAAAAAAAAATGAAAACCAGATGAAAGAAGATGAAAGCATATTTACCCTGCATAACCTGCACACATCAGGAATCAGGGCTGGAACCCAGAAACACGCTTTGTACTTAGAAGTTTCAGCCCATTTCGGTGGCTAGGTGACCAGGGAAATACTGAGGTTTTCCATGATGGAGGGTGGGGAGGCATTAATATCAACCTGTGAAAGTAACTCCTTCTAGGATGTAATCCGCCCTACACAGTTCGTCTCCTTCTCCTGCAGCCCATCCCATCTGCCAGGTATGAGCCAGGCAGGCCCCCATACTGAAATACGAAGTGACAGAGGGAAGCAGGGAATAAGGGCATAGGAATGAGTACCAAAAGAAATGACATACAGCAAACAAGCTTGAAATAGGGCAGATCTTAAACATGGGCAACCCTAAACCATAAAGTTAATTCATTTGGCTAGAACAATGTTGAACTTATGCACATAAGACTGAGCTGGAGAGCCTTATTCTCTTATCACTCATACTAGTGTGCAGAGATCTTCTCCATCCATGGAATTAAACCTTTGAAATTTCAGTACAAATAAATGGAGAAATAAAAATAATCAAAGCTAAAGTATTGGCAGCAAATATCCTGTGCTGCTGTGTTGGGAAAGAAAGGTGGGCTGCCACATTTAATTAAAATGTGTTTGATTTAGCTATATTCATTATCACAGTGGCCTTCATAAACAATACACATCTAATCTACCCTACAGAAGAAAATTAGTTAATTCTATTCTTGTCTAGTTCTCCAGTAGGCTATTAATGACTTTTAGTTATATTAGATAGAAAATACAGTGGAGTTAAGTGATGTAATAAATATCTCTACACACAGGGCAACCAGTTGAAAGAAACAGGACAAAGTCCTTGTCATAGTGTTTGTTCACAAAACAGGCACAGGCAGCACACTGATGAACTCCAGTTCTTTAGTGTGGCTTCCCTTAACACAAATACAGACAAACCCCCAAACATTATCAAGTCTTATAAACAACAGATGGATGAGCAAGTAGAGGGCATCTCTAACCAAGGGATAAGGTAAACAAACAAACAGCAATTCATATAAGTCAATGAATCAGTCACATAATCTCAGCACAGTTAAGAGCGGACCAAGCAGAGCTTCAAGAACATCTTCTCCATAAGAACCCTGCTCACAAATGAAAATAAGGTAAAAATTTCTGGAATACCATATTTTGCCGCCTTATCCTGTCTCTAAAACCCTTCTACAAAACAACAACTATAACCTTAATATTTTTAAAATGATTATTTTTATTAATAATTAGGACAATTGAGTTGGAAAGCTCAGAAGATTAGGAAAGAATGCTGTGTTAATGAGGAAATTTTTAAGAATAAGGACTTTACCACGTGATGATCAGCTGGATGTGCACAGCATGCTGACATATTAAAAATAATGAAAATAAATATAGGTCAAGCCTTGTTATACACTCACCTTTTTTCCTCCTGAAAACTATCATAAGTTCTGCGTGTGTGAAAAATTGTAAGGAAAAAAAAGCCTTCTGTCTCTGAGATGGTTTTTTGAAAAATTAAACTTTCTTTAAAGAAAATTTATTTTTTACTAATCCTAAAGTTTTAATCCTATTGAACCATGCCAATAGAAGAAATTTTGCTCAATTTAGCAATCTCTAATTGGCAACACTGATTTCTAAAACTCTTAGCCAGCTCTGTTCATTTATGGGATCTCATGTTTTGTTTTACTGTGAAGTTCAGTCTTGTAAAATAACAGACAACATTAATCCACTCGTGCCTGGTTCTCTAACCTTTATTTTTAAAGCCTGAATAACAGGAACATATTTTCTTTTCATAGAAAGAAGTCTTGGAAACTGCTGGCACCCTGCAGAAAGACTGAAACGCGATGGACAGAGAAGGGTGTTGGTGTCGGTAAGAGAAAAATGATTGAAGTTGCATCATCTGTATGATTAAAATCTGTGTGAATTTTGATTCCCCCCCCTACTTTCAGACTTTTGAGGATGCAGTCAAGTCAATGGAGTTCTGTTGTAGTGGTTGCTTCAGTGAACATTCAACGCTGTCGGTGAGTTTGGAATTAAAGTGAAAACCATCGACCGTTGATTGTACCCTCCAGCTAACCATCCTCCTCCTTACTTCATGCTTTCAGGCCTTAACACCGAAGATAGCAACCTAACCATCATATGATGTTTCTTCCTCACCCTGCCAAGCTTTACAAAAAGGTCACAATCAACATTCATTGCTGTCGGTGGGTTTAACTATGTGGACAAGCTCACTGAACAATGAATGCAACTGTGGCCCCACTTTGTACAGTTGAGAGGAGCAGCAGCTCTGAAGGCAATAGTGAGAAGCAAACACTTCTTATGAGCTACAGTTTTCTGGTCAGAAAAATAGTTGGGGGTATCCACTTCTTGTTTGCTTGGTTTTGAGTGTGTTTAACTTAGCTGGAAAAGAAAACTTGCTGCCTTCTTCTGGGTAATTGTCCTCACAGGGTTCAGTACCATTGAAAATGTGAAAATTCTTATTTAGTATGTATGCAGAAAAAATAACAGGACAGGGTGCTCTGTATATCCACTTCTAAGGACTCTGGCATTAAGAGGAAAGAGAATTTAATTGCCATTTAACTAGGCATTGTTGAAGAGTTCAAAAGTTTATTCTATACTTGTCATGACAAATATAACTGGGAACAAATGGGATTTAAGAGTGACAGATAAAAATGTTATATCAAAAAAATTAATTAATTTTACATGAAACTGATTTTAAGTACACAAATACTATTGCATTTGCTATTTTTAGGGATCTGAAAGATGACAGAGAACTGTGTATTCAGAAATAATACTGGAAAAGCAGTTAAATTGTAAAGCTACTGTACTGAGTACCTATGTCATGCTCTGAGTCATGCAATAAGAAAATAAAATGTAAATAAGCTCACAATTGTGTCCTTATTTCTTTATAACCCTTTATTAACCTGGTCAGACACACCGAAGGACCAGTCTACGTTTCTCACTTCACACAACAATCCAAGGTAAGTTCAGTCCCTGGACTCAGTGCAGCTCAAATACTCTGCAGCAGGAATTGCTTACAAAATCAGGAAAACTCATAGCACATCATATCATTCTTCTCATTATGGGAGTGTTTATAAGCAGTACTTTAGTCTGATTATTTACAAAGTTTCCTCAGCACATCAGTCACACAAGTTATCCTGTGAGCTTGCTTGGTTTATCCATGTTTCACTGTGTAGGAACTGAACATGATAGTGTCAAGACTATCATGGGAGAATACATCTATAGTCGCTTCTTGAACTGTCACCAGTCTAATTCAATGGTAGAAATGTATTTCAATCATGAAAGAGATCAGTCCTCTGTCACATGTGAAGCTAATATTTATAGACCCCTCCCCAACCCCCACCACCCAGTTCCTCAAGAAACATAGCCACACTAGCAAAATATATCCTGAAAGTGTTTGGATATTATTTAAAATTGATGTTTGGGAAGATTATCTTTTTTTCATTCCAATATTTACTGGAAAAGAACCCACATGGTCTGTTGCTCACTGAATACTATCATGGTCAGAGACAGGAGAGTAAACTATTAAAAAGAAGAGTTGCTATGGATGAATGATTTCTCAGCAACGCTGTTCAGAGATAAGCCTGTATCTTTAGGTTTAGCCATTCCTACAAAAATGGGAATTTGAATTACTACAGACTTACATATTGCAGGGAGATAAAGATCATATTAAAAGCAAGAGATATAGGTTTTGTCTAAAGGAGAAAATTTCAAATTAAACTGTAGCTAGTATGCTTTTGCTACAAAACAAAGTTCTTTACTGAAACTTAAAAAGCAGATCTTCATTTTGCAAAACATATTAATGCTAGTTATAGATGTGCTATGTATTTTTAACAGAGAAAATACTTATCAAAACAGAAGAATCTGGAATTTCATGACACTGGAAAGAAGTAATGTCCTGGAACATGAGTGGTTTCCGTATATACGTTTTCTCTGCTAACGGATAATGCCTGATTGATTAGCACTGAGGAGGGACAGACTCCACTGCAAGAAAAAGATAGAGTTACATTCTTTTTTAAGTTGGTACTTTTCCTCAAAATACACATTTCTCCTGATTTTGGTCATCATTTTGTTCCATACACTTACTAATGGAAGAACAGCTACTTATACCCTACTAGGTCAGGTGCAGAAACCTCAGCCAGCATTGACCTAGGCAGATAGTTCACTCTCATTACAAATATAAAACAAGCATTTCCACCTGGTTTTACTGGTATCTGAAGACGAGAATCTGCAGCAGTTGTCTTTTTAATGTTGCCTAGCATGGGAATTTATCCATGATTTTAGTTACACCCTTTTCATAGAGAAAAATGTCTCCTTAGTGCACAGATACATACTACTTCATACAACTTGAGATCAACCTCTACAGACTAGTTGTTTAATGACATCCATTGGAAAACAGCACAATTACTCCAAGCCCCACAAGAAATATGGGTTTGCACATGTGTTTCCTTATGCTGTAAAGCCACAGAACAATCCCACTTTGGCAATGATAACTGTGATATACTGTGGAAAGGTTTCATGGTAATTTTCATGTTTTTTGTTAATATCATACAAATGTACTCAGTACAATGCCCACAGGCCATGGAAACATTCTAGAAAATTGCTCCTCAGTGTCATTGTAAATAATTCACTCACAGCAATATTTTTAGGTCAAGCATATCAAAGTTGCAGTAAATGCAATGGACCTTGACATAATAGGAGCACTGCTTTTACAGCAGTGGAGGAAGAGGAGAGGGAATGCACCTCCCATCCATGAGAGATCAGCTGCTGTTCCCCAGTGTGCACATCACCATGCTTGAGGACAGCAGAAGTGGTACTAAGGGCTTGTTATGAGGTTTGGGGTTGTTTTTTAATTACCACTAAGTTCTTTCTTTCTCCCTGGCTTCTGGCATAAGATGATTTAAAATATCCAACCCAACAGCTTCTGTATCAATTCTATAATTTCTGCTTAGCAAGTACAGAAAGACATTTGGTTTCACCTCTAAAACTACAAGTCAAAGAATTCCTATGATAGAAATAGTCTGTGATATTCAGGACCGTGGCAGGATGAATATGATAGACTTGCTTTTTGGCACAGCTAACACCACCACACTAACATCTCTTGCTTTACAGATGGTGAAGTGACACAGTAAGTTAAAGAGTTAAATATAGAAGTCACTTATAGTTGAAATGGAAGCAGTAACTAGACAATTTTAGACTCCAACCATGTCTTTCATGTCCTGCAATCCTGACCTTTACCTCATGTAAATACCTGTTTTTCTTGCCAACCACCTTTTATTTCCTACTAATGTATATCTTTGTTACTTGCCAGAGTTACAAAGGTAACTAATTATTTTTCCAAGCAGTTGCATGGTGACATCCACTACAGAATCATTTTTACATCTTGCCTTCTCTTTTATTTAGGTTTGTATAATTTTCTTTGAACTTTACTTTAGGTTTTCTTCCTGTACATCCTCCTCAAGTGCAAGTGCCAGAAACTTAGACCACATTCCAAAGAGCCCAGCCAGGGCTAGCTGAAAAAATCTGATGTCTCTTTATTTTACAAGTAATATAAAGAGATCCCTTACTGACCCTTTTCAGCCAAAAAAAGCATTTGTAATGGTATCACACACAGTTAACACATTTAAATTTATCTGACATTATTCCACACATACAGTGTCCACAAGTTCTTTCCTTGTTTAAAATAGATTATTTCATCCCCTTGAAATGCAAAACTTGCAATTTTTTAACTTGAGATTTTTTTTCAAAATACAGCTCCTCCTCCCCCCCTTCACTAATGTTTTGATAATTAACATCCAAAATTACTTGGTAATGCATAGTAGTGGGAATGAACTTTGAATACAAGCAGAAGCCTATCATGATTTAATTTTAAAAAATTAAACCTTCCATTGTACTGCATTCCTCCCACATTATTTTACGAGTACAAACTGCAAAAGAGGCAGCAGAAGCATGATTAACTTTCCTGCTGTCTGCACCTAAAGGGTATTTACAAGCTCAGTATTTCCATGCCTGTGGTAGAGCCTTCACTTCAGTAATCACACACTGAATACAAATATGTGTGACAAATGCACATAAGGGAAGGTTTATGTTTGAGTTTAGCAATTATTGGTCTGAAGAGGAAACAGGGCAAGTCTTCAAACTGCACAGCTTTCAAATGTAAATCTTATGAAAACTGACAGAAATGCCCAACTTCCAGATCTTCTTTTGAGACTGCCTTTGCATTGCCACTAGAAATGAAAATACCTTCCCTGACCCTAGGTTTGGGTATGAACTAACACCAGAAATTTAGGGCAAGCTTCACAAGCCATGTTAGAACAGAAAGTGTCTATATTTCACAGTAAATCTGAAATAAGCCCCCAAGTTCCCCAGACAGAATACAGATCCATATTCTGATCTTTCCTGATTTTACTTCATGAGATACAGCTGCTTCCAAGATAGCCCAAAAATTTTTGATGTTTTAAACAAATCTGCTTTAATCTAACAAATTCACAAAGATTATAATGAGACCTGATGATATTAATTTCTGGGTTGTTTTGTTTGGTGGGGGGTTTTGTGGGTGTTTTTTTAATAATCATTATTTTCTCTACTAAGAACGTCACACAACATGCTTAGGATGAAAAACAAGTCAAAAATGGACCAGGTGCCACAAATCTATAATACCAGTGTCCAGAAGGTTCAAATGTCAGGTCAGGTAAAGAGGAGAAAGATCTGGAAAGCAATAGGTGCCTGGCTTTCCCAATAGTGGAAGTTTCACCTTGTACTCAAGAGAAATTACAAAACACAAACTGTACCTCAGCTACAGTGTCACCTCTGGGTACCAGCAACTTATCCCAATAATCAGCTAATGGACCTATTAGTGATTAAACAGTTAAAGACTTTTACCACAGGCATTTTGAAACACTGAAACAAAAAGAAATACAAAAATATTTGTTTTTGCTAGTGAGAGTTGAGTCCAGGTGGTTGCCCTCAAAAGTCAACATCACCATCTGATATGTAAAACATTCCTAATTATCATAGAGTACACCCCGTGCTAATTATTGCACTTGCCTCAAAATAACGAGCCATGATAAGCCTAGAGTTCATGACAATAGATTTACATTTAAATGCCATACAGTATCAAAATGCTGCTGGTTACCAGACTGATGGACATGGTGAAATTAGGCTCTCCCACAGACAGGGACAGTGAACACACTTCAGGGAGGCCACAAACTGCTAGAGGGATAACAAAACTAAAGGAACTTTGAGAGACATCCAGGATATAACTGTAGGAAACAACAGGAGACAAAAAAAAAGGGACATTACTTTAAAGACAGCAGCCAACTGTGGCTAACAGCAAATCTTAAAAGAAATATTGGTAGAGGCTCCAGCAATATCTCTGTACAGCCCCAAAGCAATTGCAGTAGATTGTTCCAGAAGTTCATGTGGATCATGGTCTGCTATCTAATGAATTCAGATTCTCTGCTGGTTTCTATCAGCTTCAGTGGAACTATGCCAGTTTGTACAAGCTGAGGATTTGGTAAGCCAACACACAAGAGAGCTGTAAAAGAAGTATGGTCCCACACATCCTACACTAAGGGAAAAATGCAGAGGTGGATGTCACTCTTGGGGGAGGAGGAAGAGGAGAAACAAAAGAACATGTACTTGAAAAAACATGTTTCCACCTACAGAGAGCATTTCTGCCCACAGACAAACTGTGGGTGCCCCACACAAACAGCACTTGTACACCACTCGTACACAGTCCATTGGTGGAGATTACTGCTCTGCAGGTACAAATAAGGAGCTTCAGAACACAACAGGCAGGAGAGTATTTTTGGGCAGAAACATCTCACCCACATTATGATAATCTGGCCTTTGCCACCACATGACAGTCTCCTTCGCCTCATGAAGCTTGAGCTATGTGGGTGGCAAAGAGCTCACAGCTTATTTTTGGCTGACGATGGCTCCCACAGCACAAGTGTATATATTTGAAGCAATGGCAGCTTGTTTCCTCTCTCCCTTCACATTGTGCACTTTCCATCATTTCCCATTATTTTGACACAGAGCTAGGAAAGTAAGCCACTCATTGGTCAGAGCTGGGGGAAAAAAAATCCAAGCAAAACATTATCACATCTTTTAAAATACCTCCTGTCACAATACCCAGAGGCTTCTTTAGTTTGGGTGCTTATTGGCATCCCTCTCTAGCCTAGAGCTACATATGGACTTCAGATGTGTATCAGCCTTTACAAGACATGATTTATGTCCTACACAATTTAGGCAATGCAGGTACGTGTACAAATGCTGGTAAGTGCTGACTGCAAGTGCCTCCTGAAACCAGCTGACATGTATCAAGAGCGAGATAAGCAAACCACAGGTCTGCTCAAAGTGAATACCACAAACTGACTGTTAAGAATGAATTCTAAAAACAAAACCAACCAAACAAGAAATCCTCCCCTTTTTCATCTCTCCATTGCTACACCACGCATCCCATCAATGCCTTTTGTGGATGCAGAGAAGCGCTTGAGACACTTCATCCTTGCAGGAGAAAAATAAACCAAACCAAAACCAAACAAAACATTATGTTTCCTTCCTCCTTATAGAGATTCCTATCTGTATGGGAACAGGATTTCTGCTTTAAACCTTCTGTTGAGATTCTATGGCTTTACTGTGGTCTATTGCTAATTAGTCAGGAGCATTGCTGAGGAGTAATCCAAGTCTGAGACATGCATGCTTGTGCAGAAGGGTTTGGTCCTTGAACTTAGGCATGTGCCTTTCCAGTATTAGTATCTAGCACTAGTGGCTCCTCTCTGCTTAGGCGAGTACCAAAGTTATATTTTCCCAAAACAGATGTCTTTCTACCTTACTCATTTATTTATTTATTTATTTTGAGGACACCATCAGATTAGTTCAGGATACTCATGACAGACTTACTTGCCAGGAGGACATATCAGCCTTTGATGAACTGAAACCCAAAATTAATTTAATCAAAGTGCCTACAAATAATAGACCATGTTTTAAGGACTATTTGTAGTTATCAAAACAGATTACTTTGCCTTCTTTCTACCACAAAGTGTTATCTATAACACGTGTTTTATATATATATATATATATATATATATATGCTGGAACCACTGTCCTCCTCTAAGAGGAGGCAGACCCTCCACACTTGCTGAGAAATGAACTTAGTATCTCTGCATGGCACCCAGAGATTGGTGGGCTCCTGAGCTGACTACAGCTGATGTATCTTCATCATCATCAGAAGCTGTAAGAGCCACTGTTCAAGGGAACACAGAGCCAGCACAGAACAGTGCAGTATGAGCTCAGGCTCTGTGTTCACTTTAAGACTTTTGACTGCTACATTCTATCAGCTCTTTTGGAAATAAGGCTGCTCAGTATCTGCTTTCAAAGCTTCCACATATCTACAATTCCCATCAGCTACAAGTGTAAATTTGCAAGCAGTGGGAACAACACACACACAGGCTGATGGAATCTGTAGAGAAGGTAAAGCTGTCACCAGATGGCATTTTTAAGTTTTGTAGAGCCAGATATTCAGAAGCAGCATCTGAATTTTGAATACTTCATATTTTTTCCATTTTCTTAAAAACTTCCAAAACACAGCATTTTCTCATAGAAATAATCTTGTGATATTCTGTGTGGCTAAACCTCCAATAGCTCATTTTTCATTACTATATACCTAGACTATAAGAGCCCTGAATTAGTACTTGGGTACAGACTGCTCAAAAATTCAGTCTATAATGTCAGTAAATAAACTCCTTATGAATATAATTTTGAGTCAGCCCTAACAGTAGAGAAAATAAGTAGGTTGCCTGTTCCTTTCCTACAGGGAAATGTTGCCAAAAATATATAACTGTCACTTTTCATCTTTGGAATAATGTTAGCTACTGAAAAAAAAGATTCACAATGAGCAATTATGTCTTCAGCTTTCATGTCATTTTACATCAATCCACTATCAGCCATGCTCAAAAGCTTAGAGGCAACATTTAGGTCAGTGACTTTTGCAGGCAGTGTATTCACTGTTTGGTAATTAAATTAGATACACTTTAAATAACCAGATTCTGAAACAGACAGCCACTTAGAAACATGTGACCAAATGTATCACTGCCACTGATGACACTGGATGAGGAAAATTATGCATGTTAGCAATCATTAACCATCACTGAGGATTATAAATTTAAGGATTATGATATTAAGAATAACTGGATCAGCAAATCACTGCAGAGAAAAATCTTTAAGATGTAGCTAAAAGCCATACTGAAGGACTGACCTACTTTTCTTCACCAAGTTTTATTTATACATGTATAGAATTTTTTTCTTATGGTTAACAAAACATCTCCCACCAAGGAAGCTCTCAACTATTAATAAAACTAAATAGAGAATGAAATACTGCAGTAGATGGTCAGCTTTTAATAAGGTTTTAGCCTGCATCTCAGGCAATAGCCACTAGTGCCATTTCAGATAAAACTTTAAACAGCAAAATAGGAACATTAATTTTCACTTTATGGGGAATTTTTCTGGATAAATTATTAACTATTAACATAAAGTTGGAATGTTAAAATACTATTTCACATCAAACATGGCGCAGAGGCATCTATTTTGTAAAAAATACATAGCTTTGCCACTTTTTCAAACCTTGCATTTGGAAATTAACATTTAATAAGTCAGAAACAGGTCTGGCAGGGGCTCTAAGACATGTTCACTTTGTAAGAGCAAGTCCCATAATTCTTCAAGGGACAAACAGATGTTTATTAAAAAAAACCCAAAAACCAACAACACACCAAACTAGAACAACCAAACCCACAAACACAGTAATTTAGAGAGGTACTATAAGAAGATAGGCAGTAATGTTAATGGACCAAAGCATGCAAATAAGAGCACAAATAACACAAGTTCAAACCAGTCTGGTCATTCATGTGTTTTCACTTATTTCTCCACAAGAGCAGAGGTTATTGGCATTCCATGTTTTGAGCAGACATTCTGCATCCACAAGGTGCAATTCACTTTTTGTTACCTTAGTTCCCTTGCCCCCAGTAAGCATTCATATGAGAGTCTTGATTTGTGACAACTGTCACAAAAGTCCAATATTAAAATCCCGCTTTGTTTTTTCTTCTGGAGACTGAACCATTGGCTTTTTATTCAAAACAGACACAAGCTACAAGGCACAATCCACAGCCACAGATTATTAAAATACCCTGTCCACCTCTGCCTGCAGACCACTACAAACATTGAAGGCCCACAAGCTAAAGATATCACAGTCCAATTGTAGCATTACCATAGTTACTTCTAAAGTCCTGAACTGGAAAATTATTCTTTCTGCTTGCTGGTCTTGCGTTGGCTGAAACACATGGAAAAACTGGCTTCAAGGAGGAAAATGCAACCCACCACATGTATATTTCTGACTATTATAAAACATGAGGCCGAACAAGGGGTTTCTGTGTCCCTTCCTGTGCCACAGAGGTTTGCAGGGGTGTCACCCCCAGCTGCCAGCAGGTGTTGCAATGGGCAGCCGTGTAAAACGCCTATTCACTGAACTCTGTCACTGCAGTTATGTGCTCTTTATGGCAAGGAAAACAGAGAAAACAAAGAGCCTGTTATGCTTTAACTTCAAAGCCTCATACCCCAAGCTTCAGCTCTATACCTCAGGCAGTGCAGCCCAGAAGAGAGGCAGCACAGTCTCAGGTAAAGATATTTTTCTGCTCTAATACCCTAATGTCTGTAGTACTTATAAGAGATTTGGGTGTGGTTTTTTTAATCTTAAATATAAGCATATGTAGCATTAAAGGTCATTTGACACTTGTCATTCGACTGACAAGTAAATTTTACTCTGAAGCTTTCCAAGTTCACAGGGATGTTTTGTCTGAAAGGCCATAGAGCTTTACCCATAAGTGCTGCAAGAATCTTGCTACACAGGAAGTTAGAAGATAGTGATCTTCCCAGTTTACAGTTATCATTCTCCAGTTGCACCAATTTCCTTTCCATTAGGGGCAGAGCTTTTATGAGATCCCTAAAGCCTGTGTGCAATATTTATTCTGTTAGTCTAATTAAAGGTATTACTATGTACATATTACTGAAGCTGTCCCCAATGGTGCTTCACATCATAAATAACAGATGTGAAATGTTATCCTATTGGGACAAGCACTAGTATCAATTCTTATGCTGTCTCTTTAACCATTACATCACCTCACTATTTCTTAGGATTTTTCCTAAAAGGAGAGAAAAAAGTACCATGAAAATAATACTAGTTTGGGACAATTAAATTTACTAGATCTTCACAGGCCCATATAAACACATAAACATTTTCATTTTGTAAAATGAAATAGTTTTACAATACAAGTGAGGAGTACCAAATTTCTGATGTTTAATTTAATTGTCCCAAAGACTAGTCCACAAAAGATGGGAGAAGGGGCATATGTTTCCCCAACATACTTATATCTCCCTTTTCCCAAATTTATCCTTAATTGTAAAGCTATCCAAGATGCTCAGATTCAACATCAGGTTCTCAGTGAACTTGTTGATTTGGGACAGAAACTTGGACACCCCCACTCAACAGCTTTTTACTTGGAGGGCAAATAACTGACAACTGCCTTGAACCTTACTAGTACCTTACTGCTTCTCTGTTTTCTACAAGATCTATTATCCCATTGTACTGGAAATCTTACAGTTTGTTCCTTACAAATCCTCAATACAACTCATTCTCCTCACATCCCAGCAGACTTTTAAAAGCCATGTATTCCAATATTAATTCAAGGAATTTAACTTTAGCCAACAGACAATGATGTGACTCCCCTTACCCTGTTCCCACTTCTTAAAGGTGCAAAAGATTGTTCCTCTTTCCAGGAATCATCAGTCCTCCACTAAGGTTTTCAATCTTTTCTTGGGGGCACATCTTTCAGGCATTTTTTCAGGAAAAAAGTTTGCGAGAGAAATTAGTTTCACATATGATTGACACTGTCAGCACTGGACACTTGATAGTAGGAAAGAAAAACTACTTGAGCAGAAGCATAGCAGAGCCAAAGAAAGACTTGTAGACAAAAATACATGCCCCGCTTTCTCACTGCAGACTGACAGTGGAATGGAACCAGTGCCATGTCCCCTGGTGAAGCCTGCAGGCATCATTGCTGCGCCCTAGGCAGCCGTGCTTTGGGACAGCAAGGGTGTGCTCGAGTGACCCAGGCACGGTGGACACCAATGGCACAGGGGATGATGGTGTGGATTAGCTCAGGTGGGAATGGGAGGAGGAGGAGGGATGGCCAGGATTAAGGAACTGTTGTACTGGTAGATAAGAAAAGAGCACTTCATAGACAGATTCCAGTAAGAAAAAGTTTAGAAGGGTTGTGTGAAATGAAAACTTGGAAAAAAAGCCACAAGAGAGAATACAGAAGCATCAGACTGTGTCTCAGCATAGATTAAAAAATATAATTCAACAAAAGGAGGTGAGAGGTGAGACATTTTGCCAGAATGGGGAAAACAGGCCAACAAATGTCTCAGAAAAAGGATCATGGAGGGACACCAATAACTGGCATGCAGCTGCTGTACCCCTTTTGCTGCTCACTTCTGTATTTGATAACAGCTTTTGCAATCATTAATCTCCTTGGTTAAGACAAAGGTGGCATAATGACAGCCAGCTGGGCTTACCTCTGCAGCAAAAGCCCATGAACCCAGGGGTACCCATCTTCTCCAGACCCTCATTTTTTAAGTGAGCAATCCGGCCTCATTGTCTTGCTGTGACTCTAAAGGTCAGACTTAGACTGGAGTCCATTTGAAGGCAGGCTTATACTGGACCAGAGACTGGCAATACCTGGCATGTCACTGGCATTATTCCCTTACACTCAGCAAAAGGCACCTGTCCTGCTTCCCCTGCTCCCTGGATAAGACACTCATGATGCAGCACATAGACTCCTTGCCAAAATAAGCTTTCTACTTCTAGCATTGGAACAGGAACTGAAAGTTAGAAGGATCAAAAATATAATTTTGCTCGTAAAACTACCAGGTTTTCTCCTCCTCCTTGTGGGTATTTTTCAAATTTGAAGGAGTTGGCTGTTTAGAAGGAAAATAATGTGTGAAAAATCCATTGTGAATTCTGGCAAATCAGTATTAGTCATTTGTAGCCAGACCAGGATAAAAAACCTTAAACTTTTCACTGGTCTATTTATTTATTGAAATGTTTTGTCTCTGGGGGGAGTTTTTGAGGATGAACATCCCATTCCTGCCAGCACGCTCAGAGAGCCATGCCCATGCACAGCTGCTGATCCCATGTCTCACCATGCAGTTGCCAGCACTGCCATATCAAAACAAATAGTCAAATTTTTGTTCCCCACTTTGGTTAATCAAGATTTTTCATTTCTTTTGTTTTAAGAAACATTCACAATTTATAGTTATGCTATAGCAGCTCTTCACTGTGTGTTGTCTTTATGCACACAAGAGGATGTGCCTCATCCAGGAGGCTTTAGACAAGTCATAGCAGTACCTGGCCGAATTCTTTCATCCTCCTGAAATACTATTTTGAAGATGCTTTGGCCTAAGACAGTCATAGTCAGACTGCTTTTGCTTTCTGCTTCAAAACGTAGCAAAAGCATAGAAATACATGAACAATAAAGGCATTTGTGATTTTCTTACAAGCGGCAAAAACTGTTTTCCAGGAGTTAGTTTTTTTCATCTCAGTTCTCTTTTCTTTGAGCCAACTTCTTTTCCCAGACTGTTAAGAGTTCATAAAAAAAAAAAATCTTCTGGCTTCTAGCAAACTTATGTTCTACTTTCATCTAGAAAGGCATAAATGTGTTGAGCCAAAACCACAGTATCCACCACTATTTGAAACAATCTGTGTAGGTTTTTTTACATTCCTGTTTGCAGCGTCCGGTACAAAACTCAGCACATAACCACAGCACTAACCTTTCCAACTGTCCACACACACCCTGCTCTGGGTAAACACTCAGATATAGCTGCAGTCTGTGCAGGGGTTTTTATGACTGGGATCAAAATAGCTCCTTCAACTTGTATGTGAGAATATTGCCTTTATCATATAACCAAGACTCCAAAATTAGAATTACAGTGGGTATTTCTGCTGATCTGAAAGATTTAACATCCCTTTTCTCATAAAAAATTCTATTTGAAATAAAATATTAATGCCCCCAAATCTAGTACTACTATACACAATGTAGGAAAGACACAGTAATTCGGAATCTCAATAATTTTTTTAAAAGAATATTGAGCCAAAAAACCTCAATAGCCACCAACAAGACATTGGAGAAAATTTTAAAAAGGCCTTATGACAGGTTCATTTTTTGTATTGTTTTATATAGACAGACCAGGCATTGAGGATAACTTGAGTTTAGAAATCATTCTTCTCTCAGATCCTCTATCTTGAAGAACGTGAAACAGCACTTAAACATGCAATGAAGTCCAAATATTTCATATAACTGGGATTCCTCAATAAAATAATGGATTAACCATAAAATAGTGGAACAAGTCTTTTTGTGATTTTCAGATAAACTGCATCATCAGTGGATCAAAAAAGATAGGGAAAAAAATCTGCATCTCAGATTAATTTCATTCAGTACTTTCAAGGAAATACATTGAATATGTTAATCTAAAAAACTCTCTTTTAATATAGGTTAAGAAAATATAAAATA
Source organism: Hylia prasina (assembly GCA_013397195.1). Taxonomy (NCBI): domain Eukaryota; kingdom Metazoa; phylum Chordata; class Aves; order Passeriformes; family Sylviidae; genus Hylia; species Hylia prasina. The sequence goes on along the minus strand of VYXD01004234.1, from coordinate 1,394,731 downwards.
ATTCTTAAATGAATACATTAACTTCAGACAATATATTTGAGTTCACCCAAAAGAAACTGATGGGAAAGCTAAGCCCCACCTTCTTCCATCTGGTTTGGTTTGTCCTGAAACCATTTCCCCCCTCCTCCTTTCAAATGCATTACTTCAATCACTGAACTGTAAAGGTCTGGCTTCATTTAACATCTCTGCTTTGATGCACGTATATAACTGGAGGACTGTAAAGCTTTTTGCTAAGCAGCATTTATATTGCAAAGAACATCTTTAAAATTGTTAGGATTTTATTAGCTGCTGTCAGAGATCACACACCAAACTGATAGGCTGGGGACAGAATCCATATTCATCTTCTGTGGACACCACTGAAGAGAAAAGTTTGACAGGGCAAACCATTACTTCAGGGACCTGTTCCAAAATGCAGACAGACCTGAGTCACTGCTTGCTTCCCCTACACACCTTGCACTCCAGTAAGCTTGACTGCTGCTTTCCCCATTTAGAAAAACTAAATATTATATTCTACAAGCTGTTTTATTGGATCCAAGGGCTACAATTGAGGAAAGGGAAATAGACGTCTGTTTGATTTATAAACATTACACACAAGCACAGGAACATGAGCAAGAAGAGACAGTGTCCACACACAAAGCATTTCCTGCACTGCTTCAACTTCCCTTCAGACTAAGGCATTAGCAGAATCTATGGGGTTTTGTTCTACACACAGAAATAGTACCTAATCATAAGAGAGTCCAAGAAAAATGTGCATGAAAGGCAAAGATTTCACTATAAATGATGGCACTCAATCACATACCTCTTCTCACTAATTGCAATTGTCCCTCCTGAATCTTTCCAGATATTTTGAGAAGTAAGTCTCTCTCCCTTCCTGAGGGAATCTACATAAAATCTGGGCAGCCTGATCAAAAAACACAGCATCTCTTAACTATGCTGTATATCCTCAAGGTTAGGGAGAGGCTGCATGGCACTAAGTGATATGGAGAAGCATTTTTATTCACTTGCATCTTGCTCAAAATTAACCTGTTTTTTATATTTGCTAATTTTAAAAAGTTGGTCCTTATGAGAGTGAGCTAAGCTTTTATCTTTCACAAGAAGCAGTATAGAAACATGCCTCACAAATATATCAGCAGGAAACCAGGGTTCAGCTGTGCTACATACAGAATGAAATAAAATGTTATGGCAAATTAAAAAATATTTTGGAGTGTAATTTCATCTGTCTGTGTGAAACAAAACTTGCTGTTTGTTTGTTCAGTTACTGTCCAGGCTTGGATTTCCAGTGTTTCATGAGTGAAAACTAAACACGTGACTTAGCCACCTTTGAACATTCCAAGTAGTAATAAAACAATCAAGGAAAACTGGATACATTAAATTTATTATTTTAGTTCCAAGGATTTGTTTTCTTCCAGGTTACTGCTCAGGTACAGGAAACTGGGTGACATGAGATGCTTGCTCTCCACTACAAAGGAAAAAAAGACCACCTTATTCAGTAAAGCTGTTACCTTTCACCCTAAATTTGGAAACTGAAATGAGATCAATAGTCCTTTTCATCACTGTGTCTGGAAAAGGGGTTTTTTTCTTATGTGTAATATCCAATTCAATAGTCTATCTGAACATACTTGATATGAAATTGCCAAATAATAGTGCACACGAGCACAGAACAACTAAATCTGCACAGCAGAAGACAGAAGAACATGGACTGGCATCAGGAACCCAGACTGGAATTTACATCTTGGTCACTGTAACTTGCTGTTCACTTTTTTGGGCTGTGAAGTTGGATGGGAGGGTAAGAAGCTGGGTTTGCTTTTAGGGGTTTGGAGGTTTTAAGATTAAGGAATGAATGAATATTAAACTGTAGGTACAGATTTTTTGGCAAATGAAAACACACAGTGAAAAGAAGAAATCTTAGTTGCTTAACACATCCTTACAAGTAAGATGTATTTAACGTGGCAGAAGTCAGACGTGAACCAGGGTGGCAATGACAAGTTTATCACGCAAAATTGTTGCATAATAGGTCATTAAATTAGCTGTAAGGTTCTCCAAACTGACACAGGATAACATCTTTAAAGCACTGAGACTCTAAGAGTGGCCCCAGGAGTGGGTGAGTGCCTGCACTGCTTTCACCTGAGGCAGCTCCATCATTTGAGGGCTCACCCTGACTGAGCAAGTCAGCACCCAAACACCCTGGGCATCCAGGGAAGTTAAGGATGTAAGTTTGCAGCTTAGGCCAACTTAATGAATTTGCAAAGGAAAAGAAAAAAGCATCATACTGGGCTCACAGCAAGCAGTGGCCTTTTGAAAGAGTGCCTGAAAGAACCTGATGCAGGATGTTGCTAACAGGCATCCTTTAGCTCTATCACAGCTCCCACACAAAACAGAAGAGGCTTGTGCACAGCCACTGTTTCAGTCCATCAGTAGTGCCTCGACACCTTGGGGGCTGCTCACCTTCCAGTCAGCTCTAAACCACAAGAGGTGAGGGTGAGAAACCTGCCAGCTTGCACTCCAGACTAGAGAGTCTCCAAAGCTTTTTAAGCAGAAGCCACACAATTGCATAATGTAAATGATGTTATTGTTGACTTCAAATAAGTCTTAGGCCTATTGAAAAAAGAGAAAATTGCAAATTCTGAATGCTAATTCTGGAAACAGAATACCTGTGGCATACACTATTTTTAAGCCTACATTTTGACCTATGTTATTGGAGGAGAAAGATGGTCCCAAAAAGTCTTTCTCTACAGAGGGGGTTGAAAAATACACATGGTAAACAAAGTTGAAAAGAGAAAATAAAGTTAAGGTTTTTTTAAAATATCAGCTACAGCAATTTTAATGCTATGCAAGGTTTGGGGGGGAAAAGGTCAATTTTAAGTTGACTTAGTCACATTAAGTTCAATAGGGTATGGAAATTAAAGTCTGAAGTCTCAAATCATACTTAATGATACATAAGGCTTCCTCTTAAAAAATAAATTAGTGCTCTTTGATAAGTCCAAGAACTTCCCAAGCAAGAAAATGACCCTGTTAAAACACAGATATAATACTGAACACCCAGCTTTCAAGTATTATCTAAATACATGGTGGGTTGAACTGGTCAAGTGGGAAGCCAGCTCTTTATCAAGTTCAAATGAGCATTATTTAAAGTAAATCAAAAAATAATTAGGTTAAGTCAAAGGGCTGCTGATTATTGGCAACCCCAGATATTAGGTATGCAACATACTGATAAACCTTTATTCAAGGGCTTCTGAGTAAGGTGCTAATCAAGAAAGTCCTCACTAACACAACAAGAAATATTACAACTTCAAAGAAAGGTCTTAAAAAGAGATAATTCTCACTTGGTGTCTTCAGGCAGCTGTTAAAAACAGGGTCTCTTCTAAATCTGTGTTTGCAACAGCTCTCAGAAACAGCCACTGGTACATTGCATCCTCTACTAGAAAACTTCAGCGCTTAAAGCAATCTTTCACACATTGCTTCTGTGCTTATCCATAAATATAATGAGCAATCAGCCCCCACAGTGGTGCCTTGCTGTCTGTCTAGAACTACTCCTCTATTGTAAAATTTTCAGACAGTGCTTTTGCCCGTTAATAAACAGAGCAGCCAAGCTTGCCTCCGAGTTTAATCTCACAGTATCTAAACTGCACACATACCCATATATCTTTATGAGCAGATATTTGGAACAGAAACAAGCTTTAGCAGAGATCTGCATTTCAAGCTACAAATCATAAATGCACTTTTTGATGACCTTTCTTTATATACATAGAACAAAGTACATTATTAATAAACAAACATCTGCCCTAAATTCCCTGGGTCAGCTTTATAGCAAAGCTGCCTTTATGAACACAATGTTAGGTCTCCCTCAAAACCCACATTTGCTTAATAAAGAAAATTGTGTGGCAGAGTACATCTGCACCCATACTACCAGAATATACATATATAAATTGGAGACTATGAATACATATTGTGATACCATGCTTCATTTCAGTTTAGCCATCTACCCCACAGGGACACAGCTGTGGATCTCTTGTTTCTCTTGAGTTTTTCCATCCATGTTCTAAATCCAACACCTGCTTTAAATCATGTTGTATTTAGTCCACTAGAAGTTAAGAAAGCTCTTAGGAAGACCCTTTCAAGTTTTAACTGCTGGAGCTCTCATAGGTGGCATATTAAAGAGTTACAATACCAGACACGGACAAAGTCCCAAGCCAGAAGCTGGGACTAGCTACAGGAAGATGTTAATGGGCAGTCAAAGTGTCTGGATTCAGCAGGGCAGATATGCATTTCAGCTTTCCACTCCTTGCAGATGCATTTAGGAGAGGCGCCACCTGTTTGCCCAGGTGTTTACATGTTCCTTTCACAGATAAATCATCAACCAGCCAACCAATCCTGATTGTGTTATGAGAATTTTACAATTAGTGGATATGCCACATAGAAAACGATACCCAAACTTATTGTATTTCATCTAGCCATGGTAATCCCAACAAGTTGTAAAAATTACAATTGCATCCATGCTTAAGAGAAATAATCCCGATGAAGCACAAAAAAATCCAAAATGAAGTTGTTGAAATTTTTTCAGGGAAGTTATGCTCCCTGTAAGTTACTTTAAAGCGTGACTTCCTTTTTTTCCACAGGAGTTTCTCAACCCTGAGACAGGCACTGCTCTGTTGGCTCTACAGGGACTACAGTCACACCATTGCAGTCACACAGGCCAAACTCTGTGACATTGTTCAGGTTACATAGCTGCCCATTTTCTTTATTCCTGGTATTAAAGGCAAAATAAGTGTAATTTAATGGAGTAATAACCTTACCTTACATTATTAATGTAATCAGAAATACCAAAAGAAAATACAACATAGATCAGCTAAACAAATCTTAGGCTTACTACACATGGTTCAATTAAAGTATCACTTAGGTTGAAGTTTGAGAATATTTTGTAGTTTAGGAATCTGTACAAATTGTCCCAACTTATATAATCAAATAGGCAACTTTAAAATAGATATAACAAGAGCTAATTAAAATATGGGTACTTGTAATTCATACACACTTGCTAGCTTGTAACTGGGATCATCTGAAATGAACAAAATCTATTGCTTTCCTTTATAGCAAACAACAATATGTGATGTTTAACTGATATTTGGTTTAGGTTATTTCTGTATGTGTTGATAGATTGGTTGAACTTCCTGGTTAAAGCTTTTTGACTCTCATTTACTAGAAGTGGCTTGCATGCTGACACAAACTGAATGCATATCATTTCCTCTTCACTTATTTTGTATGTTTGTGTTTGTAAGCAGTTTGTAGTTGAAGGGAAACTAACAAGTTATGGAGGAAACAGAGCCTTTTCTTTCCCAAAAACATGCTTTCACAAATACAGAAATACTCTAATTGCCTATTTGGGTGTTTTTATCCTGGTCCCATATATTTTCAGAAGCTTTTTCTGTCCTTTTTCACAAGCTGGGTTCTGCTGAGTGGGAAAAGAATTTATTTGGTTCTGCATTTAGGTTTTTGAAAGTCTTTTTAGAGTCATAATTGCCAAAGTGAGCTCAACAAAACAGGGTCTCAGATTCCCAGTATATTTTCTTTATATATGTATATTTTCTTTAAGTTTTACATTAAGGACGCACAGATTTAACACACAGAAGTTGTCTTGCATGTTATACAGAGCAAGGTCTTTTCTGAATGTCTATTTCATAAGCTGGTTTTTATTTGCTCCCATGGCATACACACACGGATGGCCAAGAGCATAAATTCTTGCAGTTTTCTCAGACTCAGAGTTCCCTTCCTATGCCAGTAACTACCATGTGACTTTTGCTTCAATAATTCATTCTGTAGCCAAATTCCTCTATCAAGAGAAAGATCACTTTCTCTTGATAGAGGAAAAAATAGTAAGATGTGGATAAACACCAGCTATTCAAGCTTTTGATTATTTCAAGACTAGCTTCTAAAACTTAACTTCATTTTGACCTTAGTCTCAGTGTATAAAAATTCCACAGACAGACTTTAACTTCACAAATAGGAATAAACTTGATTCCCCCTCCCCACCACTCTCAATCCAAGCAACTGCCACTAACTGGTTTCAGGTGCAACTCTGATGTAAAGTAATTGCACATTCACATTCTCTTTCTTTGTCCATACTGCAGAGGGAGATGATAATTTTTTTCGAATTCAACTAGAACTGGTAAGGAAAAGGGGAAAAAAAAAAAAAGAAGGAAAAAAAAAAAAGGAAAATCTTACTAGTACCAAGAAAAAATGCATGCATAATTGGGTTATCAACAGTACACACCTTCCAGAAGGAAAGGCAGGCACTGAAGATTTCTCCTCCTTAATAAGCATTAAACACTTTCACCTACTTTTCTGAGCCCAGGTCAGCATAAGAGTATCTTACCTGAGCTCAGGATCTGTGACAGCCCCATAAAAACAAATCATTGTGAGACAACCAGGGATACCAAGAACACGTACAGGAGATAAGGGCACATTCAAACTTCCCTCGTGAACGCATGTTAAGAATCACCTCAGCCTGCAATTTACTTTGACAAAACCTTTCCCTAATTTCCCTGCCCACACCCTTTAGAAGCCCAAGCCTCCTCTCTGTGTCAAACACATTTATGTAGCCAGTGTCCCCAAAATACAAGGGCAGTTAAGTGAAGGGCCTGGGCTAGAGAGCAGAAACTGGGCTTACTCAGGGAGGTTCTCCCAAGCACACACAGCAGCTACCTTACTTGAGTGTGAAGGCACAGCCTTTAAAACCTCAGACTCCAACTCTCTTCGAGAAAAAAGGAAACCTTCCCCTGCCCTGCTCCCACCACCCATGCAGATACTCCAGGAGCAGGACAAGGCTCTGAGACAATTTAACAAGACCGGCCTACATTAGTGCAGTAGCTGTTTGCAGGACACTGCCTGGACACCCTCCACAAAGAGTTTGCTGCTGGCTGGAGACTGCTCCAGTGCAGCTCCTACTGGGCTCTGAGGTGGGCTAAGCCCTGGTACAGCCCCACGGGTCCCAGGTGCAGCCACTCAAGCCCTGATGTAGCCCACAGGTCCCAGGTGCAGCCACTAAAGTTCCAGGTGTGGCCACTTAAGCCCTGATGTAACCCTCAGGTCCCAGGTGCAGCCACTCAAGCCCTGATGTAGCCCCTCAGATCTAAGGTTCAGGCTCTCATTCCCTGTGCCAGCCCCAGTCCCCAAGTGCCCAAGTGCAGCCCCTCAGGTCCCTGCAGCCTCACCCTGGGCCGTGCCACGTTGCAAACCTCTGCTGCAGCTCCTTCAGGCTCTTTGTATGGGCACGACAGGGTCACTCAGGGGTTACTCCATGAGCCACAGCTGGTGTTCCCAGTGGGTGCTGCTGAGGCTCTCCTAGGCATCACTCTCAGTGTTGGGCTTGTGGCAGGATCTGTGCTCTGAGATGCCTCCCCAGGCTGGAGCTGTCAGGCAGCAGGCCCTTGATTGACCACAAAGATATTTTTTTATATCTTAAAGACAGTTACAAAACCTAATGTCTCCCATCCTCCAAACTGTTTAGCTGCCATTTCCCTACTTGTGCTCCACCTGGTCTTGCCAGGAGCAGCTGTTCTCATAGTGGCCAGCTAATGGGAGCCAACGAGTAAGCTTTTTCACAAGGGGAGTTCACTTCTGATATTAAACAGCAAAAAGAAATTACACTGTGCAGTAATCTATGGGAATAGCGGGCTGTTAAAAGTTTTCAGAGTACTTTCTGATTCGTGAAAATAATTTTATAATTTTGCCTCCTGAAACCATGCTTGTGGGGGCAGTTTTTGTGAGTGGTGTGATCAATCTTTTGAGTTACACCAATTCTTAATTATGTCTGCAAAGAATCTGCATTGTCTAGCAGCTCTGTCCTACTGTGTCTTTAAAAAATATCAATTCCAAATTTCTTGAACACTGCAAAAATGTTTCTGCATCTAATACTCAGCATCTGTCTAGAAAACATATCAATCATATGATCACAAACAGCTGTTGCATTGGACTTTTAATCAGCCATGATTTTCAAAGGAGACAAAGAATGTTGGATGTGGTGATGGAAAGTTATTGCAGAGAATGCCCTACTTGAGAACTAAAAAACCAGGCTCAGGGACTCAGAGCTTTACTAAGCATTGTAAAAACCCTTCATGTAAACAGACAGTAGAGTAATCTGATAGAAATTAGAATAAAATACTATGACACAATGCATGTACAAGCTAAAGTGTAAAAGGTGCTCCAGGCAGGTATTTTGTTATTAAATGTAAAAGGTATGTACCACTAGCTTGCACAGATTGCAAAGAATGAAGTTGTTGCTCAGCAGTCTGGTTTCTTTTCAAGTTTCATGAATCTATTTAACAAGGGGTTATGAAGCCCAATTGGATACAACATATCTCTTTGCTTAGAAATCGTTGATGTCCAAAAATGACCAGTTTCTCCTCTCAGTAATGTAAGTGTAAATCTGCATTAGCTCTGTTGGATTCAGGAGGTGTTACAGGGTAGCTCCCGACTCATTTTCAAAAGAACATGCCAATTTGAAATAGTAATATGGCTAAATCTGTGTCATCCATCTGACATAAAACCACAAGACTGAAGAAAGGCTACTTCTAGAATTGCTTTGGGGTTTTTTGTTTGGTTATTTTTTTTAATCCCAAACTCTTGGCATTCAACTATTATAAATAGCTTCATAAAGTACTAGAAGGGATATATAATGCAATCCTTTTAAAGTACTTTAAAGTTCACAGCCATAAGGCATTCTAAAACACATCCACACTGAGAACATCAGGCATGGTGTTTGCTCCACAGTCAACCTGCATAAGCTTTTCTAGTCTTTGACTTGATCCTGCCTCACCTCCTGACCCCTGCCTGACGTAGGTGTTTTCTGCTGACCCCTTTTTTGCCCAGACACAAGGGCTGGATGTCCTGCCAGCCCTCTCCTGGACTGTCTGTGTCTGCAGCAGAGGTGAATGTTGCAAAGGCAGGTGCAGCTGCTTGGGACCTGTTGTGTCTGAGTTAGGGAGAAATCCTGGAGCTAAGGTCCATGGGCAGTCAGCAGCCATAATGTCAGCCAGCAAGTGATGCAAAGCTCCTGCCAATAGTCAAGAGCTTTTACTTCTGTCAAAGACCATGTGCTTTTGCGTTCCTTCCTCATAGGCAGGTGAGGGCTTTCCTTCATTGCGGGCAGCCCAGGCTCACAGCAGACATTTCCCTCCTGCCTTTTGCCTCCTTCACCAGCTGCTTATTCTTGCTGTGCCCAAAGCAGCTCACGGCCAAAACACCCTGAATAGCAAAGGCNACACTGAGAACATCAGGCATGGTGTTTGCTCCACAGTCAACCTGCATAAGCTTTCCTAGTCTTTGACTTGATCCTGCCTCACCTCCTGACCCCTGCCTGACGTAGGTGTTTTCTGCTGACCCCTTTTTTGCCCAGACTTTCTTCAAAAAAAAAAGCAAAGGCTTTTTTTTTTTGAAGAAAGCTTCTGTAAGATGGGCAGGGCAGACCCAGCATAAAATTGTATCCTGCAGCAAAAAAATAAGTTTATTCTGTCACACCATGGTTTGTGTCTCCATCTAAAAGAATAGCCATGGGATCATGAGGTTCTGCAAGCCTACATTGAAACCAGAAACAGTCACCCTTGACAAATGTAATCTAGAAAGTATACTAGAGGAAAGAGTGGGACCCAGAAGTTCTCTACTGTATCTAGCTGAGACAATATTAGCAATTTTTTTTTAAGTGGTCAAGGATATATATGCAGTGTCTGAGCATCAGGTGCTCACCAGAGCCGCTCAGTCACTTCTTCTCCTCAGCTGGTCAGGGCAAAGAAAATGTAATGAAAGTGTCCTGGGTCAAGATAAGATAGAGATCACTCAGCCGTGAGCACTGTCACAGGAAGAACAGACTTCACTTGAGGAAATTAAATTGTTATTAATCAAACTGGAGTAGGATAAGGAGAAATCTTAAAACACCTTTCCCCCAGCCCTTCCTTATTCCCTTCACTCCTAGGTGCTATAGATTCCTTCATACTGCAAACAATCATGTGAAAGACGGAAAACTCATGGGAATGAATGCTCCCATGTACTTCAGAGATTTTTCACACAGTTCCTAAATAAGGTGCATTTCCATACAGTTCCCATATAGTGTTAATTAACACTATAAATCAGATACATAAAATCAATAAAATTGTAAATTAATAAAACCTGTAGAATTACGTAAGTGTGTAGTACAGAATGATTGTTTAAAAGAAGCAATAACAAAAAAGCCTACCAGCATTTGTTCACGGCTGATGACCATGGAGCTGGCATTAGCTGATCTGGCTGGCTGGCAGAGTTCTGCTACCAGCACCAGTGACTGACAGAGGGCTTTCTAGAAAAAGCACTTCATGCATTCCAGAGGTGATCTGGGGACCTTCCATGTCTGAAGTCTGAGCTGCACCATTTTCACCTGCCTTGATGCCCTGCTTTGTGAATGGGTCAGTACTTTATAATTATCATGAAGACACTTCCTTAAGGTACAAGAAAATGTTTTTCACTATTTAGTATCATGAATCAGTCTCACATCTTTAGATGCCATACATACTGCTAGGAGAGGGCTGCTTGTTGAAAAGAAAGTAGCCAAACTAAGTGTCACTTTAAGCTTTTCATGATAAATATTGCTAGTAACAGACTAATAGGTAAAATAAACATCCTTAAATCCTGTCTCAATGTCTAGCATCAAAGGTTTTTCGTTTTCTCTTCCCACCCTTACTTAAAGTTCAGCAAGGTGAAAGGACTGATAGATAGACTAGCAAGATATCTAAAAGTTATTAAAATACACAAATAGCTGATTTCCTTTATGTCATGTGTTTAAATGTTCTGCCACTGCAGATCATTGGCCACTGACTATGAGATTAGTGCAGCTGAAGACCAAAATTCTTGAAAGTCATGCTTAATTCCCATTTCTGCTCCTCAAAATAGCCCTACTGAAATAGAAGAGCAGTTTTCTCAGGCATCAGACACATTCAGTAAATAAAATTCAATCAGGTCTTTGGTTCCATTGCAGTAAAAAAAGGTCCATAAATTAAAAGAAATGTAGCACTCAGAAAATAGAAGTGGTAAGAGAGAATTTTTTTCCCAGGGCAATTATAATTATTCTAAAACACCTCAAAAGAAAAGCAAATAAAGGAAGACGCGAGATCCGGTGTCAAAGACAAATGCTTGAAACAGAAAGCAAAAAGTTCTCCACTAGGAAAGTGTGAGGTAGTCTTTACACTCTCAGCATTCCTGGTTCTTTTTCTTAAATCAAATCACTTGATTTGGACCTCATCATGTCATTTATGTGTTCCCTGCTAACGGCCACTACTCTGCATGTGTATCCTGAATGTTCTTCTGCTTGCAGTTCCCACTTCCAGTTAAGCCTCCATATTCAGCAAGAAATTAGAAGTGCTTTTTTAGCTGTTAGTACTCACTAATAGTCATCTTGGAAATTTGTTACACCTGGGTTGCCAACACCGTGAAACACGTCTCTGACAGCCTCTTAATTCAGGCGTGTTCTCAAGAAAAGCATGTTCCAACAGATCTTTCCCTCTCCACAGTTACTGCCTGTGCACATTAATGATATGAATCAGCACTCCTGTTAACGTGTCTCTCCATTAGTGCTGCTTCTCATAAAAATGTTTGGGTTGTTCTTTTTCTGGGTTGTTCTTTTTTCTTTCTTTTCCCCCTTTAGGTAACACAGATTTTTTACAGCACATTTTTGCACAGAAAACTGCAGACAATATCTGCTCCTTTCTGAGCTACCTAAATCTTACCTTATATTTCTCCAGGGATTCCTAGTTGAGATCTTCAGTCTTGGGTTTTTTATTCCATTAAGTGAATTGAAACAGACATGTAAATTTAATGGATAGCTCTGAAAGTCCTAATTCCTGTTCTGTACCCAACCTGCCAAGCTACAGCAGCATCTGGCCCTGAGCACTTTGTAATGCAGCAGCAGCAGCTGCATGTCATATATAGCTATAGAGAAATCTCACCTGTGAACACAGACTTTGTTGTAGGATCAAGCAATAACTGTACAGTGTGAAGGATGCAGTCAGAGATTAGTCTACCAGAGCAGTGCCTCTCTACTGATCCCATCAGTTATAGGTATTTGTGTGTATATAAAACACTCGTACTCGCACTTTTGTCCTGCTTCCTCTTTGATTCTCACAAAAACAAGCCACATAACAGTGTGGGGTTTTTTTCTAAAATGCTTGTTTGTTCCCTAGTTACTGAAGATAACTTCACAGTCTTTCAATCTCACCACTTAGCCCTAGTTCAAAGTATTATATTCCTTACTTTCCAAATAGCCTTTGTGTCATATTTCCCAGTGACTTGCCCAGAATCACACCAAAAACAAGGGCAGAGGAAGGAGCTGAGTCCTCCACCAGTATTCCCTGGGGGGGAAGATAACTCTCCAGGTCAGTCCTTGCTCCTAGCTGAGGTTACTGTGCCTGGCAATAACAGCTCATATACACAAGAACCCCATTAGATGAAAGGCTCACATTACCTGAAAAGGTCTTAACTTCAGATTAGGTTTCCAAATTCATTTCTCCTCGAAGCTAATGAATGTGAGTTTATATGCTTAACTATTACTCAGCTGTGTAGACTTCAGGATTAAAATACAGGCATACTGTTTGCCAAACATTCATTTAAAGGGTTCTACTAAGTAGAATTGAATTATCATAGATTAGTGAGTGTATGGATTAAGCTTGGAGATCTCTGATACTTTAGTGCATATCTATATGTTCCTACTTCTACTTCCATTCTTAATAAATTTACTTGCATATGGGATGGGAAAAGGAACTGCTTTACTGCAGCTTAACCTTTTTTGCTGAATTCATAGAGAATGGTTTTTCAAGCTGGATACTCAGACTCTTACTTCTCTTGAATCTGCACCAAAAAGGAAAATCATAGGAGCAAACCTGTTTTAGATACAGCCTTCTGCATATGTCATTGAGGCAACTGATCTAATAAATAGTGTGATGTGGCACCATTTAAGTCAGTATAGTTTTCTCAGCACTGACAGCACTTCCGTATTGCTGCAAATAAACTGGCTCAGGTACCAGGTTCTATAGCTGCTCTGTCTGTGCAGTCTGCCCAGGCAAAATCTGTCCTGCCTCTCAGCCAGGCTAATTAATTCTGATGAGACTGCTGGAATAACATTGCTACGCTGCATCCGAGTCCTGAGCTCCAAGTGCACTGGCTTGGCATTGGCTGGGGAGCTCCTGTGCCGTGCTCTGCTGCAGGACTGGCAGATACTGCATCTCACATTTCACACACAGGGTACTCTGACTGTTAACAAAATTCAAGATTTTGGCAGTTTTGCTCGAGGTAGGGAAATAAAAAGAAACTGCAAATAGTGGGTGACTCATTGCTTCCCCTTTCCTCTGAAAGAGTTAACATCAGGTACATCTAGGAGGCCATGAAGGGTTTGGCACCAACATCGTGTTCTCCTCATCCATGGCAACAAAGATTAAATAAATATTTATTTATGTAAAAACTTTGCTTTAGTAATACATTCTTGATATTTTTTAAATTCGGGGGTAAATGTTAGTGAAGTTTAGTGCTCATAAAAATGAGAGATTAATCCTGGCCAGAACAAGGCTTGGTGCAAGTGGACTCTGTGTAAACTCCCACACATGTCTCTGTCAATGTGCCTCAGTCAGGAGCAGCAGCAAAACGTGGCTGCTGTCCCAGTGCTCAACCTCTCCCGAGGGGAGAAAGCCAAATCTGCTGAAAAGCTCAACGGTTTGCTTGATTGCAAATAGGTTTCAAGCCCACCAGAACAGCACATTTAATTACACTTGCCTGGTTTTGACACGGTAACAGGTACTTGTGTGTCCTCCAACTACACTCACATAATTAGCTCTTATCCAAAAATAAACCATGAGGCACCAGAAGTTGTATCTGTGATGGTGGGGATTGTGATTTTTCAAATTACATGTAAATTTTTAGTCTGCTGGACTCAATCCTGATGTAACAGAAGCCATTTCTTAGAGCAAATTCTGGTCGCCTCTTGCTTTGATCTTTTACAGGCACAAAAAATAATCCCAAGGAACAACTTATGCAGAGAAAGAGAGCACTGAAAAAGAAACAGGTGTATGGCCTTATAAAATGGTATAAGCAGGTCAATAGGAATTTCCCACTGGCTGTTCAAATTGTGTGCCTGTTTGCCAGGTAACCAGGGCTAACCACATAGAATTTTCCCCAGTGTGTACTGCTGGCAAGCAATCTTATCACTGAACCAAATTAGTAGGAAAGTATATTCTTAAGATGCCATTGGTCAAGGACCAATTTAACAGTGGGCTCCAGGTAAAACTTGAAACAGATTAATATTTTTACCTTTTTTTTCCTTAAAGAAGCAGAACATGAATGTTAACAGAGTCCATCACAAGCGTACCCAGATCTGTTCTTCACTTACAGGGTAGCAGAATCCAAGAACTGAATTGTTGCAAGTAGTGCACCAAATGCACATTTTTATGTGCATGACCTGTTTTGCCCTTAGTTATGGGGAGAAGAAAGAGCTTATTAAAGAAGGGAAATTTCTGCATAGAGGCACTATTTGTAAGTATCAGTTTCTCTGGTACTGAGGAGAAAAATATGTTGAATATAATCTATTCATAGTTGCTTCTCTTATTCAAATCCCAACTTTTTCACAGCAAAATCATTGGAAATGATCCCACTAATTTCAGTTGATGTAGGACAGAGTCCTGGCTCAGAAGAATGCTGTGATCACATTGACATCACTGGACACTTCTAAGCAATATTGCAAAAGCAGTTTGTCCATGGAACTGCTTTCCCCATGCTCACAATGTGCTTTATGCAGCAAAAACCCACACTGGGAAAACACAGAGAAGGCTGTAACTCAGGGAATTGCTTACACATTATCCTGTTGGGTCAAAAATTTTGTTTTTCAAGAGAATGTGAAATGCATTGGGTTTAAAAAGCTCTCACTTATATAACAGTTGCCAAAGGGCAGCCTATTCATTAGCCAAGACATAAAAGTAAAAAGGCTGCTCCAAGGCCTTGAGGCAGTACAGTTTCTTGAGCTGTGCTTCATAACAGCTGCCCTCCAAAGTCTGGTTAACGTCATCTAAAATGCTCTTTAACAGAGGACTGGGATGACACACTTACTGTCACAGCATCCCCTCTTTGGACAGAAAGAAATGTCTTCTGTTTCCAGATCTCTCCTTTCCAGTGCTGAACTCTGACATACTGGGTTTGAACTTTACCTCAAAGTATTCACAGCAGGAAAATTTGCTCTTTTCTTCTTTAATATAACCTTCTGCTCTCCTTAGTCCTTGATAAACAATGGATGCTCAGATATTTATTGTAGCATGTACTCCTGGCCCTGCACAGTTCAGTCCTCTATGAAGAGGTTGCTTTGATCTTTTAAGGATCAGGGGCAGCCTTACAGAGTATTTATGCTTCTGTTTTACAGGACAACAAGTAGGGAACCAGTTCAAGAGAGTAAAGGGAGAGAAGGTGCTCCTTCCTATCAGATGATTTTAATAATTTGCCATAGAAATAATTAGTGCACGCTGCAGTTTTTCCCTTAAATGCTGCTATAAAATTATGTAACTGGCTAAAAAAAGAGTAGTCTTACTCCCTAAGTCCGGCATGTCTTTTTCCAATCTCCAAGTCCAGCAGAAAGCTGGACACCTGCATTTACTTCTTGCATACAGCCTGCTACCCTGCCATGGAGGCATATCCTGTTCTTGTTCCAGGGCTGGGTTACCCAGGCTACCTTCTAACTGCCCTTTACATGTGATCTCAGCCTGTGAACCACTTCAGAGGAGCCACCAGCACACAGTTGTAGCTGTTCAGAGCAGTTACCATCACATGGTCACTCAGTTGTGTTTGTGATGTCTCTCAGCCAAGAGTGTCAGGTTGCAGGGGAAAGTACTGGCTGGGATGTCTACTGTAGATCAGGGTCTTGCCAAGGAAATCTGAATAAACCTTATAAAAATATTCTCTCCTTCCTATTTATCTTAGATTTCTGAAGTTATAACTACTTAATTTATCAAACTTGATTTATTTAAGTATTTACCTTGGATGCTGTTATACGTGATGGTTTTGAGCAAAGAAATAACTGATTCATAATGACAGTTGCATGCAAAAACTTGCAGCACCAGGAATTAAGCTAAACAAACTCCTGATTTATTTATATTTTTAGCTACTAGCAAAAGCTTAAATAGAGTGCTAGATGCAATTTTTTAAAAAATGCAATGCAGAAAAGAACTAAAACAAAACAAAACCTCCATAAACATACAGAAGACCATACCCACCTGCTCCACCCAAACACTCTGGAGGAGAAGAGGGAAAAGAGATTGAACTGGCTGCTAATGGCATTCAGCTGATGCCTCCTGAGCATTTCTTTGTGAGTGTGAGGCCACCTCAGTTCAAGCTGCCTTTCTCCTTCTCCCACAGTGCCTCCTGCCAGGAGCATCCTGCCATGCAGCTGGCACCACTGCTGGCCTCAGGACAGCTCTGCTGCAGCTTAAGGAAACTGCTCACTAGGAGGAGGTGCCTACAGGAAGCCTGCAGAATATATGCACCAAAGATGACATTTACGAGTACAAACAACCTTGTAAATGGGTCCTGATGTCCTCAGAACCAATCTACATTTGTGGTGCTCAGCTGCTGAGAATCAGTTTGATTTTCAGAGCTATTGCCATGACAGCAGAACAGACGTTTCCAGTATGAACAGGGCTGAGACCATGATTTCACACGTTGTCAGTTCATAGTTGTGCCTCAACTCTGTATTATACTGCAACAGTGGCCTAGGCTTCAAGACCTTGAAAACTCAAAACAGATTAAGACCAAAATTTCCTGTAGCCTAAACTTAACCCCTGCTTGTAGTGTAGCTTGTCATGAGTTGTGATGTTGTCTGGGTACATACATTTGTTAGGACAAGGAACCTTTTCCTCCCTGTTTGGGCCTAATGAGGAAAAAAGAAGAACTGGAATCTCAACTCTCCCACTTGTTAAAACCAAAAAAGAGGGAAACAGCTGTCTCAGAAAATAGCAGCATTTATAAAGCACATTATATAGCTTTGTGCTTCAACAAAAGACCAGAAAATGAGATGAGGTGCTTCTTAATGCATTTCTGTGTAGCAGTGTACAGTTCATGACTTTAGAAATACTGAATTAGGAACTCAAAATTAGCAAGCCTGAAGCCGTAGCTCTCACAAAGCTCCATCAGAAAGCTCTTCCTGCATAATGGAAATGTAGAGAACAAGATATCTACTTTGTGGCTATTTCTTTCCCATCTTGTCTAAGATGAACTTTCAGAATAAAACCTCAGATGACCAGATGATAGAGGCAGAAGATGCAAATGTAGCTCTGAGTGGAAATGGGCCTTGAATGAAAATATCCACAGGCATCATATCTGTAAGCCAATAAGCTCAGCTGACTTGCTTCTTTCTCACCCCTACCTGCACAGGTAATCCCAGACTGATACTTTTTCTCAACAAAATTTGGAGTTTTAGTCCAAACATTCAGTTGGTACCTGTGGCGTTGATTTTACAGGAATCAGTAGTTTTTCTGTCATCTACACATATAAGACCTAAAATATCAGCACTCTTGGTAAAGCAGGGCCCATGGAGTTGTGCACTGTGACACAACTGAGGCTGGTCACTGTCACAGCCCTGCTCTGGTCACCCTGCTCGTGCTCAGTGAGACTGTGTCCCTGCAGGGCGTCCCTCCCCTGCTTTGCCCTCCAGCTGGGCTCTGCTTCCCTGGCAGGGCAGACAGCTCCTCTTGCTGCTTCCTGGAACCCAGGAGGGGGGAAAGGGACAGGGAGCTTGGGGACAGGGCTGGGAGATGGGAACAGAAGGCTGTTGTGGAAAACAGCTAGCTCTTCAAGTCAGTGAAATGCTGGAGTTTCCAAATCAGAAGAAAACCTAAGAAGCTGATAAAATTATTCAGATAGGAAGATATCACAATTCAGTAGCTGAGCAAAAGCTACAGAAGGAAGAGTCAGAGACTGCAACAAATTGCACTGTGGAGATGAGAGCAGAGCTGTCTGCGAGGGGGCTGCGGGCCTTGTCTGCCCTGCACTGCCACAGAAAGAGTCTTTCCACTGTGAGTGGAGCAGAGCAAGGTGTTATTTTATAGTGGAAATGCCTTGCTCTCTTTGAAAGAAGACATAACTCTTTATGGAATAATTTACTAATGCCATTTAAGAAATTGAATTCCTGTTCTGTGAGAATTTTATTTATGCTAAATCAATATATGAAGTCAGAATTTCATTTTATTGCTGAATAGAAATTATATTAAGAAAGCAGCCTAGAAAAAGGAAACACTTAACGATACTGAACTGTTTTAGTCTTGAAGTGGTTTCAGTGACATAATGATATATTAAAAATAATATATTTAAGTATTTCAGAAAATAGCAGGAATAAAAGGAACTATAGTGCTAAACCTAGAACAAGATATTGTTATTCTCAAAATGACATATTAACATTATTAAAATAGGATTAAAATTATTAATTATTCTTCAAGAAAAAATATTCAAAATTGACATTTCTTACCAAATGTCTGCATTTGGGAAGAATGCTGTCTTCCAGTGGTAATTTTCTACTGTCATTTTTTTAACATTTTTCTCTGCAGTTGAAGAACATGCACACTGTCTTCTACTGCAACACCAGGGGAGCTGACAAATACATATTTGGTAGCCTCTGACACCAATGCTGATTTAATCTGTGACAACAGGAGTGCTCTGCAGCCATGCAGTCTCCTGCACCTCAGCTGTAATTTACTTTTTGCACATTCATCTCTGAAAACCACTATTATAAAGACCACCAGCTGCACTGCCCCACAAAAAAAGTTAGTCCAGGATCACCCTATCATCCCTGTTTCTCCGGTTTTCCTTCCTTTAAGCCAAGCAGCTGCCAAATCAGCAGCTCATGGATTTCTGGCTGGGAATGGGATCTCACACTTGAGGCAATGAGCACACACGCACGCACACGCTTGCATCTGTCTGAACTGGAGCTTGGTCTTGGGGAGACACAACCTCTGCAGTACTGCATAAACAAATGCCATCTTCATTACCTCCAATGGCTCAATGTTACTGAAATGGAGCAAGCTGGATGCACTGCAGGAGGCTCAGAAGTGAACAGAAGGCGTTTGAAGAGTTTCAGCACAGCCTGCCGGGAAGCTCTGAAAATACACAAGGGCCTCCCCAAGGACTCAGTGGAGCACTGACATGTGCAAGCTCTGACTCCCGGGCAAGGTCAGCCTATCAGGAGGGTTCATCTCCAAAAGCAAAAATTTAAATCTGAGTGCTGAAACTGATCCAAAATAAACTTCCTTTTATTCTTCCCTCTGTGTGTCAGACAGTCACACTTATGGTTATATTAGCACTGCCTGCCGTGGCACTACACAGATGTGGGATTGAAGAGACACCCAGCTGTAAATAGATCTATGCCTATTCCTTTGAAAAAGATTTATTACCTTAATTTTAGAAAGTTTAGTAATATTATGCATTGTTGATGCTGGCAATCCTGAGTCTGAGGACAAAATTATTTAAAGCTGAAACTATTTAAAGCTATATTTTACCATAACTTGCATTAAATATCGTTTTAAAATAATTTTTTATCACTAGAATGAAGATCTTTGAGCATCAACTTGCACGGTAGTCATGTTCATTTCTTTTGCATTGAAAAGAAAGATTGACTTAGGCTTTTGTATAACACTATTCTCTCTTGCTGTACCTTTCAAGTAATTGAATTATATTTACCAGAAGACTTGAGGTTTTTCTGAAGCAGAGCTATGTACATAGAAAAGTTCTGTATTCTCTAACTGAAACTTCCTTTTCTTCTGTTGTAGTTCTCCCTAGTCCAAAACCAGCACACTGGTCCTTGGCAAACTGATGCTTTACCTACAGAAAAATAGCTGTGGGACAGCTGTGTAGAGCCCTCAGGGAATTTCTGATTTTCTTTTAGAGGCCATCTGTAGACTGTCCCAGCAGCCCTGCTGCACAGGTGTCCTCAGGGTAACAGGGAGCAGAGGGCTGGGACAGGTGGGGACCCTCCAGGCCTGTCCAGACCCTCAGCTCCTGTGTGTGGCCACCAGCTCTCCCCAGCCCACCTGCTGGGGCAGGGGCAGAATGCCCTCCCTTTCCCAGTGGGAGTGAGCTCAGTGCCATGGAGAATGTGCTCTGGCAGAACCAGCCAGCTCAGAAGTGGAGAGGGAGAGTTCATGGACACTGTCTCCACGTGTGGAGGAAAGGAGCACACACAAACATTCCCTGCAGGAGCACAAATCCAGCACTGGGAGCTGGGGTGAGGGAAAGGAGCAGGGCTTTTTCCCAGGCTCTGTGTGCTGGCCCTGTTTTGTGTTGCATCATATTGTACAGCCTCTGAAAAGGTTTTAATGTAACTGCCTTGTTCATTACAGAGCACCAGAAACAGGAACAACCTAAACAAAAGCAAACACTCACAAGTCCACTCCTCACTGCAGTTATTCTGAGCAGAATCTTGTGTAGACTCTGGGGTCCTCATCTCCCCCAGCTTCCCACACTGGATTCTGCTAACACAACACAGTAATTTTCAAATATCCATCTTCATGTACCCATCTTCAGCATCTACCCAGAAAATTTTGGGAGAAAGCCAGTCCCTCTGGTCACATAAGCCCTTGATTACCTTCATTTGTTGCTCAAAGTCCTCTCTCAGCTCATCTGTTGCTTAGTTGTTTTTATCCTGGACTTCAGATTCTAAACCACTCTCCAAGAGTGGTTTGCTCAGCTGGAGGCAGTGGTTAGCACATTTTCTGTGGTTTAGCTGTACTTGATGAGATAAACATTTGTCATCTTATTTTGAGACTGTTTCTTAACTTTCAATCTATGCAAAGACAGTGTGCTACACTATTGCTCTTTCCCTGACAGAGCCAAAGCAGTTCCTAGCAAAGCTTTCTAGGTTGGGCTTCATGTCTCACCTGTCAAATGTTTCACTGTGTCCTGAGGAACATGAGATTAATCCTACAAGTGAATAAGCCAAATGACTATGGAGCATCTAGCATAAGGACCACGTCCTATACGCTCTATGTCACCACCTCACTGATATCTGAAAAACAAAGGACAAAGGACAATAGAAAAGGCAAAAAAGTATTCCTGGCACACACATGGAGAGTTCCTGGAAGCAGTCAGAACATCTAAATTGTGCTAAGACAGGCTCCTTCAATCATTGTACTGGGATTTAATGAGGTTTAATTCTGCAATATGTTCTTTAATTTGAAAATAATGAAAAGCCAAGGGCTCCGTTTTCCTCCTTGTGACTATAAGGAACTTTTCTGCAAAAGTGGTTCACAGTAGGCACATGAGGGCAGTTTTGGTGTAAAGCTCCATTTCTCTAATAATGAAGACATGCACTAAGGAAAATTTAACAGAGTTAAGGATTTCTCTTTCAAAGTAGATGCACAAATCAAGAATTAATTTGGCATTCTTCTCTTTTAAAAAATACCCTCAAAAGGTCATTGAAATCATTCTAGAAAATAATTACACAAATTGAAATCACACAAGGTTTTTACAGCCTAGGTGCTGCAGGAGCTTAAAAACCAGAGGAACCTTTTTTCAAGGAACTGAAGTATATGACTGCCCTCAGATTTAAAACAAGAAAATTTCAGTGTAATTTTTGACTTGGGAAACACTTTCAGTTATTTCTAAAAGTGTGACTTGTCTCTGTCTCCACAGCCTTACATTAGACAGCAGCACTCACCTCTTTGCTTTGCTACCTGAAAAAGAGACTTTGCAGTTGGCAAATCTTAAAGGAAGAAAAATAAATTCATTGTTCTCTGACACGCAATGAACACCAGTGAACTAATCTGCATCCAAGAGTCTTTATACTTTTGATCTTCAAGGTATGCTAAATATGAAATTTTGTTTTTAGTTTCTCTAAAACTAGCCAACAATATCTGGGCCTACAATATCTTTTAGATTACCTTCCCATGTATTCCCTAGAGCTTTCCCTCCACACATGACCCCTTCAGCTTTGTTAGTTTATCACCTAACACAACTCCTTGCTGAAAAGGAAGTTCAGCTGAAAGCCAAAGGGAATCCCCCTGCTCTGTGTCTGTTTGCTGCCACTTTCTGAAGCAAGACTGCCAGCAAGCACTTGTCTGAGCTGATAATTGTGAATGATATATTTGATCTAGGCTAACAGCACAATTAAATTAGGGTTTTAACCAAGTGTGACTGTACATGTTGTTTAGACAGCTCTCTAAGTGTTTTCAATTATGTTTTGTAATGAGAAATTAGTAATAAGCAGTGGTGAACTAGGAGCACTGTATCTGTTGTGTGACTGTTCTGATGATGGCTTCAAGCAAAATAAAATAAAATAAAACAAAACAAAATAAAACGTCTTTCCTCTGTTCTGAGAGAGTCATGACACTTACCTGGGTACACATACAGTTTTAGAAGAATTAAATGATGTGTTTTCCTACTGATGTTTGTAAATTTTATCCATGTATGAAACAGCACAAGATATAATACATTCAGAAGTAAATTATCAGTTTTCATAGTACTAAAGAACAAAACAATTTTCATCTTGTCAACTATTAATAGCCTTTTTTATTTGTTCTGAAAACAGTAGGCTAAAATCCAGCAAGAAGTAGTAAAAATATCAAAATTCTAACATACAAAACATCATTATGAAAAAAAAAAATCCTGTACCAATGAAAATCTACAAGTTTTGAGGAAAATTATCAAAGTATTTTCCAATTCTGAAAAGAGGTCTGAGGCATTAATGGAAGCAGTCCTTTAAATAAAAGTAAGCATAAGAAATAGGTGTGCAAGTACTCAGTATTTTAAGCTGTAAGAGTAAACAGCATGTGTTTTCCAGAACTGTTGCAATTATTCAAATGCCGATCTCCAAACTCCTACAGGAGTAGCAGATTAATATATGTGGAGCAACAAGGACACCTTGAGGACAGTTAGAAAAATGCAAAAATTTCTACTCTTCATTGATATGGAAGGATTTACATACCCTTTGTAAGTCTGAATTCCTTGCAATTGCCACATGATATAATTTATAAACTCTTAAAATTGTTTGGCAAAGTCCCACAAGTTCCAAGAGTATTATTAATGCTCTCATTAGTCCTGAAATATTAGAATATATGCTTACCAATAGGTTCCAAAACTACTTGCTAGTGGTTTTGAGGACAGACCGGTTCTTGCAATTCAATAATCTTGTTCTGAGTTGCTTTTTTCCTTGTTACAGAAATAAAAAATTTTGCTTCACACTACTCAGCATAGTATTACACTGTACATGTTTTTAAAAGGAAAAGTATAAAAATAGTGAAGGTTTCTGAAGAAGTATTAAATGCAAATCTACACAAAAATTAAAATTCCACAGTTCTTTGTCACTCTCTACAAGTTTCAAGTATTTCTTTAAATCTGTACCTTTCAAAAACTGAAATAACTAAACATTTTCAAAATAAAAGTGGGAAGAGGAAAAAATCTATACCTCTCATTTTGCTTAAGATTTTTGCATGTGAAAAAACACTTTCTTTTAGTCTAGCTTTAAGTTAGAACTGCAGTTGTGGGGCCATTTGTAGAGCTTTCTGTTCCCTTAGTGGTATCTGCAGCCTTAGAACCATCACATATTTCAGGTGGCTCAATTTCCTCTGGCCGTGGTGGGCCAAGATCAGCTGTGATCAAATCAGTTTCCTGATCTGATTTTCCTACTTCACTGCAAAATTCAACTTTATCTTCCTGTTGGCTGTTCTTCTTTATTTGTCCATTCTGTGCAGGGTAGGTACTGGCAATGGTGTCATACAGAAATTGGTATTGTTCCTTAAAAATAAAAAGAAGCTAGTGTTAGTGGAATGCTCAGAGTCCAAGAATTAATCCATTCTTTCTTTGTTCTCTTACATTTTAGAAATGTAGTATGTAGTTGGACAAGCAAGACTGCATATGAAGCAGTTTCCACAGTTTTTTGTTGCTCCTGTGGTTTATTCTGACTTCATGTGTACATAACATCTCTTAAATTGTCTGCATCAGATATTCCAAGTTGTCACTCAGTGCCCTTTTGGTTCATAAAGTACCAAAAATATGGTTTTTAGAGTAACTATGTTCTTAACAACACGTATTGTACTGAGTCTGGAAAGTCATGTAATAACTTGCCCATATCAATGACACCCAGGCCTGGTTTGTTGGCAACTGCACAGTGTGTGCCACAGTTCCTCTGGAGTGACTGAAACAAAACAGTCAGTGGCTGCAAATGGAGTTCCTCTCCATTTGTGCCTCCCAGCAGAAGGCACACTGCATGTACATCATGAACCAACTGCAAGAACAGCAATTTATGCAATTTCTAATTTTATACTATACAGCCTTTGCCAAAGGCAGTACAGAATTGCAGCTCTGTCTCAGTCTCCTTCATTCCTACCAGCAAGGGCCAGTGCCCAAATCGTTGTGAGTGTGAATGTTCTGATTAGAGTCAGTGCTCCTATACAGAAATTATGCCCAAGGTTATGGGGATATTAGTGACCATGATAAGTTATCTCATTTTTTTCTGTTAATTCATTAGATTTACTTACAAAGGTGGAGACCATTCCCAGCCTGGTGCGACGAAGAGATTTTACCACTTGGAAAACATCTATTACTTCTTCTATTTCTGCACTTTCCAAAAGGGTCATTAAAGCACAAAATACACCAGTCTGCTGTGATCCATCACTAGGAGATGATGCAAAATGTACATGTAAATTTACAAAGTAAAATCAGAAGTCTTCTGACTAAATGTTAGATATATTTTCAAGTCTTTATACTGAATTATATTTCCAAAGCATTTTTTACTGGACTGAAATTGTCACAATTAAGTATATGTGTCGGATTTGCACAGACCATAGTTAATCTAGAGATTCCCTGGACCTGAAGTACCACTTGAAGGGAAAAGGGAAATTCAAAATTTCAGACTTACAGTCCCAACTATTGTTACCAGGATTATCTTCTGGTTTACATGGCACGCAAGGCTATTCCTGGAAATGGTCCTAGAAAAGTGCACTTGTATCCTGGAGCGAGAGATGATCCTAAAACTCTACTGAATGTTCACTAGTGCATCCTGCACTCTGACCTAGCATTTCCCCACAAAATAGGTGCACCAGCTGAGAGCAGCTGTTCATAGCACCTGTTCTGTGCCCACATTTGCCCAGTAGAAGTGTGCTTGCTGTTCATCACTACAATCCAAAAGGCCAAGCTTGAGCAATTCAGGGAATCTTCTAGGGAGATCTGAGTCTCCAGACACATGGAAAGGCTTGTGAGAAAAG
The DNA here is from genome assembly GCA_013397195.1 of Hylia prasina. NCBI lineage: Eukaryota > Metazoa > Chordata > Aves > Passeriformes > Sylviidae > Hylia > Hylia prasina. The sequence continues at coordinate 1,369,499 of VYXD01004234.1, read as the reverse complement.
GCAGGTATCCCAAAATTGTGGTTGCTGTGTACACCTTAGAGCTAGGTAAATGTGTGTGCTGAATTCAGACCCACCAGCAGTGGACAAGGAGTGGGGCACTGCGGGTTCTCCTGTTGTCCTCAGTGACTGGTCTGGCTGGAAGTTTTTGTTTAATGTTGAGAATCATGCTGACTAAATCTTTGGGGGTTTCTGGAACATCACAGCTACTCCACTTATGGTACTGATACTGATACACCTTCTGAGTTTCTTTTGTCTGGAAAATGGCAGAGGAGATGTGGTTAATGTTCAGGATAAAATATGGATTCATACAGTAACTCTACTGCTGCTGATTTACAAAAGAATTATAATCCTGAGGAACTGCAGGGTGATAGTTCTACCTCGTGAATATGAGATAGGGTAGACATCCAAGCTTTGTTCAAAGTACAAAAGACAACTGATCCCCTGAGACTTCCCTACTACCATCTCAGCAACTCACTAAATAGAAAACTTGAGATGAGTTATAGAATTTCTCATGATTGACTGCTGGTCTGGAAGAGAAAAATATTTCCACTTCTTAGAGCAGGAGATAACTGCAGTGGGAACTGTTTCTTCTCTTTCTTGAGGCTAAGTTTATAAATTTGTTTTTAAATTTAAAAACTCCTTGAAAACTACCTTTTGCAATTTGCAAAGAAACTTTTACCTTCAGGTGTGTAATATCAAATGCACGTGTGGTATAGCTAGGACCAGAGCTGACATCTGCCATTTGAACTTCTATACCATCATATGTTTGCTTTCCTTCTCCCCAGTACTGTGCACAGAGTTCCTAAAATAGATAAAAGTACAAGTCAGTGACTACCACTCAAATCTCCTTTTATTTTGCCTTCCACATGCACTTAGAGACTGCACTGGCTTCAAAGTAGGAGGAGTTCCATTGTATTTTAAAATATAGCATCATACACTTTTCCCTCAAAAATTCATTAGAAAGTAAATTAAGTAGGTAAATGATAGAGCAAAATGTACTGGAAATGCAAATTCCTCATCCTATGGAAAACACTTAAGTGGGGCAAGGGAATGAGAGAGTGCAGTGCAATGTTTTGTTTGCATGAAGAGGATATTCAATGTGTCAGTGTGCAGACAATGCCCCCACCTGATCACCTTCCTTCAGCTCTGTCAGCATAACAACAACTTTGACTTTTCTTTGGAACACCATTTGCCAGAAGTCAGAGATAGTTTCCTGCAGTGGTCCCTGTGTTGCAATCATGGCTTTTGGACCCCAGTAACCCTATAAAAGAAATATTTTTTTTCTTGAATTCATTTGAAATGTGATTGTCAAACAATAGAACTCATCATTTAAGGAATACCCCTTGAAATAAATTAATGAACCCGTTTGTTTATAGGGAAACTGCTTATTACAGTAGGCATCAGTCTTCCAGGAATTCTACTACCCAAATGACATTAAGCTCAATCCTCCTAAGAAGAATATCACCTCAGACTGACAACAAGATATATTGATACTGCAGTGGGTGGGACCTCACCCTGGCATTTTTTGAAAAGCATATTTTTAAGGAGTAAAACATTCAGGTTTACGCAGCCATTTAATTTTACAACTAAGAAGTTGTGTTTATACCACAAAAAGTTAGTGCACTAGTCAGTTCTAAGCATCCTAAAAATAAAGATAGATTTACCCTGAATAAGTATCCTCACTGTGCAGCATTTCAAAGGATTCAGACAAATGGAACTTAGTTAGTAATTCCATTAAAATCAGTTCCTTCATTCATGACCAGTAACTGTTTTTCTTTGGATATATAATGATACCAAAAAATTGTTGGCTCCAATTTTCACTGGTAGGGTTTGGTCCATGTGAATAACTATAGTCACATTTCACTAACAGGGACAATATTAGTCTGGTTCAACCTGTAGACAGATGCCCACTAATGGAAATATATGCTACCATGAGGCCAGTCTGGAGGCTAATGGTTTTAAACATAGACGGATTTGCCAATCAGCCATCAGATCCTTCTCCCTTATTCAACTCAATTCTTTTATATTGTGATGCCAACAAGAGAATGAAAGTTTTAGCTGAAAGCTTTTGAAATGCCTATCGTGGATCCTCTGAATACATACAGTTATGAAGGAAGCATTGATGTATTTGCTGGATTCCTCACAGTCACTGTCCTCATCCGTGGACTCATCTGAATCATGCTCACTGTCTTTACTCCAATCTTCTTCGTGCCTGATGGGCACTCGGTTGAAGTCATCTGTGTGAGACAATGTGCCACTGTCACAACACACGGGCCCCTGGGTATGGCACTTGTAGGGGGGGGAATAGAAAAGGCCAGTCCTTTCACAAGAGACTTCAGAACCAAGGCCACCTTGTTTGAAATAAACACTTCCAATAATTCGCATTGATAAAAACTCATCTCTTCTTCTTTAATCATTATAAGAAGTTTAGAATTTTACAGTGTTGAAAACACTAATCGAATACTACTCTGTAAGGTGATTTGCTCATTTTTCCAAAATTTTTCTAATAGAAGAAAACAGATAAAATAAGGCAAGGTGGGATAAAATAAAGCAATGGGAAATACTTACAAGGAATTATGTTGGCATTCCTATTTTTGCTTTTATTTTCCTCCCGATTCGCAGTGTTCTGTGTCCGCCACCCCTTATAGGAAGGCAGTCGCTGAAGAAAGAGGATGTTTGATATTATGCTTGATTAAAATGGTTCTTCAGATTATTGTCTCCTCAGGACTCTCACACCCAGTCCTCATCTTGCAGTGCCTCACTCCTTACTTTAGTTCTTTAAACAACCATTTAAAAACACCTGCTACACCCTGTACAGTGGCGCAGGAAATCATGTACACAGACACAAGTAATCATTCTGTGACCTCTGTATTTCTTAAAAATATTAACACCAAAGCAGAAATAAAACTTCATTAGTTTACAGCTTTTTTTCATGAAAGTCAAGGAACTTTCCATACCAGAGAAATAAAACAACACCTAAATTCCCTGTGGTATCTCTAGCTCATGAGTATTGTGCAAGGCATTTTTTAACATAAGTGGGAAGTAAGGGCAGCCGGAATGCAAAGCTTATTTACCTGGAACTCTGCCTCCAGCAGAGAAGGCTCACTCGGGTGGTCTTTTCTTTCCAGATTGTTAAGGGAGGAATGCAGTTCTGAGAGACTGACCTCTGTTTCTCCATACTGATTGTATTCCACCAGTGCTTGATGAATGAGGATGTACTGTGACTGGTGTTTCCCATTTGAAGAGTTTAAACATCAAGTTATTCAAGAGTAGAAAAAAAGAAATCATGTCACTTTTTAAAATCATTATAAATAGCTATTACTCCTGTGATAATATCATTAGTGTTAATAATATTAAGCATTAACATTAAACAGATATTAAATACAAATGTCAAAATGATAAAATGCTGAAATAAGTTTAAAACATGCAAAGCATCAGTCCATAATTTTTGTTGTACTTAACTCACATGAAAATTGCACTTAGGCAGATGCATTTTAGAATTTTTAAATTCAAGTTTAACTCTGCAAGCTCAGTTTTGCATTTATGAATTATATGCCAAAAAGCTGTTCTCCTTGGCTTCCTCTTCCAAAGTCTGAACTTAAAAAGTTGAAGTTTCTAAAACTGAAAAAATGTTGTAAGATTTTTCCCTCAATACTTTTCAGTTCTATATTTTCTATGAAGAGCTCCAACTGAACTGAGCAATGCACTTGTGAGAAATACTGCTGAAGCCGTAGCAGAGGAGAGTTGTGACAGGAGTTTCAGGGAGATACCTCTACTTGCACCATGAGGCATCGCTGCCGACGCAGTTTCACAATGTAGCCGTAAACGTCCACTCTGCCTTCTGCGTCCAGCCCCTCCAACATGGCATCAATTCCTATGTACGTCCCAGTGCGCCCGACGCCGGCACTGCCGCGCACAAAGGGAATTGTTATCCGCGCGCCATGGCACCTCCACTCCCTCTCTGAGGAGAGCAGGCCTTGGCAGAGTGAAACTGATAAAGTGTAACAACAGGATTCAAAGCAACTGAAAACACTCCTTGCTGTAAGTTAATTAGCAGCACAAATAATGATGTGGTTGCATTTTTAGTATCTTTTAGTGAAAGCAGAGCCAAGGTGGCCAAATATGGTGCTTATAGCCAGAGCAGCCCAATATTGATCTGGCTGTTTTTCAAAAGTCTGTGTATCCTCAGGTTTTATCAACCAGAATTTCCTTCATGTCCTTCAGAAAACGGGCTTTGTGTATCTTTGCTGCCTCATTTTCAAGTGTTCAAGTCACAAAATGTGGGATCAGACAAACACTTTTGCCCACTCCCTTTTCTTCACAGCTTCATTTCAGTCATTTAACATTATCAAATTTTTTAAAGAATATATATTTACCTGCAGTGAACCACGATGGGACCACTAAAAAAGTTGCTGAGAGCATTAACTCTGCGGCGGAGTTTGAGAAGGAGATGTGGATCCTCAGGGACTCCATGGTCTGGCCAGCTTGTGAACTGGATATGAGTGACATCTCTTCCAGCTGTCTTTTCTCTTCCCTAGAAAAAGTGAAGTGTGGTCTTTAATACATATTAATCTTTATATACATGAGTATATGTACACAGATGTATACATAAGTCTAAGTGACCAGATTAAGGCCCAAAGCACACTGAGTCTTGAGTGCACTTTGGTACGTTGCTGCTAGGCTAAAAGAGAGGACATGAATTTTGATAACCATGATTATAAAACCAAATGAGAAAACCCCTCAATGACAATCTTTTACTGGCCAAGATTTATATGGCTGTATAGGCATTTTTCCACTAAATAACCTCTAAATTCTTACTCAAAGCTGAATTATCCAGTTGTGGCAGAGCTATTAATACAGTTATTTGCTATTGCTTCAGTAATTATACATCACTATTCTACCAGAACTGCAGAAGTCTCCACTTTTTTGCCATAGACCACTCTTCAATTCCACAACGAATATCCATTTTATCTTTATTGATATGATGTCAGCTGAACAAAGAGCAGACAATTCTAAAAATAGCAGCCCTCAACCTGCTTCAATCACTTATTTCTAATGTCAGATTCCCCAAGTGACAGAGCAATGTCTTTGTAAATAGTTAATTCTTAACCTCTTGATCTGCCCACTGACAACACGAAGTTACAGCTTTCTTTTAATCAGACCACTTCCTGAGTAAATTTTAATATGAGACAGCAGAATAGGAATTTCCAGCTGTAATCATGAATCAAGATGGGCAGATTCTGTTGCTTTGCTGAAGTTCTGCCAGCAGATTTACTCTTTGAGTCTGAATGCTTTTAGCTATTATTTAGGCTCCATTTATCCCCACTGAAATATTTTCGCAAAGGGCCTGAGCTGAGCATTTAGGCTTTGATGGCAAATTTTGTTCTCAATTATACATAGGGCAACTAATGTAAACATCATATGTGTGAAAGAACAATTAACCAGCCCTAATGACTTCACACATATCTAAATGCTGATTTTAAAACACTTATATTTATAAACACACTTGAGATTACCAGAATTTGTAATTGTCCCACTGTACAATTATCAGAAGGGTAGATAATGGTTATCTATGAGTCACACTGATTTTAGTTGAAGAGGGTTATGCTGAGATACACACAAAGCAGCAATTTTTTTGTGTTAAAGAACAAACTAAATATATAAGGAAACCACAGTGTATATATTATTTTTTTACCACTTAGAAGCATATTAATAGTTTAATCTTAAATGTAAATTCCAGAGGATTAAGGAAAAATATCTTTTGAAGTTGGGAAATATATATATCTAACTCATATTTCTTGCAAGAAATTACACCTACATCTAAGTTTTCCCTTAAGCTATATGATGCTTAGGAAAGACAGCAGAGCATCTTCTATTGAGAGCTGACTCTTCTCTCTTTAAATACAGACTCCAAACAGACACTCCAGTTCCAGTCAGCCTCACAGTTTTGAATCAACTTACATTTGTGATGTGCAGTTTCTGAATGACATAGTCTGGACACGTTTTACTTTCATAGATCTTCACAATAATGTCCCCATACGTTGCAGTTCCATTCTCCATTGATGGCCAGTACTGGGCACATTTGTTCTGTGAAGGGATAAGTTAAGTAAGCAGCCCAACAGTGAAGTGGCAGAGAACTGAGAGCTAGAAAAAAAGTCTAATTTAAAGTAAATGGTAATTCAGAATAGCTTTTCCAGCTTTTTAATTCCAAATATCCAACAACTCAGATCTCTGGCCTGAAATTTATGGCCATGGAATTTAACTTCAGATGTACAGGGGGGAAAAAAATCCTGTACACTAGCTAAAACAATGAAGAGTGCTACTGTTGTCTGATGGCTGGAGAAATGTTTGCAGCAACTTCCATGCCTTCTTTTCCAGTCTTCAGTGAGGGCTGCTGCTCCTGCCTGCCTATAACATCAGCTTGGGTGTGTTGTAAATCTGCAGGCTGTCAACATCTTTAACTGCAGCTAAAACAGCAGTTCCCCTGAATAAGGAACAAAAGCAGGCCAGAAGTACCCAACCTTCCACTTAAACAAAGGCAACAGAGGAAAAATATTCTATCTAGGATTTACTGAGGATACTGCCAGGATATCAGAATAGACAGGAGAAAAATAGAAACCATACCTTTTCTGACAGGTCTATGAGGAGCTACTGTTCTACCTTGAGCCGCTTTCTGGATTAATTAGCTATAATTTGGAAGCTCACCCTCTGCTACTTAATGCTATGACTAAAGTGATATTTTCTGATAAGACTGCTAATTCATAAGGCAACACTGTTTTGGCATGCTTTCCAACACAGGTGCTGCCACAATGAGGGAACAGCAAAGAATGAAAAAGAAGTACTTAAGAATATGTAATTCAGCACAGCACAGCAATCCACTCAGGTTTCAGAAAAAAAGAAGGATGGAAAGACAGGAGGGAAGGATGGGTATTTCTCACCCTCTTGCCTTCCTCACAGCGAGTCACCATGACAATAATCGTTGCCTTCTGTTCCCAGATCATTCTCCAGAAATCATCTGTGGTTTCATCCTTGGGGCCTAGAAGAAGATAATTTAAGGGACTTTTTCAGAGTGCAGCCACATGAAAAAACACCTGCCTGCTTGATATGCTTAGGCCTGCAATCTGAAGAGCTAATGAGAATAACCAGAGCTACTGAGACTCACCAGAGACCACGCAAGTAGCAGCCACACACTTGATTTCATTATGGCTGCTGCCGTTAGGCTACAGCACTTTAAAACTCCCATCTTTATCTTTAGTGCATAGCTATGAAATCTGAAAGCTTTTGGTGTAAAATTACACAACATGAGAAATCTGCCTAATTTATTAATTGTCACAAAATTCCCTAAGCAAAATCTCATTGACAACTTTTGTCATATTAAATTTCAAAATGTCAGATTTTCATTTTTCCTTTAAGCTTACTAATAGCATTTTACTACTCTAACACAAATGGGTAAATAAAGAAAGCATATTCTTTTAAGATTAAAGATTACCTTGTGCAGCAATGTATTTTCTTGGTTCTTTGAAGCCCTGTAAAAAGTACATTGTTAACAACTTCTAGAAAGAAAGCATGAACAGCCTAAAAGATTTGCAACTTTAAAAATAAATTCAATATTAAGCAACTAAATAATACCAAATACATTACAAAGGTGAAAGCAACCCCAACGGAAATCCTCCAAGGTGTTGATGCTTCAAATGCACAGACTGCAGGATTCCTTCCATAGTGTCTAAGACTTTAAGTAAAAGTCACTCACATCAATATAACTTGCATTGATATAGTCTGATCCTGGATCTCCTGGCATCTCTGAGAGCTCAACACGGTTATGGTCATCTGTTTAAATAATTTAAACCAAAATAATTATATTATCTCAAGGCAGTGAGAAATCAAGCATTTATAAAACATGCCAAAATTATTACAAATACTCACATGGAAGAATATCAATGTAACGGTTTTTGTTCTGATTATGGCTCTTTTTGGCCTCCTTTATAGAAAATTTACTGAAAACTCTAGGAATACTCTGTAAAATACAAAAATTATTTTATTAGTTAAGCCTAGATTTAAAATAGCTTTTACTTATAGTCAAATGAGTATGGAAATAATTTGTCATTCCTGAATCTGGAAGGTAACGTTATACTTCATAAGATATTACTTCATATATTTCTTATATCTAAAGTTAAAAATATTATTCTCCTTAATATAGTTAGTATATATCTCTACAATTACATAGTATTTATATCCCCAAGGTTATGTAGTAAGACAAAGTTTAAAAATATGTATTAAAAGGTACTTTAGGATGAGAGGTAGTTAAACTGCATACTTTACACTTTCACTGAAGAACACTTTCAGGAAAAAAAGTATTTTCATCTTACAGTGGGGAGAGATTGGTAGCAAAATTAACTGAGGACTATTTGACCTGAGATGAGAATTCACTCAGTTTTCTAGATTACTTATTTATTTATCTCTAGCTAGTACATATACTACAAACATGCTCCTGGGTGGAATTCTTCCAACCACCTGGATAAAAACCTGTGGTATATTTTGAGTGAAGGGCAAACCTGAAATTCTTCCAAGAAGAGCCTTCCTTCATCTGCAATCTTCCTCTTGTAGGTGTCCAGCAATAGCTCTGAGGGTATTGGTTCTATGTTGAGAAGTTGCTTGTCATCATCTTTAACTGTGTAAATAATGTTTATTGTTACTGATGTTGAAAATGTACATTACACTTTAGTAAATGTGATTGTAAAACTGCCAGATAAGACAACAAAAGAACTAAACTCTTTCTTTTAACTTGGTGCATTAATTTTTATAAAACTGGCATTGCCTGAGCCAGCTGTGAGCTGTGGGAATGAACTTTTCCAAGTCTGCTGCCTGACTGGAGACACCTCTGCAGGAGGCCACAGGCAGGGACACCACATTAATATTTTGCACAACGTGGTGACTGTCATTTTCAGGGCACAGCAACTGCATCAACACCCACAACATTTACATCCTTGCCTTCTGCTTCAGTTCTGGTCAGTTGTTGTCAGTGATTAAAATATAAAATATAGCTAGTATCGCCTAACTTTCCACATTTTCTCCAATTTAGGTTCTGAGTTCAATAATCTGGAATATCATAATGAATAATAAAATAACAATTGAACAAGTTTTAACACTTCTTACTAGGCATATATTAATTTTTCATTTACATTGAAATGTTGTATTTTTTAATAACTGTGTATCTAAGCAAACAGATTTGAATTTTAACACAGTCCTACTTCCCATTTAATGTAGTTTGTTTCTGTGAATTTTAGTGTTCTAAATTATTGTTTTCTTGAAGCTTTCTGGTATTGACTGATCCTGTCTTTCTTCACAGCCTTTGAAATCTTTTGCAAAAAGGTGAACAAAATTTTCAGTCTTTGGGATTTGAAAGCCTTCAAAATTTTCCAGTTTAAAAAAAAATTTGGCTAATGTTCAGTCTCTTATTTTGGAAGAAGGTGCACAGAAAAAGGAAATTTCGTTTTAAACTGGATTTTATTCTGGACTTATTCTCAGTGTTAAACATATCACAAACATTGTCTGGGATAACTATAACTGGGTTTTTAATTGAATAATATATAAGATTTTTTCAAACACTAATGAGCTTTCGGTTCACTCAAGTATAAATACTTCTGTGTATTTACGGAAGTATTTTTGTCCTCCAAATAAGGTGTTATCATGCTGATATCTGTAATCTGTGTATGCAACCTAGAATGCAAATAACTTAGAGGTGGTAGCAAGACCTGAGACAAATTTTATTTCCATTTACTAAATGGAAATACATATAAATTGCTAAATATATAAAGATACTCACCTGCAACAAGGTTCACGCCTTCAGAAGAATTGCTGTAAGAAGCAGAAGCACTTGTAAGTGACTTGGCTAGTAAAACATATATGGCAATAAATGAAATAAAATCAGTTTTGCATGAGAACGCCAGGGCTGCTCTTAGCCAGCAGCCTGCATTACAAGCTGTCTGTGAAACAAGAGTGCTACACCTGGGATTATGCAGAGGTGGTTGGGATCCTTGTCCTCCTGCCCTCCTGCCACGAGGCAGAGAAACAAGGTGGCCACATCAAAAAGCTTTAGTGCCTGTATGATACTGCTCATCTCACCTACAACAAACGTGTATTTAATTTCTTCACTGAAGTGACTGCTCACAGCGTCTTCTCGTGTCTTGCTAGTTACAGAAAACTAACACATACATAAAATATAGTAAGTTTAAATGCTAAATAGCCAAGAACAAGTCAGGCCCTCTGGAGCTGTACAAGCAAAAATTAGTTTGGTTTCCCTGAACATAAAAGTTTCTGTCTGAGCAAGAGCAGCTCCCTGTCCCCTTAGGGGAAGAGTAGGGAAGGGAAAGGGGCTGGAAGAGTCACCAAGTTCTGTTCTTGCCAGAGGGCTGAGAGTTTCAGAGGAAATTGCCCCAGCTCCTGTGTCTCCCTGTAGCAGTGAGCCTTGGTTTTGCAGGGCTGTGACACGGGCAGCAGGGAGGGCACTGGCCATCCTCCCATTGCTGTCCTCTGTCCTACAGAACTGCTCAGCCATCGAGACAATACTGGAATAAGCAACACCTCCCTGGGATATTGTTTAGGGTGAACAAGCATTTAAAAGGGTTCCAAGAAAGTGTTGATTATTTTCATTACTTTTGACTTGAATCATGAAGGAAATGTTTTCCACGTATTTCTGAAATTTTTTGCACAAAACTAGGGACAAGTCATTTTGTTCTGTGCCTTGAACAAGGATAGAGCAGATAGATTTTAAATCTATTTCATTACATTTGTTTTGTTAGACAAACACCAAAAATTTTGTTTCGTTTAAAGGGATTTAAAGGTAAAGGATATCTTTTCCCAGTATTAATGAAACATCAAAATTGTAACATTTTGCCACTACCCACTGTGAAATCTTGTGGAAAAACCAAAAGCCGCCCCCACCTCCCCTCCCATTTATGTAAGAGGGAGACAAACATGAAGCTTACCTAAGCTTTTTTTTGTGAAGATCATAGATTTTGTACAGAACCAGTAGCAAAGCAATTACAGTCACAATGATCAAGAATGCCAAGAATATAATCAAGGCTCTAGAATTATCTATTAACAGAAAAAGAATACATTTATTATTTTAAAATTATAAAAAATTTAAATAAATAAACCTGTATACTCCCTGGAACCAGGGCTCATCAATTTTGGTTAGGGGTCTTTTTTGAGAAAAAAACTAAACAGGTTTGAGTTTGCTATGCCAAAGCAGAGGAGGGAATTTTATGTTTTCATTAAGAAAACTTTCTCTTAAATTCTCCATGTCCACCTGTCAAAATGCTACAACTGACTGGTTCAGCATTGCTGTGCCTGTCTCCTGCCCTCTGTGACCTGTACAGTGCATCACTGGCTCCTGATCTGGGAACTGGGAACCTCTGCCAAGTCACAGATATTCAGCTCCTGAAACGCAGGATCTGTACACAGGAAAATAATCCTAAAGTGAATAATGTCAGTTAGAGAAATTAATTTCTAGTTGCATTTGAGTGTTTCCTGAAGAAAGCACAGCTGTGTAATAATTCTGAGTTATGATTAATGACTTGTCAACATGATCTGTTACACTAATTCTGAATGGGCATATTTTTCAAATGCAGATCAAATATTAACTATAAAACAGGAAGTTTGGATTTTTAATTAGAAGCACTTTAACTGAATACAAAATTTACATTATTTATATTATGCTAAAATCTAAAGGTAAAGATGCTGTACCTATTTACTTACATCTGGTTTTTATACTGTCCACTATTGCTGGCCCATTATGTTCTCCATTGAACACGAAGATCTGCATACAGTGGGTGACAATAATAGAAATGTTCAGATATGACAAGCAAAAATTTCTCCATACAATTCTTAATAAACAAAACACCATGGATTTTTGAAATTCATCCATCTATTGACAATATCATTGACAGCAGTGTCTGGAGTCAATTTCTGTATTGACATTTATAGCTCAACTCAGGTTTCTACCCATGTTACAGCAAAATCTGGATTCAAAAATATGGAGATGACAGGAAAAAGAATTTAGAAAAATAGGAAGCACACTTTACAAAATAAAAATCGGATGCATATCAAAGTAAAATCAATTTTATCCTTTATTAAGCCACTCAAATCTGAAAAATAACCATGCAATATATAAAAACCCCATTTGCTGCAACAGTAAATACTAGTACACTGAATTTGATGTTCTTAGTACATATTTTATGTATGGGTAAGTAATTCAGAGAAGTTCCATTAAATAAGGTGTTTTCTTGCATCATTAACTTTTGGGTACTTTAAATGGTGTTAGAACACTAACTTTGTGTTTTGTTGCTGTGTTTATGTTTTGTCATATATTTAATATTTATTCAATCTTTTAGATTTCCTTAATAGAAATTCCTATCAGATCTAAAGGACAGCTTGCAGTCAAATACTTCACACTGGGTTTCTTTTCCTCTTGAGTCTTCTATAACTTGAGCAGAGTCCTTTCATTGCCAGCTAAGCCCATAAGGCTTTCTCTGGGTTTTGTGTAAGAATTAAGCAAAATAAATGCAAAGCAGCAGCCAGGATTTAGAGGTGCAGAAACAAATTCCTTCTGTAAGGAAACCTGCTCACTGATAATTGTGGATAAAAACCTTAAATGGCACAGAGGTCCTGTGCTACTGGGACAATGCAAGGATCTTTTGCTCCTACAGGATCCCATCTTTATTTTCCCTAAGCAGAATCTGTTAGGAAAATTCTGACACAATATTGAAATGAAATTGAGACTACTCAAGTTCTCTGATACGGCGTTTCTGCAGGTAAAAACAGAGAAGGAGGAAAAGACAGCAGGAAATAAGTGAAACTGCTTCCTAAAAGTAGCAAAACTACATCACTCTTAATGGTTATTTTCTTGCTAAACTTTACTGAGAGGAGCTATCGGGATGTAAGAAATATTCCTACTGGCCATATTAAGGGAATCACAGAAGATCATTGATTTTTCAGGCAACCCCAAAAGGGTGAAATGCCTGACAGAAGAGAAAATTGCAGGAAGCCTTCAGGAAAGTGAAGAATATAAACAGAGGATGATGTATTTTGTATAGACACAAGGACTGGCTTGTGAGAGGCTGATGCAAAAGGATCTGAACTGCTTTACATGAATTAGTCCCTGAAGAACCAAAAACTTCATTCATTAAATGGAATATGTTTTAAAGACCGAAATATCATACTCAAGAAACTGTTTTAATCTTATAGAAACCCCAAACTCCTCTCTGAGCCAAGTACAAACAGTCTATACTGCTTGCATTTTTTTTGCTGTTAGAACCTATGTGGAATAGCACACCAGGGATTGCTTGATAGGTTAGGCACATATGCATTTTAGTTCCAAAATAATAATAATTCCATTTTTACACCTGAGACCTAGAGAGTATAAATTGACTCCTCTGCCACCATATTTGCCTTTTTTTTCCTAACATCGAGCATAATATGCTTAAAAATGAAAATGCAGCGATACTTTATATACTTCAATAAAATAAGCTAACTTACCTTAAATGTATAGTTTGTCAAGTACAGGAGATTTTCTCTTTTAAATTCACATTTCCCTTTGATTTCAGTTTTTCCATCATTCTCCCAAATCAGTGTAAATTCTGCACGTGGTCCAAACTCTTTTTGCTTTTTGCATGTAATCTGGACAGCATTATCAGCTGTCAATGTTTTTTTAACCTCAGTCACTTTTTGTGGCACTGTAGACAAGAAAAAGGGTTACTTGCTCTATTCTCATCATTTCAAAGCCAACATTTCAAGCTGTATGTGCTCATGTCTGTTTCCTGTCTTCTCTCAAAAACTTATATATTACCTAGCTTAAAAATTTCAGTCCCAATTTAACTTAAGAGAAGTAAAATCAATTTTGACTTAATCATAGGCTTATCTAAGCTGGAAAAGATGTGAAGTGGAACTGAAAAGGCTCCACTGACAGTCAGACTGCAAAAATAGTATGATGGCAAATCTCTCTTACATCTGACATCACTTTCTCATTTGAGGAACATGGAGCAACTGACAAGACAGGAGAAAAAAAGAGTTCTCCATGTCAATATTCATTTCAAAACTATTGTAAATTAAGTTTTTTCCCAGGAGTCAGTAGTATATTCTAATATTTGGAACAGTGTTCTTACACTTAAGTTTGGCCTAAAGCCACAAAAATGTTTTGATGATACAGAATCTGTTAAATCTAATCTATGGTTTCAAACTCCAGTTTTGTATCTTGCAGCAAATGTTGCAGGTTTCAGACTGAGGGGCACAGCCAAGAGACCTTTCACTGGGAGCTGATAAAACCTTTCAGAAAGTAAATGGGGAAGCGTGTGTGAGGCAGCCTCGTTTCTGCAGCCACATTGCAGTAGAACATCACCATGGAAATTTTCTACAAAATCATGTCAACTTGAAAAATAGCGTATTGAAGGGAAGTTCAGGGAAGTTCAGGGAAGTTCAGGGAAGTTCAGGGAAGGGAAGGGAAGGGAAGGGAAGTTCAGGGAAGGGAAGTTCAGGGAAGTTCAGGGAAGTTCAGGGAAGTTCAGGGAAG